>OY720454.1:37362842-37367842 GCA_963082715.1 Harpalus rubripes
TATTTCGTACACTATAGACATCTTGTGGCTTGAGGCCAATGGTACAACTAAAATGTGCTTACAAACTAATCCCTAATCTTTATCTGAAACAGCTGAACTGCTCATCTTATGACTAAAGTGCCCAAATAAGAGCACTAGATTTAATTTTTGAATAGTCAAACCTGTTTTTACCTCCCGTTATACCGTAGGTAAGGGAGGTAATGTAATCGTGCCAAAAAATCGATGGTGAGTTTTCAGTAAATAAGCACGAATTAAGGTCCCCACAACAAGTTTTTACTATTTTCACGATGATATCTCTCTCTCTCTCTCTCTCTCGGTGTGTGTGTGTGTGTGTGTGTGTGTGTGTGTGTGTGTGTGTGTGTGTGTGTGTGTGTGTGTGTGTGTGTGTGTGTGTGTGTGTGTGTGTGTGTGTGTGTGTGTGTGTGTGTGTGTGTGTGTGTGTGTGTGTGTGTGTGTGTGTGTGTGTGTGTGTGTGTGTGTGTGTGTGTATGTGTGTGTGTGTGTGTGTGTGTGTGTGTGTGTGCGTGTGCGACTCTTATAACAAACTTCCAAATATTTCTATTTTCCGTATTTAAGCTTTCTGCATTGATTTAAATAGTTGCTTAGATTTCGGGTAAAATTGGATAATCGGAAGTGACTGTTTCCTTGAAGCACATAACAGTTTTTAATGAAAAACTACATTAAAATATTATTTAAAACTTTTCAATTTTATCATACAAAACTTCTATATTAAGGGAAACAACATATTAGATTCTGGAAAAAATTAATAAACCGGAAGTGACACTTTACTTAAAGCTCTGAACAGATTTACGTGAAAAATATATTATGATATACTCCAAAACTTATCAAATTTAGTATTTTAGACTTTCATATAAACAAGAACAACATATTAAATTTTGGCTAAAATTAGTAATCCGGAAATGATACTTTACTTGAAGTTCTCAACAGATTTTCGTGAAAAATATATTCTGATACATTCTAAAACTTTTCAAATTTGGTATTTGTAATTTTTATATTAATGAGAAAGACATGTCAGATTTTTCCTAAAATTGATGAACAGGAAGTAATTCTTTACTTGAAGCTCTCAACAGATTTTCGTGATGAACTATATTATGATATATTCCAAAACTTTTCACATTTCGTATTTAAGATTTTTATATGAATGTGAACATGTTAGATTTTTTCAAATTTGGTATTTAAGGACATATTAGATGTTTTCTAAAATTGATAAACTACTTTACAGGAAGCTAAAAACATATTTTTTTGAAAAAATATATTAAAACATGTTTCAAATTCTCAAATTTGGTATTTAAAACTCGTGTATAATTTGAAACAACATTAGATTTTGATTATACCTATATGATAAACCGGAAGTGATACTTAATTTGGAGCTCTTAACAGAATTTCGAGGAAAAAATTACAAAATATAATCCAAAATTTGGTATTACAGACTTTTCTATTTATTGGAACAACAAATTAGATTATTTTTACAAACGATCAACTGGAAGTGATACTTCACTTAAAGCTCATTGCTATTTTAAACATGGAATTGACGGGAGGTCATGTGTTGGCCACATCAGATTTTTTTGTATGAATTTAAAATAATATTGCACAAAGTTATCAAAACTGATATGTTTAATATTATTTGACATTGTACAACGTTATCAAGACGGATATGTTTGGACTATACGCAAATTATTAAAAATATTAATTGACATTGTATTAGTTATCAACACAAATGTTTCAACTTTTTGTAACCTTATAAACTTACAATCACATATTTTGATATTGGTTTGGTATATAAAGAAAATTTGTTAAGCATATAATAAATATTACACTAAATATGGCACCACGAAGTTTTTTTTACTTTGTCGGTACAAAAAAATGCTAAAGTTGAACTTTTTCAATTTCTTATTAGCATTGAAAATAGTGACAGTGATAGTGACAGCAACAATGATATCATTATTAATACAAAACAATATGAACATTTGGAGTGACGATGATGATGATCAAAATTAAGATTTTGATTTATTACCTTCATTATCACCTACATATACATCATTTCCAAATATAAATAATAAAATGGACATTTGGAGTGATAGTGAAGAGGAGATAGAGCAAATAAACATAGTGAATAGTGATGACAGTATAATAAGTATTAATAGTAACAGTATAATAAGAACTAGTAGTCATGAGGATATTATTAGTTTAAGTAGTGATAATTAATGATTGTAGCTTATTTTATAATAAATATTCCCAAGGATATATATCTGTACATGTAAAATTAACAATACGTTTATCATCATAAGACAACACTATTTTGTTGTTTTACAGTATAACATTATGTTTTTTTGATAATATTGAAAATTGTGTTCTACTTACAGTATTATTATTATTTTGTGGAGGAGGTTGATCCAAGGAAATGTTTTAAATAAACATATACTTTTGGCGATGTGGATCTTGTTTATTAAAAAAGTAAACGTTTGTTTTGGTTAAACATTCAGTCTTCTGACAGCCACTGGCTGGTTAACATGTTTTTATAGAAGATGCTGTCAAATTAAAAATGTATTAACTACTCATTAATTTGTAATAAATGTTTTTATAAAGGTATGTACTAAATAGACCATTGTTGTTTACAATGTTAACAAAAAATATTGTTGTCATTATTGTAGCTGATGATGGTGGAGTTGCACCACCGAAACGTCCACGAACGTTTACTTTTTTAATAAACAAGATCCACATCGCCAAAAGTATATATTTATTTAAAGTATTATTATTAGATAAACAATTATAGTAATCGTTAAACATAATATTTTTTAACGTTGTACCTGTAAAACCCTTAGCCTTTTTATTACCGTAGGTAAGTTTTCAATAAATAAGCACGAATTAGGGTCCCTACAACACGTTTTTACTATTTTAATTTTTTTATTATGTGTGTGTGTGTGTGTGTGTGTGTGTGTGTGTGTGTGTGTGAATGCGTGTGTGATTGTGCTCGTACGCGCGCGCGCGTGTGTGTGTGTGTGTGTGTGTGTGTGTGTGTGTGTGTGTGTGTGTGTGTGTGTGTGTGTGTGTGTGTGTGTGTGTATGTGTGTGTGTGTGTGTGTGTGTGTGTGTGTGTGTGTGTGTGTAGATTTTTTTGTCCACGATAACTTTTATAACAAACTTTTAAATATATCTTTTTTCTGTATTTAAGCTTCCTGCATGCCCATAAGAGTTTTAATGAAAAGCTATATTAAAATATGATCCAAAACTTTTCAATTTTAGTATTTAAGATTTTTATGTCGAGGGGAACAAAATACTAGATTTTGACTAAAACTAATCAACTAGAAGTGTTACTTTACTTAAAGCGCTGAACAGATTTTCGTGAAAAATATATTATGATATACTCCAAAACTTGTCAAATTTTGTATTTACGACTTTTATATGGGGTACGTTCGGCATTGAAATCTACGGATTGCTCAGAGCTCATAGGTCACGTGACGGATTTCACAGATGTTAATGCTAATGCCGAACGCTCCAGATTCGTATGTTAAGCGGGAAATTATAAATACACAAATATGCAACTAGGAGCAGGAATACTACAGGAGTAAAACGTGTATTAATGAATTAATAGTTTTTCACATAGGTGTTAAAATATTATATTTTTATAAGTTTTCTTAGTAGGTAAAAATGAAATTACGTTTCACCGTACAAGCTTTATGAAAAAGGTTATATAAATATTGAGTAATTTGTACAAAATATTATTTCTAACTTCCCTATTGTTCTATATCTTTGTTTATTTTCAACATGTTTTTGTAATATTTCTATTAAACATGTTTTGACTGTAAATGAAGATAAAGGGCACGTAAATAAATTGTTGTTCATATTTAAAACTTTTTGCTATAAATGAATCAAAATATTTTAGAACTATTAGGCGAGAGCACGGTACAGAATTCTAAGAACTACCCTCCGCCGGTTTAAGTTCTGAGTTGCTAGTTTTTACGGGGAAATGAAATTTTTAACTGACATGCCACATGACAGTTGAGTTAAAGGCTTATACGCATGCTCAGATTTGAGAGCTCCGTGTGCTCGGCGCTTGGTCACCGAGCACACAGAGCGAGCTCAATATGCTTAGCGAGTTTAATGCCGAACGCTACAGATCGCTCTAATGGCAATGCCGAACGCAATCGACGGCTCTGAGCGCTCAAAATTAGGAGTACATATCACGCCCCATACTTCTTATAACTCATACTTCTCATAAGTCATACTACGACGACAGCCGAACACGCTTCGTTTTCTATCGGAAAAATATTTGACATCCGCATTACTCAACTAAAATTTTATGTAAGGTGACATCTTCAACCTTAAATATAAAATTTACAATATGATGATACGGATATGATGTGATATGTTTCCATTAGTTTTATTGAGATTTTAACAATATTTTAAGAATAATAGAATATATTATACTAATAATAGTCACAATAAACAGTTAAATAAGTGACACATTACAAAAATTAGAAGATCATATGCCATTTTCACAAATATTGGAATATCATCTGGTTAAGTAATCAGCTGATGGATGTTGTCGTGGTAGCATTTAATTTTCAACAGCGAAATTTTTCTAAGAACAGTACGTTAATTTATTTATATACTTATGCAGTGCACAGCTATAAGGTTCTGATGTTCTGTTTTTAGCTCATTGGAGAAATAAACTTTAAAATATTGTGTTTTGTAAAATTGGTGAGCTACTATACCGAAATACGAGTACAAAACCTATAATATTGTTTGTAATCATCTACAATTGATTTACTGCAAGCAGAATCTCAAGGTATTTACACATCGATAAGAATATAAGAAACGGAAATTTCAGATAGTTTTGTTCCAGTTCTACAGTATTCGTACTAATGGACTGCCTGCTTCTAATCCTACATAATCATATACTATTTTCTGTGTTAGAATATTATCGGTGGAAAATATATTTGTTGTATGTATTTATTTATTATATTTGTATAGGTACT
>OY720454.1:37372842-37397842 GCA_963082715.1 Harpalus rubripes
TCCGGTTGTCCAATTGTTAACATAATTGACTCGACTCTTCCCATTATTGTTAGATTGAGAAATCCGTAGTTAAAAACGTCTTAAGTCTTATAGTATTTGAGATATCGTGGATCCACGTCAGTGAACTTGACCCAACCCACAAGCAAACAAACAATATTTCATACATAAATTACTGTATTTGGATGCGTTTTCAAATGTTTGCTATATTAAATTGATTGTTCTACTTTTTTCCCTTTATTTTTTTAAAAAAAATATGTGGGTGGGGCTATTTTCACATTAACCCAACATTTATACAATAATGTTTGTTTAAATAGGTTAATGTTTTCATTCTCATTTGTTTGTTAATGTTTTAACATAATTTTATTTGTTTAAACTTTCTATTTTCTTTTTTTATTATCTTTATGTGATGGTGCGGCTAAATTCTCATTTTCCGCACCCAATTGACTCACTGTTTGTTTAACTACACAAATTTGTTTGGAAGTGTTTGTTTAGTATTGTTTTAACCTTTTCATTGATTGTTTGCGTATTTTAATTAATTATTTGTAAAATAATACATATGGGTGCGGTTAAGTTCTCATTTTCCGCACCCAATTAACCAACCATTTGTTTAACTGTAAAATTATGTTTTAAAGTATTAGTTTAGTAATGTTGAAACCTTTTCATCGATTGTTTGCGTGTTTTAATTAACTATTTTTAATAATAGAGGTGGGTGCGTTTAAGTTCTCATTTTCCGCACCCAATTTCCCACAGTTTGTTTAAATTTTAAAATCTTTTTTAGAGTATTAGTTTAGTTATGTTGACACAATTTTATTGATTGAATGTTTTCTAGAATAGTTAAGTAAAGTTTTAATAAAATTAATTATAATATATTTTTCATTGGACCAAGATCTCGAGAAAGTATAGTTACTATTTTTTCTCATCATTTAAATATAACTTATCTCTTAGATGAGGGTGAGATTAGCAGATTCAAGTAAATGTGAAGCCGCCTCACGCTGAACGTATGGATGCGCTACCAAGACCAAGTGTGTTGTAATGAATTGTATTAAATATATAATATACGCATTACTGTAATTTAGTGACACAATAACAATATATAGATGGATCAAAAGTGTAAATTGCAATAATATAATAACAATATTAATAAATTTACGGTAGTGCTTTAAACTTGATATTTATGTCTTGGTCGAAATGCGCGGTAAATTCAAAATATAATTATGAATTATTATTATATATCTTTTTAATATACTTCCTATATTGTTACTAACAAAATGCAATAACTATATTATACTGAAGCCCCGTAGGACAATTTGTATGAAGTAATTATCGTAAAAATTATATCACCCGTGACAAATAATTTTTTAAATTATTATTAATGGAAGTCTTTGTTTCTAATTTTGCTAATATTATCCATACATTTTTGCTTACAAAATGCAATGACTATATTATCCTGAAGATTCATAGGAATATTTGTATGAATAGACCATTTCAGAAATACAAAGCGTGCCGTTTGCTTGGCCGCATACCCATCCTTGTTTATGTAACAGTTGTCTGTTTCGGTTTTTTCTGTTTTGTTTTGCTTGTTTCATTTGTCAAATTATTATTATAATAGGTACTAACCTTCTGATCCACAAAATATTATCATTTGAATTTTGAAATGTTATGTTTGATGTGAAAAATAAAAAGTGAGGTTATATTTTTGAAAGTATAGTAATACAATATTTTGTAATTGATTCACTTTTTCACATACTAAAATAAGTTTTTTTATTTCAGTGTTCTTATGAGTCTATGAAAACACTGTTTATCACTGAAAACACGTCGTTTAGAAGATCTATAAGCGCACTGTTTGGTCATAGTCACCTATATAGGTAGCTACGGTGTGATACTAGTACATTAAAACACAAGTATCATAAGGCAATCTGTTAACGTACGAGTCCAAGTTTGGAAAACGAGCCGCTAGGGGAGTTTTACAAAAGACGAGTGCGTTAACAGGCCTTATGATACATGTTTTTTATACTATTTTTTCTATTGAGGTAATTTTACAATTAGATTTTTTTTAAAAGGACTTTTCAAAAATATGTCTTAGTATTTTTTTGTCAGTTATGTTGGTGGCGTTTCCCGCTATCAATTGAAATATCACATTTTGACAGTTTGTGTATTGTGTGATTCTGACTGATTGTTTACATTATTGTATCAAGCATTATATAATTATGGAAGAGGAAAACTAATACTTACAATAAACTCCACCGGTTTATTAATGAACCACCTGATTTGACATATCTTGTAATAAAGGTAAATTTATCAAATAACAAATCGGGATCGCTGGTTCGTGTTAGTTATTGTCATAAATAAAAAAATTTAAATAATGAAATACTTTAATGAACAATTTATTGATCTACACTTTTACATTCCACCATTTTAACACATCCACTGCTCAGTTGCAGACATAACAGCAACAGTTGTTCATATGTTGTATTTGTATATGGCACTTATGTCTAAATCATATTTAAAAATGTAATATTCGACAGCTCGTCTCGACGTGGAACTGGAAATCATGGATCGTAAAATTTTCATATTTGCTTGCAAGTAGCTACAAATTGACAGTGTCAACATTTCAACTAACGTGCACCATACATTTTAAAACCAGCCTGATATAACAATACAATCAGCTGAAAATTGCAATAGTACCATAAAATTAAATTGTAATAAATAAAACTTATTGCCAAAAACAGTACGTTTATAGATCTTCTAAACGTCGTATTTTAAGTGCTAAACAGTGCTTTTATAGACTCTTAAGAACACCGAAATATAAAAAATGTATTAATGTAAACAATCACAAAATTCACAACACTGTCAAAATGTGAAATTTCATTTGTTTAGATACTATTTGTCAAAATTTATTTCGTTTTCAAAGGGCCGTAGTGGTTTAAAATTTTGATGTGTTATATTTTAAGCCAAAACACAACAGGCAAGTATGCGGGGGGTTATATTTGATAAGAGCAATGAGAGCCCCTGAGGTGACGCCTGGTAAACGCCCACACGGTACAAATATGTCATCATCATTACCGAAATCTGTGTACAAAGCAGATTGGCACATCCAGCAATGGGTAATATGCCGTAATGATATATTTATTTTATTTATTTATTTATATTTGATTTATTTTTCGAAAATCCTTATAGTTCATAAATATTAAAAACTATCTATTTTTTGCCAAAATTTAATTCGTTTTTGTAGTTTCTATGTCTCTCTTTACTGTTACTAAAATATATATTCTTTCAACATAGGTCATGCTACAAAAACTACCCCTATTTTTTTCATATGTATCCATCAAGATTTCAATTACATCTCTACTCCATTTTGACATTTTTTAATTTAACATTAATCATTGCTAACGCCATACTTGTACACATCAAAAATATAAACACAAATTACATTTGGCAGTTACTTGACAGTCAAAACTTATAGGGACTTTTAAGAAAAAGTAGCGCATATTCCAGTGGCTGAGCGAGTTGAGGCAGTGTGTTTTCTAAGGCTTGATTTACATTAGCGGTACAATGACGGTACGATGACGGTACAGTGACGGTATGTAAATCTGTAAATATCAAAGGGTCGTCATCGTACCGTCATTGTACCGCTAATGTAAATCAAGCCTAACAGTGCTCGAAGCGATATTCACCGTTCGGTTCCTTGGGTCGTGGGTTCGATTCCCTCCAAAGGCTTAGATGTTTGTGTATGTTTTTCAAATACTTATAATATATGTACAATGTAATGAAATGCAATAATAAATAAAGTATTTGAATAGGGCTATAACAGAAGTGTTGAAAAGCCGACAAAATTATTATTATTATTATTATTATTATTATATAGTATTATATAGTTATTGCATTTTGTTAGTAACAATATAGGGATAACAGCAGCAAAATTAGACACAAAGACTATAATAATTAAAAAATATATTTAATTCACGGGTGAGAGAATTTTTACAGTAATTAATTCATACAAATTGTTCTACGGGTCTTCAGCATAATATAGTTATTGAATTTTATTAGTAATAATATAGGGATAATATTAACAACATTAAATACAAAGACTATCTTTAATAATAATTAAAAAATATATTTAAGTCACGGGTGAGAAAATAATATAGTTATTGCATTTGGTAGTATAAAAATAGGTATAATATTAACTGCTCTAAATACAAAGACTATCTTTAATAACAATTTTTAAAAAATATTTTAGTCAACAGACAGAACTTTTATGTAAATAAGGATGGGTATACGGCCAGGCAAACGGCACGCTTTGTATTTCTGAAATGGTCTATTCATACAAATATTCCTATGAATCTTCAGGATAATATAGTCATTGCATTTTGTAAGCAAAAATGTATGGATAATATTAGCAAAATTAGAAACAAAGATTTCCATTAATAATAATTTAAAAAATTATTTGTCACGGGTGATATAATTTTTACGATAATTAATTCATACAAATTGTCCTACGGGGCTTCAGTATAATATAGTTATTGCATTTTGTTAGTAACAATATAGGAAGTATATTAAAAAGATATATAATAATAATTCATAATTATATTTTGAATTTACCTCGCAAGTTTAAAGCACTACCGTAAATTTAATAATATTGTTATTATGTTATTGTAATTTACACTTTTGATCCATCTATATATTGTTATTGTGTCTCTAAATTACAGTAATGCGTATATTATATATTTAATACAATTCATTACAACACACTTGGTCTTGGTAGCGCATCCATACGTTCAGCGTGAGGCGGCTTCACAATTACTTGAATCTGCTAATCTCACCCTCATCTAAGAGATAAGTTTTATTTAAATGATGAGAAAAAATAGTAACTATACTTTCTCGAGATCTTGGTCCAATGAAAAATATATTATAATTAATTTTATTAAAACTTTACTTAACTATTCTAGAAAACATTAAATCAATAAAATTGTGTCAATATAACTAAACTAATACTCTAAAAGAGATTTTAAAATTTAACAAACTGTGGGAAATTGGGTGCGGAAAATGAGAACTTAAACGCACCCACCTCTATTATTAAAAATAGTTAATTAAAATACGCAAACAATCGATGAAAAGGTTTCAACATTACTAAACTAATACTTTAAAACATAATTTTACAGTTAAACAAATGGTTAGTCAATTGAGTGCGGAAAATGAGAACTTAACCGCACCCATATGTATTATTTTACAAATAATTAATTAAAATACGCAAACAATCAATCAAAAGGTTAAAACAATACTAAACAAATACTTCCAAACAGATTTGTGTAGTTAAACAAACAGTGGGTCAATTGGGTGCGGAAAATGAGAATTTAGCCGCACCATCACTTAAAGATAATATAAAAGGAAATAGAAAGTTTAAACAAATAAATTATGTTAAAACATTAACAAACAAATGAGAATGAAAACATTAACCTATTTAAACAAACATTATTGTATAAATAGTGGGTTAATGTGAAAATAGCCCTACCCACATATTTTTTTAAAAAATAAAGGGAAAAAAAGTAGAACAATCAATTCAATATAGCAAACATTTGAAGACGCATCCAAATAAAGTAATTTATGTATGAAATATTGTTTGTTTGCTTGTGGGTTGGGTCAAGTTCACTGACGTCGTGAATCCAACATCCACTCACACATCCACACACACACACACACACACACACACACACACACACATCCACACACACACACACACACACACACACACACACACACACACACATACGGACATCATCGTAAAAATGTTAAAATCGGATTCTAGGGACCTTAAAACGTGCTTATTCACTAAAATTTGGATATGCGATTTTTAGCATGAATCCATTACCTCTCTTAGCGAGAGATAAAAATCTGATATGGCTAACACATAACCTCTCGCCAGATATTTTACCTGGTTGTACGCATAAAACGAAAAATATTTTTAATTACAAATACATATATTCATGCCTCACTACAAAATAATTCTCACATATATTTACAAAATCTATGTGATATTTTAATATAAATTATGTACAATACATACATTTTCTTTATATTCAATATCCTGAAATTTTATTTTTCTACTTTTCTTTTCGTTTTCTTTATATTTGTCATTTTTTCGCAAATTCCTTTTATATTCTTTTTTACGTATATTCTTTTGCGTTGTTGACTTTTTTTTTTACTTTCATAATCTTTATAATGATGTACAAATATTTTTGATATTGGCATATAAATATTTTTGACAGTAACATTTATGTGTCAATTACAAACATTTGAATTTCTTGCCTTGAAGTAGTTTGATCTGAGAATTTTTACACGAAATTATTTCATATGCATTTCTTTATCTCTAAATCTACAGAAGATATAATAATGAATTTATATTTATCGAATAAAGAATTTAACGTTCTTTAATATAAATATTTACATAAATTTTCGATAAATAATATTTAGATGATTTTTTTCTTGTAACTACTACTTCCGGTTGTCCAATTGTTACCAAAACTTAATCAACTCTTCGCATTATTGTTAGAGTGAGGAGTCCCTAGTTAAAAATGTCTTAAGTCTTATAGTATTTGAGAAATCGTGGATCCAACATCCACACATCTACACACACATACGGACATCATCGTAAAAATGTTATAATCGGATTCTAGGGACCTTAAAACGTGCTTATTCACTAAAATCTGGATATGCGATTTTTAGCATAAATTCAATACCTCTCTTAGCGAGAGGTTAAAATGGTAAAATATTTTGAAAGAATCAATTTTTCTTCCAAAATTTGGCTATGGTTTTTTAAATGTAAATATTAATGTCACTGGCCGATACGATATTTTAATAAAAAAATAATAAGTACTTTTTTGGCATATTTAACACACTCTATAACAATAAATACTTAGATGCATACGAATATTTAAATATCTACACAAATTTCAAAATATCCTTTTAAATTCTGATACCATACCAAATTCAATAAAATTATATTCTTTATTATAAAAACAATATTTTGTTACTTAATAGTTTTATTTTCACTTAATTTTAATGTCAAAAGTAATTTTTAATTTTATTATCAATGACATTTATGGTAATATTGGACTTATTTCATCTCGCATGTAAAGATTTTTGTTGCAAATTGTCATAAATTAAAGAAATAATAATAATATTCATAAACATTTTGAATGGCTTTACTCTAAACGAGGTGTGAACATGTATTATACAACGAATTTTCAGCGAGAACCATCGTAATATATACGTAGTCCTATATGAGTATGAGAAATTTTGTGATCGCACCAAATTTAACATTTTCACTTGTTAATTTCACGGTTTAAGGTCTATAGAGTCAAGTGAAACAAGTTTAACAAGTGTCTGTGTATCCATATACTTGACTAAAAGGTAAAAGATAAAATTTCAATTTATATATTTAGAATAATTAGAAACATCCTCTACCTATTTGTCAATTGCCCGGTTGCAGAAACGTTCACCAACGTTTATTGTAATTAACGGTTCATCAACACGAACACATGCAACGCGATTTTTGATTTACATGTTATAAGAACAAGGAAACTGATTCGAATTTGTTCATTTTGAACTGTTAAACAGATTATGTCTTCCACATATTTGAAGGTTTCATAAACATAGATTTGCAGACACGTGTATATTCCAGTACTTGACAATGTAAAGAATATATGACCTAGCATTTAATAACAATATTTCATAGCGTCTTGTAGCAACTCTAGTCATACAAGAATTCTGATGTGCATACGATATTAGTTTTGTATAGCATAAAACAGTTTGCGTACTACATTTGAAGAGCCTTTTGAGCACCGATGCATCAAATTAAACTACAAAAAAAGGATTTCTTTGTAAATTTTATTTAATACGAGAGTCACAGAGTTATTGTAAATAAGACTTGTAATAAGAATTTTAAATAGGTCCGTTCAAAGTAGTTCCCTTTAACAAGAATATACTTCACCATTCTTACCCTCCACTACTTAAAATATCTCAACTAAATCTTCCTTTAAAATGTACCTATGTATGTATGTATGTATGTATGTGCATGTATGTAATTTCGGGAATGAAACCCGAACAAGTTATGTCCCTATGGTGACTTTATGACAACACACACTACTTTTATTTTTACATTGCAACGGAGATTTTTGTTACTACCATGTGTGTTGCCAGCCACCCAGCCCACGCCCTTGTTATAGGCCCCAGCCGGTGCCCGATAGCTAGAGTTTGTCAAGTTAATTGTATCCCATCTTGGAAAGGTAACGGGAGTGGATACCGATCAAGGCCAGCCGCGACAAACTCCAGACTTGACCCGGATTCGAACTCGTGACCTCTGACTCCAAAGGATAGCACTCTACCACTGTGTCTAAAAAACTGTCAAAGCTGTCAAATTATAAACAATGATTCAAAAGTGCTCTCTGGTTAAAGCCATATTTTCATCAACCGATACTTTAAAAAATTGCATGAATCAAGTTCTAACTAACTTTCGCAGCTTAATTTCAAATGCCAGGTAAATAAATATAGGGAAATAGATTTTTTTCCACGGCTTACTTAATTTTATTATTCTCCATAATAGGGCTATTGCAAGAATTTTTATGTCTTCTAAATGTTAAATTAAAAAAAATATTATTCATTAAATAGCTTCAATTTTAAAATATTACGAAAAATTACTCGTACATATTTGTACAATTGATTATTGAAATTTATGTAATATTTTCAAAAAGTCACTTGATCTAGAAGAAAATATGACGTAAAAGTTCATACTCACGTGACAAAGGTTATTTATATAATTAAACGTAGGTAACGAAAAGAAAGAAACTGTTTTTCTATTAGCTGTGAATGATGTGTTGTATGTAATTTGAGGTCACGGGAATGGGGGTTTGTTTTTACGACTATTTCTGGAGCTAATCTATTTATTTAATAATTTACGAAAATAACAAATTATTTTATTTTTCTTTATTATTATGAAAAATATTGCACAAACTCTCATTTAAAATATTTTTTAAAAATATGAATCGGCTTTTTCTAGTTTGTTCTTCATATAGATCATATAGTCATTATAAGTGACAAACAGGGAGTGATAAAATAGATACCTATTTTTTGTCAACTTTTTCCTCTTCCTAAGTTAAGTATCCAGATTCCAAATACGCTTCATTTCTCCGTCGTATACGTAAAGACAAAATTGATTTTCCAATCATCTAGTGTCTGTTTTCTAGCACAGGACATCTGGATATCGTTTGCAGACGCTGCAAGTTAGATTATGTCAAAGTACATTTCACTTGCACTTGCAATAGAGTCGTTTAGCATTTCTTTTAATTTTTCTTATATTTAGAAACATACTCTCATTTTTTACTATTTTAAAGAGCTTAATGCAACTGTAAATATAATTTCCTATTGAAAAACAAAGCCGCACGCAGACTCGCCTCTTTTTTTAGAGTATGAAAGTGAATACATTTTTTGAGAACTATAACAATTATTTAGTGTTTATAATATTTTACTGTCGCAATTATCCTTGATATTAGTTCTAATAAGAAATACAAATAATCAATACAATAGTTGATATTGATGAAAAATAAATTAAATTATACTCTTTCGTGTGAAAAACGACAGATGTTAAGATTAAGATCGTAATTCCACTTTTACGTTTTATTTTCAAAGTAATGGTAAATTACAAAAGATTAAATCCAGCATAATATCCACTTAAAGTTAAAATTAAGTAAGATTCAAACTTGTTGTACATGTAGCTTCAGGCTAGACTGAGACTGAAACAAAGACCATCTACACAGACGAAATAATTTGAAAATATAAACCTATTTTACTTTAAATAAAGTTCAATAACTTCAGTTAAAACAGTTCTAAACATTCTCATAAATTAGAAAATACAATGGTAATAGCTATTAACATACCTAAGAATGTTATGCACATCATAACTGCCGCAGATGTAAGTTTGAAATCCGAGGTCGTAGAGCGAGGATTTTAAGACATCTAAGGCTTGTTATGATTAATAACAACCGTGGTTTGTTCAATAGTTTATCGGTTTCAGAAAATTAAGACATTATTGATAAATATCATTTTTTGAAATTTTCTCATTAATGCTACTTTCAGATTGCTATGGTTAACAGAATTATTATTTTGACATATGTCAATATGACAAATATTCAAATTATGGGCTTTATTCCTCATGTTTATTATTTTAGAGTAAAGTAGACCGTATTTAGAACGATAGGCTAACGTTATCTGTATGTATTAATGAAGAGCATTATATTTTCCATTTATTTTATTTTCATTTTGTAGACCGTTGTTGACAAGTCAGTATGGTATAATTAAATTAGAAAATACAATGATAATAGCTATTAACATACCTAGGAATGTTACGCACATCATAACTGCCGCAGATGTAAGTTTGAAATCTGAGGTTGTAGAGCGAGGATTTTAAGACATCTAAGGCCTGTTATGATTAATAACATCCGTGGTTTGTTCAATAGTTTATCGGTTTCAGAAAATTATGACATTATTGATAAATATCATTTTTTGAAATTCTCTCATTAATGCTACTTTCAGATTGTTATGGTTAACAGAACAATTATTTTGACATGTCAATATGACATATATTCAAATTATGTTTTATTCCTCATGTTTATTACTTTGGAATAAAGTAGACCGTATTTAGAACGATAGGCTAACGTTATTTGTATATTTAATGAAGAGCATTATATTTTCATTTTACTTTATTTTCATTTTGTAGACCGTTGTTGACAAGTCAGTATAGTAATAATATTACCATACAGATACAGTTATTACTTAGTTACAAGTCTACTTTTGTATATGTAAACAATGGAATAATATCCTGCAACCGGTAATAGCTATTAACATACCTAGGAATGTTATGTATATCATAACTGCCGACGATGTCGGTTTGAAATTCGAGCTCGTAGAGCGAGGATTTTAAGACATCTAAGACTTGTTATGATTAATAACATCCGTGGTTTGTTCAATAGTTTATCGGTTTCAGAAAATTAAGACATTATTGAGAAATACCATTTTTTGAAATTATCTCATTAATGCTACTTTCAGATTGCTATGGTTAACAGAACAATTATTTTGACATATGTCAATATGACAAATATTCAAATTATGTGCTTTGTTCCACATGTTTATTACTTTGGAATAAAGTAGACCGTATTTAGAACGGTAGGCTAAAGTTATCTGTATGTGTTAATGAAGAGCATTATATTTTTATTTTATTTTCATTTTGTAGACCGTTGTTGACAAGTCAGTATGGTAATAATATTACCATACAAATACAGTTATTTCTTAGTTACCAGCCTACTTTTGTACATGTAAACAATGGAATAATATCCTGAAACCGGTAAAATATTTTACCGTCGTATTTCCTATTAAACAGTTATTTGGCCATTTTGTCTCCCTTAGCACGTGTTCTGGTTTTTGTGATACTTGCTTTGAAGTGTTTTGCTTTTGTAGTATTATTTACTTAGAGAAGAACATACTTGAAAATAAATTTTTATTAACTTGAAAAGAATTTATTGTTCCGCATTCCTGCAATGCATACTACACTTTTGCACAACTCTGCACTACAATTTGTTTGTAACTGAACTGTCAAAGCTAAAAGTCCCAATTCAATTTACTCTAAAGTGTAGAAAGCTAGGTTTGATTAAGAGTCTTGTTCTTGTTAACGTTATAATGATTTTCTCTTGTTTGGTTGTGTGTTCAATTGGACAACAAAATAAGCTGCGTGATAGTGGAATTACGAAAACAAAAGAATCGATTTAGGTAAACAAAAGCTGGCAGATTACTAATAGAGCGATATTGCTGTCAACAATCAATACTACACATCTACAATACTGAAATAAAGCTGTAGAACACAATACTTGTTCTACTCAAATTATCAAATACGAGTTAGAATAATTAATACAAAGAAATATGATTATAATCCAACCTTTCAAACTAAAATGTAAATAAACAAGTGCCATGTATAAACGGTAGGAATTCAAGGACATGAATTATATAGCTTCAAACCAGTATAATTTGAAATACTCTGCCTAAAGAGTGGATGAAATATCAATACTATAATAAAAAAAAAACTAGATAAAATATTTACAATTAATTTAAAATATGGATTAATATGATATTTCACACTTAGTTTTTTAAGAAATGTTTGTTTTTGAATAAAAGAGGTTATAGGATAATGACTAAAATCTAAAAGAAGAAAAAATATTTGTGTTTTGGTGTAAACACAGAGAAGCAATGGCCGTGGCCAATCAAAGTATTGATTTTAGTAGGAAAATTTTGAATTTACTCTTCTTAGTTTATAAATGTTTTATAGTAGAATTTGAGATTCAGTAGTATTTAAAGTTACAAAATCGAGACCTTATCAAATCAGTAAATGGATCTAAACTTTCTCGAATTCCTATACCTTTTACCACGTCCGGTCAAAGTTTCGGTTTCTGCAACCATAGGATAACTTCCAACCGCCAATCAAAAAAAAACCTATTGCTATAGAAACCAAAAGTTAAACTTCGGTTTCCATAACAATTTGTTGATGAATGACTCCAGATCAGAATTCATATTATTAACGTAGATAGGGTTTAGGAAGAAGTTTTATAAAATATTTTGTTTCATAAAATAATGCTTTGTGGCTATCGATTTCGTGTTTTAAGACATCTTCAGGCCTACAACTGAAAATTTTCATAGCCACAAAGCATTATTTCATGAAATAAAATATTTTATAAAACTTCAGAATTCTTTTCCTAAATCCTATCTACGTTATTAAAATATAATTTTTATTTATAAATATATTTTTTAATTTTTTTGATATATGTATTTGTAAACTAAACGGATGTGACATTAACTTTCTTATGTCTCATCAACCTATATATTTTTATATACTTGGAATCTATGTAAAATTACGAATTTAACGATACGTTTGAAGTGCATTTTTATTGAGGATATAAATTACAAAAACGTAAGATAAAACTACGAATAATTAACATGCTTAGCCATGATATCAGGCAAGCTGTGAAAAAAGTTCAGATAATATTGAGTAATAGTAAAATAATTGTTACAAAAAAATGATGAGATCAAAATCGTCCGAAAACGGTGATGTTTGTGCATTATTTACAAATCACACATAAAACGGTAGAACTTTTCGTTTAAAATTATGAAAATGAACTTAATATTAATAAATGTGTATAATTTAATAAATTTTGTATAAAATTTGAATAATTTTTTTTTCTGCGCCAAATGTGGCACCTGGACATTGTCATACCTGCCTCTAAAGTTTGTCACACGTGTTCGTTTTTGGTCGTTTGTGAGCAAATTCGGTACCCATTGTGAGGATATCCTTTTCATAGCCAAATGTTTGTGTTTCGTGTAAGATATTGCGCACACGTTCAGCTGAGATCCGCTACGGTCTTTTAATACAATGTCATGGATTTTATCAATCATTCCTGATGTGGTGTTCTTATTTGAGCGTCCTAATCGAAAATCAGTATACCACTTGCGAATCATTTTAATTGATGACGAAGAGTCCCCATAATATTTATCAAGTTTTGTTCTGGTGTGTGTAATAGTTTTTTACGCAAAAAATAATATCTAATCAGCACATTAAATTCACTTTTTTCCATTATTGCAAAATTACGAGAGGTTGTTTAATTTCAATATCTGCCAAAACTTAATGACAAAATCTGAAAATTTTAAGGTGGCTTACTGAAAGATAATATTTCACATACTATATTAGATTTGGGTTAAATGTAAAAATAGAATCTGGTTCAACCGGAAGCCAAAAACCATGATTTATGAGCCCCTAAAGGAAAATTCAAAAATAATTATAAATAAAAAAGTTATTTTGGGTGGCCCGATTTTCAAATTCGCGCGAGTATAATTATTTTTGTACTATTGGCAAAAATAAGTAATCCGTTTCAAAACTGGATTAAAAATACTATTTTTATCCTCAAAGAGTTATACAAAAGTTATACAGATTTGTGTTCGTATGAATTAGATCTTTATGATCCTGCATTTAAAATTTCAGTTGTTAATTTGTAATATTACAGCCAGAACCGTGGAAAAACTGAGACTTGTTGTTGATGCCGTTACGCCGAGAAGTATACCGCCTTAAACTACATGTTTACGTACTTGTAATCAGTACATGATTTTAAAATGTTAATTAAATTAACTGAATCGAATTAAACTCAAATTCCTAATAAACACAGTCAAATTATGAACCTATACACTTTGTCGTATTATTAATATATTCAGTCAAAATTTAAATTCAATAAAATAAGTACCTACATACATAAAATAAATAAATAAATATATCATCACGGCTTATTACCCATTGCTGGGTGTGCCAATCTGCTTTGTACACAGATGCGGTAATGATGAAATATTTGCACCGTGCGGGCGCTTACCAGGCGTCACCTCACGGGCATTCATTGCTGGCGTGGAGAGTGCACCACAGGGGTCAATTTTGTGCCATTTAAAATTGGAAATAATTGGCGTCGGTCGGGATCGAACCCGGTGCCCCAGATTCGCGACCTGACACTCGTATGTATAGATGTTTAAACTTCCTAATAAACTTAATCAAATTCTAAAGTAAATGAAACCAGTAAATGGGTTTAAATATGTTTTCATTGTCAAATTGTAAAACAAATTTAACTTACTAAAATCAGGACATGAATTTTAACTTTGTCGAATTCTTACTGCGAAAATTTTTAAATTGACATACATATATTATGTAGATTTAAACTTTGTCGAATGCCGATTAACTTATTCAGAATGTAAAAAAATTAAGTAAAATCAATAAATGCGTATTTTGTTAATTATTATTAAACAGTCAAATCATGAACAAATTTAAACTTTGTCGAATTCCGTACGTAGCCGCTGTGAAAAAAAAACTGAACCGCTTTAAACATTATCGATATTCATTATCGACAGTCAAATTGTAAAAAATAATGAACTAATCCAAATCAGTTAAATTGATTTAGAGCCGGTGTCATAATAGTTATTTATGCAACAAGTATGTAAAGTAGTACTTTTTGGTCGAGTGCGATGTTATACGCATGAGGCGCAGCCGAATTCAGAACTTGTAGCACGAGAAAAAAATACTATTTTGCACATGTGTTGCATACAACATTTTTCCTACAACCGAAATGTTAGTGATATTTCTTATAATACTGAGTGTACTGGCATCCAGCATCTCCAAATACTGTTAGTGCGTTATCTTATAAAACTGTAACACTTGGAAGAATCTCAGAGAGAAGTGGAGTAGTCTTCTATAATAGTGCATTTATTATTTATATTAAAAAGTATGTTAGATTAGAACTCATGTCAAAAAAATGTTAATGTTATGAAAAATTAGATTAGTACTCGATCTGTTAAAGAAATTAATCTTTGTTTAAATTTCACTTCTAAATAAAATTTAACTCTATGAACAAATGCAATGAATTTAATGTCATAGAAACATGGAAACTGATTCGAATTTGTTCATACAGATAAATTTACTTCGGAACTAAAATTAAATCATAAACTAATTTCTTTTATGAAATCTGAATCAAATACGTATATATACTGTATCTGGTGCAGTGGTGTGAAAATAGGAGCAGTTTGATATTGTTGTTTGATTGGATAATATCGCAGTATTAACCAGATACATTATAGGTACATAGATTTAAATTTTGTCGAATTCCTATTAAACTTAGTCAAATGTATACCTTTTATCGATTCGTTACCCTAGCAACCGAAATCAAGATTTTTATTGAGAAAATAACTCTACATCGGACTAGCCCTGAAAGTTCTACTTTATTATCAAAAAAAAAAGTTTACTTGAATTTTGCAGGGACAGAAGTATGTAAAGAAGGATAATACGTTAGATTAATTAAATATTTAATAAAATATTTTATCTACACCTGTTTAATAATATATTATGTACGTAACCGTGGATACATAATACCGTTCATTATCCACGCCCCGTGGATTATGACTCATAATCCACGGGGCGAGGTTACATAAGACACGGAACTGTCAAATTTATTGTTGAGGGTTCACAATCAACTTCATTTAGCGGTTATGCGCAAGCAAATATTCGCAAAATCGTTTCTGGCCATGTGATAGACAAGATTTTATGTGCCGATTTTTCTGTTTATTATTATTTATTACTCAAATTCTAAATTCTAGGGAAATTTTCTGTGTTGATAACATCAGAATATTTTAGTTTCAAATTAATGAATTTTATAAATATATTACATTATGCACATTATTTAAGTCAACATAATTCATTCCTTTGTACGTTTCACGGCATTTTATTCCTATATCATAACCTGAAAAATCAAAATAATGTTATTTGGATTTTTCACTGCAAATTTCATTATAATTACTTACAATTAGGTTCAAAACCTATAAATATTCTATTTTCTTGTATTAGAAATACTCAACTATAGATTTTTTATAATATTTTTACGACAGTGAGTGACTAATTTAATTTCAGTTTGCAGTAATCTTACAGTTCCTGAACGATTTTGATGCTTAAAACTTGACGGAAGCGCGAAAAAACAATTTTAAACCGAAGAAAAATGGAAAATAATAACGAAAGTGAAAACTTATTGTGTACACCTCCGGAAATTGTGGAACCAGCTAATATAACCTCACTTTCCTTACTACCTGATATATCTAAGAAAGTTAAAATTAAATTAAAAATAATTATAAATAAGTTATTTGGAGTGGACCATTTTTCAGTGTCACCCGGTATAATATGATTTCAATTGCAGGTGTAGATAAAATATCGTATTCTACTCGCGTATAATGGCTATTATTCACTCGGATGAATTACCACACTCGCCTACGGCTCGTGTTCTAAAATCATCCTCGTGAATAATAGCCATCATAATACGCTCGTTGAATAATATACTATTATTTGTAATAGTGTAACTTGTTTAGTGTTAGTGTTATCTAGTTAATTATATTTTTAGTCTTAATTATTTTTTAATAATTGGTCAATATTGGTAATCATTATTATTTAATACCTTTTTAATATTTAATTATACTTTAATAAACCTTTATTTTAATTAATAATAATTGTTTAATATTTACACTTCACGTAAATAAATTAAATTAAAACGTTACAATTGGTGTCAAGTGTGAGGTTAATAAACTGTGAAGTGTAAATTAAAAATAAATAAAATGAAACTTTTAAAATTAAGTGAACTGAAAGTACGTGATCTCAGGACGGAGCTAGAAGAACGTGAATTGGAAGCAACAGGAAAGAAATCAGAGCTTCAAGAGAGACTGCGTCATTAATCGATACTGGTGAAAATCCAGCAGATTACTTATTTGAAGTTCCGTATGACGAATCCGACATTTGTAAACTTATAAAAGAAGACTTGGCAGAGAATTCTAGAATAGTAAAAGAAAATTTTAGAAAATTAATAGTTTTCTAGAAAACTAAGACAAGATATTTCTAGAAGTTTTGAGCGGAGATTAGAAGAAAATTCTAGAAGTTTGGAGGGTAATTCTGGAGCACCGATAGAAGAATTAATGGAACATTCTAGAACACTGGAACGGGAATGGGATGAGAGATATAAATAAAGTTAGTGTTATCTTGCTAATTATATTTTTAGTATTAATTAGTTTCTTAATAATTGTTCAATATTAGTTATTGTTATTATTTAATACCTCATTAATATTGAATTATAGTTTAATAAACCTTTATTTTAAATAATAATAATAATTATCTTATATTTACACTTCACCCAATAAATTGAATAAAAACTTTCCAATAAAAAGTATAATTTTGAATATAATATTTTTATCGCTTAAGGTTAGAGGCAATTTTAAATTTGATTATAAATATTCCCTGAGTTTTATTGTCTCAAAAAGTAAAATGCTTCTCTTTGAAATTAAATGATTTACGCCCAGTTGCACCACTTATACTTAAAATTTAAACTTGGTTTAATTCAGTTACTCAATTAAATTTTAGATAATAATTAAGAAATTATTTAATAGGAATTTACATGAATATTGTGACACAAGAGGATAATTAAAATTGAAAAATAAGCAAGCTCCTCCTACCTGTACGTGTACACCCATAAAATTTCCAGCGGCTAGCTGAAAAAGTAAAACGGCGGCTGGATCTAGGGTATGTAATTTATTTCGAGATACAGGTATTCGCGACAAATGAAATTTAATAAAATATTAACAACTCAATTTGGATAAAAGCAAAACGAGCTTGCCTCGAAAGAAATTAGTGGGCACCAGACTCTATAAAAAGGAACAGGATTAGAGTAGAATCAACTCTAAAAAAGTACAGTAAAGTTCAATAAAAATATTTAATACACAATAGTTACTCACGCTGAAGCTTAAGCTAAATTACAAGAAAAAGAGGACCGCACGGCCTCTCCAGAATCCAAATGAAGAAGGAGTGGACTCGGCGCTCCGACTACCGGCAACGACAAAATTAAAAATTAGCAACTTATAGCTACCCTTGTGACGGCGTGGGATGTCGCCACGTCGAATCTAAGGGACTGCTCGCAGGCTAGTTTGTTATAAGATAGCAAGGCCAGAGAAACTGCTCCTATCCTGCGCTCTGACAGCTAACGTTGGACAACTCCACCTAGGCCTTCAGGCGGGCTAGGGTGCAGCTATAAATAACTGGATTTCCTCAGGGGGTGTTGGTACAATAATCCACTGCGCAGATCTCGGGTGGTCCAACGGCGAAACAGCAACCAGCGCTCGCCTAACCCAGTCACTTCCAAATTTGAGTCCCAAAAAAACCATGCGAATCCTGCTGCGTGACCTGAAAAATCCGCGCCAGTAACAAATATCTCTACAGAGATTTACAGCGGGCCCGAAGGGCGGTAAATTGTACAAAAGAAATAAATGGCGATCTCTAAACGAGCTCCAGACGCGAATATTCAAAAAGAGTCATAAAAAATTTATATTGTGAATTACACAAAAAATACCATGGTATAAAAATTGAAGTTTTACAAAGTGAGGTGTACACCGAAAAAAATTTAAATATTGCATACAATACAAAAATTTAATAAAAAAACGAAGAGCGATGAACAAAGAACGGCCGTATGAAAAAAGAAGAAGAAGGAACAGAATAGCAGAGAGAACGTAAAGTGGTAAGTCGTGCTAAATTGTAATCTTGACTGCGCCGCGAAATAATACCGCTAAAATAAGTCATCCGGACTTTAAGATACGCCACGCAGTAAGAAAAATAACCAGACAATACTCCGTCGAGTCACAGGGTGTAGCGCCACAAAAATAAACAAAAATAAACCGGTCATGTGCCGCTCTAAGAAAAAAATAAATTTGACTCTAAGAAGTCGACTTTAAAAGCGGCAATAAAAACCGAGCCAAAAAATTGCCTAGAAAAATAAAATCTAGCCACGTTACGAGTGCGACACAAAATGAAGGTCAAGGGAGACCGAGTAAATGAAACACAAAAAAACGAGACACAGGAAAAGGAAATGGAAATGCTCTTCGAGACTGTGCTGTACTAAGTGAAAGACGGTTGATTCAAACTCGGCGCTAGTTGCAATGGTAAGAATTCAAGAATAAAATTTAACTCAAAAACAAACTAAATCAAAACCGGTTTAACAAGGCCCAAGAAATAGTACAAAAAAATAAAGAAAAATTCTTACCACGCATGACGCGCAGCGGTGGACGAAAACTCACCCAGATCTAAGTTTCAATCTAGAAAAATTTATACAAAGTCTACACTTAGCACAAAAGTCGTCTTGAAACACGACCGCCTCGTAGCACAGACAAGCTCCAAGAGAACGTGGGTTCACGATTCTCTAACCGTGTAAGCTAAACGCAAGACAACAGAAAAACAGTTCCAAAAAAAATAATAATAATAATAATAATAATAATAATAATAATAATAATGACAATAAAAAAAAGTGTCCCATAATAAATTTATAAAAATTTTGAGATGCTGTAAATGAAACATTTAGACAAACTGCATAGTTAAAACTGCCTTCTCAATTTTAAATAATTTAAAAATAAAAATAAAGACAATCAAAATTCTTAGTGAATTTATTCTCTCGCAGGTAAATTGACTACACACTGGTCACTGCTAACACAGGACTGTACTTCAAAATATTGAGAATCAGAAAACAGTAATCTAAAGAAATGCATATAATTACAATATCTAAATTAAATGACAAAAATTTAAGAGAAATATGGGAACTTTGGAGCTATGAATGGGGACACAAAAAATGTAATAAAAAGACATAATAAAAAAAGTTTTTGTTACAATAATAAAACCTAGTTTAAAGTTTGTGTCGGTGGTGCAACTGGGCATAAATGTACAAAATTTTAAATACATAAGTAGGTAGGTATAACATGCATGACGGCTTATTATATATGCCAATCTACAACTGTTCGATTTCATGGATTTAGTAATGACTATATTTCTATTAAAAACATTAAAATTAATTGCAGTGTAAACAAAGTTTCATGCTAAGATTCAACGCAAAGTGAATACACGTAGAATACACTAGTGCATATAATTATTAAACTTCATAGCTACAACAGTTCTGTTTCAACAATTCTATATTGTGACTGTAATATTATATTTAATAAATGTGATAGTTTGGTTAGCAGTGACAGTTATAAATTTATACCTAGAGATCTGTTCATAGAACATTTTCAAACTATTAACAACAATCATATGCTTGCACAGTTTAATAATAAATGTTCACAGAGTCACAAATTTCCAACCCTGACTATTAGTTCAATGTTCAAAGTAACTTTCTAACTGGTTGCAAATTACTTGACAAATATCAGTATGATTTCCAACTCAGGATTATATTATATTAGTAAATTTGCGTTCATTGCATGCACTTTTTATTTTGAACAGTTTTTGTATCGACAATTTTGTTTCAAAATTATTAGGGAAGAACGGGTCCGTGAAGTTGGAGTTACCTCATAATGCCACATCTTGCTTCACATAGTAATATTTTTGGCTGTACGTCATAAAATTTTTGCTACAGCTATTCTCAATTTATAATATAAGCAAATTAAAAATGTAACTTCATCTTCACGCTGGTGTTACAACTAACTTAAATCAAAAATGCTTTGGTACTGCTATATTTTGCTAATTTTTTTGCTGTATTGCATGAACTTTTTGCTTAATCCATTCTTAAGTTATAACAAATAAAAAATGTAACTCCATCTTTACGCTAGAGTTATAAATAAATAAATCAAAAATGTTTTGGTACTGCCATATTTTGCTCATTTTTTGCTGTAATGCATAAACCTTTGGCTTAATCCATTATAAAAAATTAAAAATGTAACTTTGTATGTAATTTTGTATTTCATGTAAGAGCTGACACAATTAAAGAAATTATTTCTAATTCCTATGTATGTGTATAAAATGTAATTTAGTTGAGGTATAGCCTTTCTCCATTGTGTACAGAGTTTCTTCATGGTGCCCTCATTCCTTATTTTTATTTATTTTTAATCTGCAGTGTTTAATCCTTTGTCCTGTGTTTAGCACCAAATCTTTTTGGGTTCCATTTAAACAGGTATATTATGTTTTGCATGTTTACTTCCAGACTGTTTTTAGTATTGATACGACATGCATAACTTGTCATTAACATATCAAATATGACATGACAATGTTTATCTTCTTAATTTTGTACATCGATTGTGATATTATTCCTACCTTTCTGATCCTTTTCGACGTGTTTCCTTATACATTTTCCAAAATTCTATTTACAAAATAAAATATGTAACATAATAATATACATGGCTTAAAATCATTACATATACCTACCTTGTTTAATTCATCATCTTTTCTTCAATTATTACATATTATTAAAACATTTTATTGCATTTAAAAGGAAGAAAACTGATAATTTGTCATCATTGGCATTGACATAACAGCGTTTATCGTCTTAAATTTTCAAGGAAAACTGTGATCGTTACTGTGAAAAATATTGTTTCTGTCCCAATTTTTAATCTTTAATAATTTTTTACTCGAAAACTATGCATCCTACAGAAATTCGTCCCATTAGAAGGGCCCTGAAGCCAATCATTTCCTACAATATGATACAAATTTCATGAAAATCGGTCGCACCGTTTAAGCTGTAGCCTTGTCTAAAGTTTGGCGATCGTCTTGATTAAAATATATGACTATAGAAAGTGAATCATGCCTTTTAGTATTAAGGACTAACGTAACCTCGGCTTCGGCGAGTTTTCTCTAGGGCTCCGCCGATAGTGGTTATGCCCACCCAAACTGCCCACGCAGCATGCCCACGCAACATGCCCACCCAAACTGCCCACGCAACATGCCCACTCAAACTGCCCACGCAACATACCCACCCAAATTGCCCACGCAACATGCCCACCCAAACTGCCCACGCAATATGCCCACCCAAACTGCCCACGCAACAGGCCCACCCAAACTGCCCACGCAACATGCCCACTCAAACTGCCCACGCAACATGCCCACCCAAACTGCCCACGCAACATGCACACCCAAACTGCCTACGCAACATGCCCACCCAAACTACCCACGCAACATGCCCACCCAAACTACCCACGCAACATGCCCACCCAAACTACCCACCCAAACTGCCCACGCAACATGCCCACCCAAATTACCCACGCAACATGCCCACCCAAACTACCCACGCAACATGCCCACCCAAACTACCCACGCAACAAGCCCACCCAAACTACCCACGCAACATGCCCACCCAAATTGCCCACCCAAACTACCCACGCAACATGCCCACCCAAACTACCCACGCAACATGTCCACCCAAACTACTCATGAAACATACCCACCCAAACTGCCCACCCAAACTTCCCACGCAACATGCCCACCCAAACTACCCACCCAAACTACCCACGCAACATGCCCACCCAAGCTACCCACGCAACATGCCCACCCAAACTACCCACGCAACATGCCCATTCAAACTATTTATATTTATAAGGTTCTAAGATGGCTTCCGATGACATTTCTCCACTGCTCTCTATCTTGCCATAGGCCTTCGTTTAATCCTTTCTCTCTTATTACTTCTTGGAATCCTGCTACCCAACTTTTTCTAGGTGTCTCTCTTTTATTTTTGCCGGTAGGTGTCCACTGTAGTACTTATTGTGAAAGCCCCTCATTACGCATTCATCGGATATAGTAATTTGAATGTCCATGATATCTCTTATTCTTTCCTTTCTTACCTTTTTTCCTCTTGACTTTCCTGCTGACCTCCTCCAATAATCCATTTCCGTAGCTAGGAGCATTTCTTCAGCCTTTTGTCTTTAAGGGCCACACTTCGCTGCTGTAGGTAACTATGCTTTTTATAATGGTGTTATAAATTCTTCTAATTTCTTTTAAAATAGTTTGATCCCATAACATGCTATTTAGTTGAGATATAGCTTCTCTTCCTTATGTATAGCGTTCCTTTATGGTGTCCTCATTCGTTATTTTTAATACCAAGTATTTATATTCTGTAATGTAATTTCGGCTACTTGAAATTTGCGCTGATATCAGAGCCATCTGCTGAATGGCTTAAATGGAACAGAGCATAGACCCCAGCTACGGTATTCTTAGATCATTTTTCGTGTCATGTATTTACTATCATAATAGTCTTGTGCAATAAGTATTTGACCATCTACAAAGCATAAGGTGTAAATTTGTTTGATCTTCCAAAGGTATACCCATATTTTTGCACTTCTCTTCCAAGATTTCAGTGCTTTTTTTACATATACCTACCTCGTTTAACTCTTACAGACTTTTCTTCAATTTTACATATTATTTAAATATTTTTAGCATTGAAAAGGACAACCGATACGACATGCATAATTTGTTGTCATTAAAATATCAAATGAGACAGATGACAATGTTTATCTTTGTAATTTTATATATGTACTCTTCGAGCGGTTATGATATTATTCCTGCCCTTCTTATCCTTTTCGTCGTGTTTACTTATACATTTTTCAAAATTATATTTACAAAATTATATACACCTACCTCGTTTAATTAATCTTTTTCTTCAATTTTACATATTATTTTAGCATTTTTGGCATATAAGAGGATGAAAACCAATAATTTGTCATTATTGACATTGACATGCCAAATGACATGACAGCGTTTATCTTCTTAAATTTTTCTAGGAGAACTGTGATCGTTACTGTGCCCTATTGTTTCTGTCCCAATTTTCAACCTTTATTAATTTTTTACACAAAAACTATGCATCCTACAGAAATTCAATCCATTAGAAGGGCCCTGAAGCCAATCATTTCCGATAACTTGGTAGAAATTTCACGAAAATCGATCGCTCCGTTTAAGCTGTAGCCTTGTCTAAAGTTTGGCGATCGGCTTTTTGATTAAAGAATATATAGAAAGATACTCTAACCTTTTAGTATTAAGGACTAGCGTAACCTCGGCTTCGCCGAGTTTTCCCTAGGGCTCCGCCGATAGTGGTTTATAATGCCCACGCAACATGCCCACCCAAACTGCCCACGCAACATGGCCACTCAAACTGCCCACGCAACATGCCTACGCAACATGCGCACGCAACATGCCCACCCAAACTGCCCACGCAACATGCCCACCCAAACTGCCCACGCAACATGCCCACCCAAACTGCCCACGCAACATGCCCACCCAAACTGCCCACGCAACATGCCCACCCAAACTGCCCACGCAACATGTCCACCCAAACTGCCCACGCAACATGCCCACTCAAACTACCCACGCAACATGCCCACCCAAACTGCCCACGCAATATGCCCACCCAAACTACCCACGCAACATGCCCACCCAAACTTCCCACCCAAACAGCCCACGCAACATGCCCACTCAAACTGCCCACGCAACATGTCCACCCAAACTGCCCACGCTACATGCCTACCCAAACTGCCCACGCAACATGCCCACCCAAACTGCCCACGCAACATGCCCAACCAAACTGCCCACGCAACTTGCCCACCCAAACTGCCCACG
>OY720454.1:37400342-37615351 GCA_963082715.1 Harpalus rubripes
ATAAATTAATAAATTAATAAATTAATAAATTAATAAATTAATAAATTAATAAATTAATAAATTAATAAATTAATAAATTAATAAATTAATAAATTAATAAATTAATAAATTAATAAATTAATAAATTAATAAATTAATAAATTAATAAATTAATAAATTAATAAATTAATAAATTAATAAATTAATAAATTAATAAATTAATAAATTAATAAATTAATAAATTAATAAATTAATAATTTAATAAATTAATAAATTAATAAATTAATAAATTAATAAATTAATAAATTAATAAATTAATAAATTAATAAATTAATAAATTAATAAATTAATAATAATGTTCTATAGTTTAGCCATGCAGAAAACTTTTCATTTAATACCAAACAGGATATACAGGTGTTTCATATAAGAGTGCAAGGCGTAGGAGTATGAATTCTGATACCAAAAGGGGGAAAAATCCCAATAAACATTGGTGCTATAACGCTTCCTAACAGAGATACCCAGGATTTTATTTTTAAAAAAAAAAACAGGAAACAGGTTAGTTTTATTTATTATTATATTGGGTTATAAATAATTATTTATAAAAAGAATCCCAGAGCAAGTGTTCAAAATGAAAGACATTACATTCAATAAATAAATCAGTATTATTTAAAAATACTACTGTAAATTATTAAAATATTACATTTTCATTAAATACAGAAGGCTTGGCAATACTTTTTTGTATTAGAAATATTATCAAAATATTAAATAACAGGTGTAATAATTAAATAATTATCGGATTGAAATGAGTGGAATTTTTAATTAATTAAATCTCATTTAAATTTTAAATGAATTAAATGCCATCAGCCAACTATTTTCTGCTATTTCAGTATTACGCTTCATTTAAGATAAATCCTCAGTATCTCTGTTATGAAGCGTTCTAGCACCAATGTTTATTGGGATTTTTTTCATGTTGGTGTCTAGAATTCATACTCCGAAGCCTTACATAGTTACATGAAACACCCTGTATTTCTGACAAATTTTTACGAAAAACAAGAAATGTTTTCTCATGGACTGTCATAGAGAATTGTCAAAAATACGACAGCTCGATCGGCTATTCTTTTTTGCATAAAATTGTCAATAATATTTCTGAAGTGTAGTATCTATAGCTGAGTGCACGATGTATAATGTATTACAAAGAATGGCTAAATAACCGGGTTAGTTCATACAGTATGCCGCTAGATGTCAGGTTTTTTGCGACCCGGTTTTTACAAAAATATTTGAAATAGTAAATTATTCCTATATAACGCACAATATTTTATATTTTCAATACATTACCTTTTATCTTTTGTCGGTTCTATGTATGTATTTTATACAAATTCCATACAACAGGCTTCTATAATTTCAGTAAAATTATAAAATAAACGTTGTCATGTACTTGACACTGACATCTTTTAATCTGAATTTTCTTAATCGTAGTACCTGTTTCTATGGTTATAGCATGGCTGGCTGCTACATAAAATTATATAAATAAAAAATCGAAATAGCGCTACTTCCGAAGTAACGTTACTTCAAGAGGTGAAAATTCGGGTCTATATCTCTTTATTTGATCCATACCCTGTTGTGCATCCTATAGCACAACATTTTCTATTTAAACGCGAACTTATTTTGACCGCAACCGACACACTGCGGCACACCAACTGCCAAACGCCTGTCAAATGGTAACGGGTCGCGTTAGTATCTTTTGTACCAGCTAGTTATGTCAACGCATCTCGTACTCTCACCTATAGATACTACACCGTGGTAGGAACTGATGAAAACATATAATGAAATGAACAAATGCTGCGCATTTTATGCGAGCAAACAGGAAGAAATTACACGATAAATATAAACATAATACAAGGTGACCATTTTATATGTTCCCGCCTGAAATTTTAAGAATAAGCAAAACCAAATATTTTTTATAAGCCACTTGGTGAATATTAATACTTTAAATCGAATAATCACAGTAGGTATAAGAGCAAAACAAAATTTTAAAAACCAAGTCACTTATGAAATGTATCATGGATTGCCTAATCATGAATTTTCAGGCGGGAACTTTTAAAATGCGGACCCTGTATTAGTAACATGTATATGAGTACACAATACTAAATTTAAAGATAAAAATAAATCAAACAAAACTAAAAGATGTGATATTTTAATTCTATAGTAAACAGTTAGTTACAAACTGCAGAAAAGTAAGTACTTACATTACATTAGATCTGAACTTTTACAACGAATTTGAAAATATATCAATAAAGTTTGGATTGTTAAAAATGATAGGTATTAAAAAATACTTTTCTGGCTCATGCTGTATGATTATGTAATTTAAAATATTTTTTATTAGTACGATACAATAATTGGGAATAAAAGAATTTTAATATAGATAATTTTAACGTAATATAAGAAAATAAAATACAGACTAAATTCTATACCGTTTTAAAATAGATATCGAATTATGTATAATCTGAAATAATTTTAAACGTAATGTAAGAAAATGAATTACAAAAAAAGAACAGATTAAAACATACTATCTAAAATTATTGAATTGTCTTGTTCCAGACTATGATTTTCCTGTACACGTCTTAAAATCATTACATATACCTATATATACAATCGGTTTATAACGTTGTACCATGTCTTCCGATGCGAATTCTCCACTGGTCTTGCCATAGATCTTCATTCTCTCTTATTTCTTCTTGGATTCCTGCTACCCAATTCCTTCTAGGTCTCCCTCTTTTCTTTTTGCCGCTAGGAGTTTACTGTGGTATATGTTTTGCCATTACTCAATTGCTGTACGTGATCGTACCATCTTAATTGACTTGTTTTTATATCATCGGTTATAGTAATTGATACATGCATAATTTGTCATTAACATATCAAATATGACATGACAATGTTTATCTTTTTAATTTTGTACATCGATTGTGATATTATTCCTACCTTTCTGATCCTTTTCGACGTGTTTCCTTATACATTTTCCAAAATTCTATTTACAAAATAAAATATGTAACATAATAATAAACATGGTTTAAAATCATTACATATACCTACCTTGTTAAATTCATCATCTTTTCTTTAATTATTACATATTATTTTAACATTTTATTGCATTTAAAAGGGAAAAAACTGATAATTTGTCATCATTGACATTGACATAACAGCGTTTATCGTCTTAAATTTTCAAGGAAAACTGTGATCGTTACTGTGAAAAATATTGTTTAGTTAGAAATATTTGTTTTTTACCTAGTTACTTATGACACATTTGGTAACACTGTCCAAGTACATATGAACCGTCAAATTTTATAATTTTTAATTAAAATGGTTTAGGCCTTTTTTACCTGTGCGGATATAATCGCCCATTCTCAAAATGTATAATTATGAATTAAACTTCTTTCAAATTGTCTCCATTTCATAAATATTTCCATTTAAAGGTTCAAAATGACATGACAAACATGGCGTTCTTCGTCTTAAATTTTCAAGGAAAACTGTGATCGTTACTGTGAAAAATATTGTTTCTGTCCCAATTTTCAATCTTTATTAATTTTTTACTCGAAAACTATGCATCCTACAGAAATTCGTCCCATTAGAAGGGCCCTGAAGGCAATCATTTCCTACATCTTGGTACAAATTTCACGAAAATCGGTCGAACCGTTTAAGCTGTAGCCTTGTCTAAAGTTGGGCGATCGTCGTGATGAATTCAAATATATATATATATATATATATATATATATATATATATATATATATATATATATATATATATATATATATATATATATATATTTGAATTCATCACGACGATCGCCCAACTTTAGACAAGGCTACAGCTTAAACGGTTCGACCGATTTTCGTGAAATTTGTACCAAGATGTAGGAAATGATTGCCTTCAGGGCCCTTCTAATGGGACGAATTTCTGTAGGATGCATAGTTTTCGAGTAAAAAATTAATAAAGATTGAAAATTGGGACAGAAACAATATTTTTCACAGTAACGATCACAGTTTTCCTTGAAAATTTAAGACGAAGAACGCCATGTTTGTCATGTCATTTTGAACCTTTAAATGGAAATATTTATGAAATGGAGACAATTTGAAAGAAGTTTAATTCATAATTATACATTTTGAGAATGGGCGATTATATCCGCACAGGTAAAAAAGGCCTAAACCATTTTAATTAAAAATTATAAAATTTGACGGTTCATATGTACTTGGACAGTGTTACCAAATGTGTCATAAGTAACTAGGTAAAAAACAAATATTTCTAACTAAACAATATTTTTCACAGTAACGATCACAGTTTTCCTTGAAAATTTAAGACGATAAACGCTGTTATGTCAATGTCAATGATGACAAATTATCAGTTTTTCCCTTTTAAATGCAATAAAATGTTAAAATAATATGTAATAATTAAAGAAAAGATGATGAATTTAACAAGGTAGGTATATGTAATGATTTTAAACCATGTTTATTATTATGTTACATATTTTATTTTGTAAATAGAATTTTGGAAAATGTATAAGGAAACACGTCGAAAAGGATCAGAAAGGTAGGAATAATATCACAATCGATGTACAAAATTAAAAAGATAAACATTGTCATGTCATATTTGATATGTTAATGACAAATTATGCATGTATCAATTACTATAACCGATGATATAAAAACAAGTCAATTAAGATGGTACGATCACGTACAGCAATTGAGTAATGGCAAAACATATACCACAGTAAACTCCTAGCGGCAAAAAGAAAAGAGGGAGACCTAGAAGGAATTGGGTAGCAGGAATCCAAGAAGAAATAAGAGAGAATGAAGATCTATGGCAAGACCAGTGGAGAATTCGCATCGGAAGACATGGTACAACGTTATAAACCGATTGTATATATAGGTATATGTAATGATTTTAAGACGTGTACAGGAAAATCATAGTCTGGAACAAGACAATTCAATAATTTTAGATAGTATGTTTTAATCTGTTCTTTTTTTGTAATTCATTTTCTTACATTACGTTTAAAATTATTTCAGATTATACATAATTCGATATCTATTTTAAAACGGTATAGAATTTAGTCTGTATTTTATTTTCTTATATTACGTTAAAATTATCTATATTAAAATTCTTTTATTCCCAATTATTGTATCGTACTAATAAAAAATATTTTAAATTACATAATCATACAGCATGAGCCAGAAAAGTATTCTTTAATACCTATCATTTTTAACAATCCAAACTTTATTGATATATTTTCAAATTCGTTGTAAAAGTTCAGATCTAATGTAATGTAAGTACTTACTTTTCTGCAGTTTGTAACTAACTGTTTACTATAGAATTAAAATATCACATCTTTTAGTTTTGTTTGATTTATTTTTATCTTTAAATTTAGTATTGTGTACTCATATACATGTTACTAATACAGGGTCCGCATTTTAAAAGTTCCCGCCTGAAAATTCATGATTAGGCAATCCATGATACATTTCATAAGTGACTTGGTTTTTAAAATTTTGTTTTGCTCTTATACCTACTGTGATTATTCGATTTAAAGTATTAATATTCACCAAGTGGCTTATAAAAAATATTTGGTTTTGCTTATTCTTAAAATTTCAGGCGGGAACATATAAAATGGTCACCTTGTATTATGTTTATATTTATCGTGTAATTTCTTCCTGTTTGCTCGCATAAAATGCGCAGCATTTGTTCATTTCATTATATGTTTTCATCAGTTCCTACCACGGTGTAGTATCTATAGGTGAGAGTACGAGATGCGTTGACATAACTAGCTGGTACAAAAGATACTAACGCGACCCGTTACCATTTGACAGGCGTTTGGCAGTTGGTGTGCCGCAGTGTGTCGGTTGCTCGGTTGCGGTCAAAATAAGTTCGCGTTTAAATAGAAAATGTTGTGCTATAGGATGCACAACAGGGTATGGATCAAATAAAGAGATATAGACCCGAATTTTCACCTCTTGAAGTAACGTTACTTCGGAAGTAGCGCTATTTCGATTTTTTATTTATATAATTTTATGTAGCAGCCAGCCATGCTATAACCATAGAAACAGGTACTACGATTAAGAAAATTCAGATTAAAAGATGTCAGTGTCAAGTACATGACAACGTTTATTTTATAATTTTACTGAAATTATAGAAGCCTGTTGTATGGAATTTGTATAAAATACATACATAGAACCGACAAAAGATACTGTGGTATATGTTTTGCCATTACTCAATTGCTGTACGTGATCGTACCATCTTAATTGACTTGTTTTTATATCATCGGTTATAGTAATTGATACATGCATAATTTGTCATTAACATATCAAATATGACATGACAATGTTTATCTTTTTAATTTTGTACATCGATTGTGATATTATTCCTACCTTTCTGATCCTTTTCGACGTGTTTCCTTATACATTTTCCAAAATTCTATTTACAAAATAAAATATGTAACATAATAATAAACATGGTTTAAAATCATTACATATACCTACCTTGTTAAATTCATCATCTTTTCTTTAATTATTACATATTATTTTAACATTTTATTGCATTTAAAAGGGAAAAAACTGATAATTTGTCATCATTGACATTGACATAACAGCGTTTATCGTCTTAAATTTTCAAGGAAAACTGTGATCGTTACTGTGAAAAATATTGTTTAGTTAGAAATATTTGTTTTTTACCTAGTTACTTATGACACATTTGGTAACACTGTCCAAGTACATATGAACCGTCAAATTTTATAATTTTTAATTAAAATGGTTTAGGCCTTTTTTACCTGTGCGGATATAATCGCCCATTCTCAAAATGTATAATTATGAATTAAACTTCTTTCAAATTGTCTCCATTTCATAAATATTTCCATTTAAAGGTTCAAAATGACATGACAAACATGGCGTTCTTCGTCTTAAATTTTCAAGGAAAACTGTGATCGTTACTGTGAAAAATATTGTTTCTGTCCCAATTTTCAATCTTTATTAATTTTTTACTCGAAAACTATGCATCCTACAGAAATTCGTCCCATTAGAAGGGCCCTGAAGGCAATCATTTCCTACATCTTGGTACAAATTTCACGAAAATCGGTCGAACCGTTTAAGCTGTAGCCTTGTCTAAAGTTGGGCGATCGTCGTGATGAATTCAAATATATATATATATATATATATATATATATATATATATATATATATATATATATATAGATATATAGAACTATAGATAGTGAATCTGATCGTTTAGTATTAGGATGTTACTTACTATCATTTCATTAAAACTGTAAACAATAGATTCAGAAATGTCATTCGTGTATGGCAGTATGGCTTAATAACTTAAACTGCCGCTTTTCGTTGTAATGTCTTAAAAAATGTGCGATATTTTATTTTTATTTTGTATTGTGATCCAATAAAGAAAGAAAATAACATATCCTAATACTATATGATTAGATTCACTATCTATAGTTATATATATTCTTTAATCACGACGATCGCCCAATTTTAGACAAGGCTACAGCTTAAACGGTGCGACCGATTTTCATGAAAGTTGTAACAAACTGTAGGATATGATTGGCTTCAGCGCCCTTCTAATGGAACGAATTTCTGTAGGATGCATAGTTTTCGTGTAAAAAATTATTAAACATAAAATAAAAGAATGGATCGTAGAATACATGTAAAAATTTAGAAGATAAAAATGCTGTCATGTGTAACATTTGGCATGATGTCAATGTCAATAATGACAAATTATGAATATCGTATGGGTTGTCGACCATTTCAATGCTAAATATAAATAAATATATTGTCTACGACGTAAGGTAGGCTATGAATGTAAGATATGTTTATTCTTATTTTATAAATTATTTTGTAAATAGATTGTTGAAAATGTTCGAGGTTATTAAACGACGAAATGGACGAGAAATATAGGAAAAGCATCAACGACAAGAAATACTGTGGAGGACATATTGTACAGTGTACAGAGAGAATGTCAAGGATTGTTTTCTGTGCCAGTCAGTGTATTAATTTAAGATATGTTTATTTATATTTTATTTTGTAAATAGATTTTACAAAACTGACAAAAAGAAACTGGTAGTATTTGGGCTGGCGGTCCAGCGTACTTTATTCGCACGGCTTTACCCGTACGTTCTAAACCTAAACCGTACACAAATAACGGAGCGTATGGGGCTCCCTAGGGCAGCTTGCATGGGCAGTTTGGGTTAGCAGTTTGGATTGCGTGGGCATGTTGCGTGGGTGGATTGGTTGGACATGTTGCGTAGGCGGTTTCGGTGAACACGTTGCGTGGGTAGTTTGGGTGGGCATGTGGCGTGGGTAGTTTGGGTGGGCATGTTACGTGGGTAGTTTGGGTGGGCATGTTGCGTGGGTAGTGTGGGTGGGCATGTTGCGTGGGCATGTTGCGTGGGTAATTTGGGTGGGCATGTTGCGTGGGCAGTTTGGGTGGGCATGTTGCGTGGGCAGTTTGGGTGAACATGTTGCGTGGGAATGTTGCGTGGGTAATTTGGGTGGGCATGTTGCGTGGGTAGTTTGGGTGGACATGTTGCGTGGGCATGTTGCGTGGGCAGTTTGGGTGGGCATGTTGCGTGGGCAGTTTGGGTGGGCATGTTGCGTGGGTAGTTTGGGTGGCCATGTTGCGTGGGCAGTTTGGGTGGGCATGTTGCGTGGGCATGCTGCGTGGGTAGTTTGGGTGGGCATGTTGCGTGGCCAGTTTGGGTGGGCATGTTGCGTGGGTAGTTAGGGTGGGCATGTTACGTGGGCAGTTTGGGTGAACATGTTGCGTGGGTAGTTTGGGTGGGCATGTTGCGTGGGCATGTTACGTGGGCAGTTTAGGTGGGCATGTTGCGTGGGCAGTTTGGGTGGGCATGTTGCGTGGGCAGTTTGGGTGGGCATGTTGCGTGGGTAGTTTGGGTGGGCATGTTGCGTGGGCAGTTTGGGTAGGCATGTTGCGTGGGTAGTTTGGGTGGGCATGTTGCGTAGGTAGTTTGGGTGTGCAGGTTGCGTGGGCAGTTTGGGTGGGCATGTTGCGTGGGCAGTTTGGGTGGGCATGTTGCGTGGGCATGCTGCGTGGGCATGCTGCGTGGGCAGTTTGGGTGGGCAGGTTGCGTGGGCAGTTTGGGTGGGCATCATAAAACACTATCGGCGGAGCCCTAGGGTAAACTCGGCGAAGCCGAGGTTACGCTAGTTCTTAATACTAAAAGGCATGATTCATTTTCTATAGTTATATATTTTAATCAAGACGATCGCCAAACTTTAGACAAGGCTACAGCTTAAACGGTGCGACCGATTTTCATGAAATTTGTATCATATTGTAGGAAATGATTGGCTTCAGGGCCCTTCTAATGGGACGAATTTCTGTAGGATGCATAGTTTTCGAGTAAAAAATTATTAAAGATTGAGAATTGGGACAGAAACAATATTTTTCACAGTAACGATCACAGTTTTCCTTGAAAATTTAAGACGATAAACGCTGTTATGTCAATGTCAATGATGACAAATTATCAGTTTTCTTCCTTTTAAATGCAATAAAATGTTTTAATAATATGTAATAATTAAAGAAAAGATGATTAATTTAACAAGGTAGGTATATGTAATGATTTTAAGCCATGTATATTATTATGTTACATATTTTATTTTGTAAACAGAATTTTGGAAAATGTATAAGGAAACACCTCGAAAACGATCAGAATGGTAGGAATAATATCACAATCGATGTACAAAATTAAGAAGATAAACATTGTCATGTCATATTTGATATGTTAATGACAAATTATGCATGTCGTATCAATACTAAAAACATAGTCTGGAAGTAAACATGCAAAACAGAATATACCTGTTTAAATGGAACCCAAAAAGATTTGGTGCTAAACAAAGGAGAAAGGATTAAACACTACAGATTAAAAATAAATAAAAATAAGGAATGAGGGCACCATGAAGAAACTCTGTACACAATGAAGAAAGGCTATACCTCAACTAAATTGCATATTATTGGATCAAACTAAACTATTTCAAAAGAAAATAAAAAAGAATTTATAAAACCATTATAAAAAGCATAGTTACCTGCAATAGCAAAGTGTGGCCCCTAAAGAAAAAGACTGAAGGAATGCTCTTAGCTACGGAAATGGATTATTGGAGGAGGGCAGCAGTAACGTCAAAACGAGAAAAGATAAGAAACGAAAGAATAAGAGATAACATGGACATTAAAATTACAATAACCGATGATATAAAAACAAGTCAATTAGGATGGTACGGTCACGTACAGCAAATAAGTAATGGCAAAACACATTGTGGTGGAGAATTGGCATCGGAAGACATCGTAGAACGTTATAAACCGATTGTATATCTAGGTATATGTAATGATATTAAGACGTGTGTTTATTGTTAATTTATATATTTTATTTTGTAAATAGATTTAATGTCAGGCTGAGAAAGACATAATAAACATCACAATCGACAAAGAACACATGTACAATATCTAATAGGTATTTAGAGGCAAGAATAAAAATTAAATCCCACAGGAAAATCAATAAGTCTGGAACAAGGCAATTCAATAATAATTTTAGACAGTAAGTATGTTTTAATCTGTTCTTTTTTTGTAAATAATTTTCTTACGTTACGTTTAAAATTATTTCAGATTATACATAATTCGATATCTATCTTAAAATGGCACAGAATTTAATCTGTATTTTATTTTCTTATATTACGTTAAAATTATCTATATTAAAATTCTTTTATTCCCAATTATTGTATCGTACTAATAAACAATCTTTTAAATTACATAATCATACAGCATGAGCCAGAAAAGTCATCTTTAATACCTATGATTTTTTCATTCTACCCCCTTAATAACAATCCAAACTTTATTAGTATATTTTCAAATTCGTTGTAAAAGTTCAGATCTAATGAAATGTAAGTACTTACTTTTCTGCAGTTTGTAAACTGTTTACTGTAGGATTAAAATATCACATCTTTTAGTTTTGTTTGATTTATTTTTATCTTGAAATTTAGTATTGTGTACTCATATACATGTTACTAATACAGGGTGCGCATTTTAAAAGTTCCCGCCTGAAAATTCATGATTAGGCAATCCATGATACATTTCATAAGTGACTTGGTTTTTAAAATTTTGTTTTGCTCTTATACCTACTGTGATTATTCGATTTAAAGTACTAATATTCACCAAGTGGCTTATGAAATGTATTTGGTTTTGCTTATTCTTAAAATTTCAGGCGGGAACATATAAAATGGGCACCTTGAATTATGTTTATATTTATCCTGTAATTGGGACATTTTGTCCTGTTTGCTCGCTAAAATGCGCAGCATTTGTTAATTTCATTATATGTTTCCATCAGTTCCTACCACGGTGTAGTATCTATAGGTTAGAGCATGAGATACGTTGACATAACTAGCTGGTACAAAAGACGCTAACGCGACCCGTTAACATTTGACAGGCGTTTGGCAGTTGGTGTGCCGCAGTGTGCCGGTTGCGGTTAAAATAAGTTCGCGTTTAAATAGAAAATGTTGTGCTATAGGTTGCACAACAGGGTATGGATCGAATAAAGTGATATAGACCCGAATTTTCACCTCTTGAAGTAACGTTACTTCAGAAGTAGCGCTATTTCGATTTTTTATTTATTTTATTTTATGAATAGATAAGAATAGGTTTCATATTTTTGTAAATAAAACCTATGACATTTGAAATAAATGCTTTTTACAATTTAATTTATTTTTATATCTCTAATTTTAATGTTAAAGTTGACATTTAACAGTTGAAGTAGCGATTTTTCGAAATTAGCGCTACTTTAAGATGTAAAAATACGGGCCATAGTCTTTTTAAGGTGCCATAATGTGCGATTTTGTAGCAGCCAGCCATGCTATAATCATAGAAACAGGTACTACGATTAAGAAAATTCTGATTGAAAGATGTCAGTGTCAAGTACATGACATAATGTTCATTTTATAATTTTACTGAAAATATAGAAGCTTTCTGTATGGAATTTGTCCAAAATACATACATAGAACTGACAAAAGATAAAAGGTAATGTATTGAAAATATAAAATATTGTGCGTTATATAGGAATAATTTACTATTTTAAATATTTTTGTAAAAACCGGGTCGCAAAAAACCTGACATCTAGCGGCATACTGTATGAACTAACGCGGTTATTTAGCCATTCTTTGTAATACATTATACATCGTGCACTCAGCTATAGATACTACATTTCCGAAATATTACTGACAATTTTATAAAAAAAACAATAGCCGATCGAGCTGTCGTATTTTTGACAATTCTCTATGACAGTCCCTGAGAAAACATTTATTGTTTTTCGTATAAATTTGTCAGAAATGCAGGGTGTTTCAATTAACTATGTAAGGCTTCGGAGTATAAATTCTAGACACCAACATGAAAAAAAAATCCAATAAACATTGGTGCTAGAACGCTTCATAACAGAGATACCGAGGATTTATCTTAAATGAAGCGTAATACTGAAATAGAAAATAGTTGGCTGATGGCATTTAATGCCAAACACAGGACAAAAGATTAAGCACTACAGAATATAAATACTTGGAATTAAAAATAACGAATGAGGGCACCATAAAGGAACGCTGTACATAAGGAAGAGAAGCTATGTCTCAACTAAATAGCATGTTATGGGATCAAACTATTTTAAAAGAAATAAGAAGAATTTATAACACCATTATAAAAAGCATAGTTACCTACAGCAGCGAAGTGTGGCCCTTAAAGAAAAAAAGGCTGAAGAAATGCTCCTAGCTACGGAAATGGATTATTGTAGGAGGTCAGCAGGAAAGTCAAAAGGAAAAAAGGTAAGAAAGGAAAGAATAATAGATATCATGGACATTCAAATTACTATAATCGATGAATGCGTAATGAGGGGCTTTTAAAATAAATACTATAGTGGACACCTACCAGCAAAAAGAAAAGAGAGACGCCTAGAAGAAGTTGGGTAGCAGGAGTCCAAGAAGAAATAAGAGAGAAAGGATTGAATGAAGGCCTATGGCAAGATAGAGAGCAGTGGAGAAATGTCATCTGAAGCCATCTTAGAACGTTATAAATCGATTGTATAGTGATTTTAATCCATGTTTATTGTTAATTTATATATTTTATTTTGTAAATAAATTTAACATGATATCAAGCTGAGAATGACATAGTAAACATCACAATTGACAAAGAGTACGTGTACAATATCTAATACGTATTTATAGTAAAGAATAAAAATTAATTTTTTACAGATGGAAGTTTTCTTTTCATTTCGAAATACAAAAATATGGCGTGATTTGTCCATGGAATTGTTTTCTTATTAATTAAATTCTTTTTCTGTATTATAGAAAGATTTTAAAGGTTGATTGGCTATTGTTTTCTGCATAAAGTTATTTCGTTTGAGAGAAGGCAGAACTTGGGTATCTGACAGGACTATTGGCGTTAGCACCTTGGTTTTAAATTGTGCGAAGACGGATTGAATGTGCGTATAGACTATTATAAAGCACTAATGGGGAAACTGGGCGAAACAGGAGAAGAAATACTTTAGAAGACTGTTAGCGTTAGCACTTTGAATTTGTGTGCCTAGACGGATTGTATGTTTTCGCTAGTAATATTACTAAAAAGTGTATGGAAATAATTACCAGGCAATATGTTTCATGAAAAGATAATAACAGTATCCGTTATTGACTGTATTAAGTTATAAAGAGAATTTGTAATGAGAAAAAATATGTCAGATCATTAAGTACTTTTTTCCTAAACTTATTTACATTTTAAATCACGAAAGTAATTTTCTACAGAGCAGATTTTTTATCTACCGTCTAGATTCTGGTGTAGACTTAGGAAATAGAGGTATAAAGACCCGTCAGACCGTCACAGAGTTTTTCATGAATCATCGAATTTTATCATTTTCACGTTGATTTTGATATTTATAAGCATTTTAGCAGTTTTTTACTTCTTGAGACGAAAGTACGAAAGGTATACAGACCGTGCTAAAAACGTAAACACACGTTTACGTTTTAAAGTCCGTAGAATACAATTTTATTAATTTCACGGCGATGTCTGTGAGTGTGGCTCCTCTTATCGCTTTAACGAAAAAATTATCAATTAGAACATTTCTAAATCTTGTATTCCTATTCTATTCTAATATAGAAATCACATTTTTGTGTCGGATAACCGGAAGACAGTTTACTTGAAATTATAAATAGTATTTTCGCCATTTATGTTATTATTAAAATTTATATATATATATATATATATATATATATATATATATATATATATATATATATATATATATATATATATGTATATACAGGGTGTCCCATAACTTCAGGTACATATTAGAAGGGCATATAGTTCTTAATGTTCTGATTACGGAACAAAAAGAATTTTTTCAAAATTCAAAAATTAGTTTTTGAGGTTTTTGAAGGAAACAGTTTTGGGACACTGGTTGAATAGGTTGTGTGTTTTTTTCATTACATACACATCTCCCAAACTTAATTGGTGTGACAAAGCTTTACGTAATTGCATAAATTAATTTCATTGTTTAATTATTTTATGTAATAGTTATAACTAATTTCACTATTCCAAATATTATAGTATCCAGGGGTACAAAAAATGTATGTTCTTCTTAAGTGAACTACCCTTAATTATAGGAATTTTGAAAAAATTCTTTTTGTTCCGTAATCAGGACATTAAGAACTATATGCCCTTCTAATATGTACCTGAACGCACGGAACATGGTTCGGGCGACGTCACTGCGAGTTACGAGATGTGCACTAATTCGCTCAGCCACCAGGCCACTAAGCTTTCATTGTAACATATTATGCATTCATATTTTTTCTATTAATTTGTAGGTAAACAAAATAATATATTTTATTTTTAGTGAGTGCACATACAGTTCAAGGAAAGTAATTTACCAGTTTGTGCAAAATTAAACTTGGGAACTTAATTTGAAATCTTGATGCAACTTGCTTAAGTTTTTTTTTGCAAGTTTCTTTCTAGACTGCAACTTCCTGCCATTTTAATTGAATGACTGACCGGATTGAGTTTACAAGAGGTAAATAATCCATATTTTTTATTTTACAAAAAAAGGAAGAACTTTTTGCTTGACTTCAAACACTTACTTCAGTCATTTACAACTTTAATTAATAATATTTTAATTAGATGTTTTATTATTTCCATCCTCGAAATAAGGAAAGTGGAAAGTGCCCTCGATGCATGGCTTACTTAACCCACTCGCAACATACCAAGTGACATGTTTAATCTTACAAGGGTTGTTATCTTTCATAAGAGATATACTATATCCGCCTTAACAGTTGAGGTAATCCAAAATAGCTTTAAAGAGCTGCGTGGGAAGATTGAATTATGTAGCGACGAAGGTAGAAAGTTAATAAAATAATTTAATACCTATTTGATTTTTGTGTGAATGGTTTAATAAAAAAACTGTAATATATATTTTTTTGTTTTCTTGATTATATACCCACCCTAAGTTATTATTGTAGTTTCAATTGCAGATTAGTTTCTTTATTATCAAGCAAAGAAAAGTCTTTCTATAATTTTTTTGTAGAATGTTTTTTTTCCCTGTTGTAAACTCAATCCGGGGACATACTGTCCCCATTAGGTCATTTGGTAATAGACCTCCCAAATTTATCAAAGTAGAAAAGAAAAAGCGAGAGAATATAACTTATAAAATATTTTGTATTTTTGCTTGCGTTAGACGAAGACAGCCACCACCCTATTCGTTTACACACGGTGTATGACCAGACCAAGGCATCAGTCGGGGTAGCGTATAGTGGCGGCGTAAGTTCGGTTGTGTGTTTTATCATGGCAGTTCAAGAAATTAAAAACTAAGAAGCAATAATGCATTAAATTATGAAAAACGTTTGGAAATAAACTCAAAAGGTCATCGGAAGCCAGATCTGAATTTAAAACAAACTACGAAGAATGGACGTAGGGAATTGTATATATTTACCAAATTTAATCCGCCAAATCTTCAACCCACGACCCGCCACTGCTCTGGATTATTTGGACTATGTATTCTTTATTTACTTTTTTACTTTAGGATACAATTGTATCCTATCTGTTTATGGCCGCTCACAAAACATTTTATTACATTTCTTGAGTTTTACGTCGTTATTTAAACTGAAATTCAAATATTTATTAGTAATTGCAGCAAAAACTAATCAATATAAATACATTATCCTCTTATATATATATATATATATATATATATATATATATATATATATATATATATATATATATATATATATATTTGTGTACGAAACAATACAACATTTATTCATATTAACTGAAATTTTATTGACGTTACACCATTCAATCATAGTATTTTAAATTTTCAGCATGGTTTAAGTTTGCAACATTATTAAATTTTTTTAAATCATCTGTATATGCTAACGCGGGAAAGGAAAATTGTTTAGTAAGCTCATCGATAAATATAATAAATAATAAGGGACCTAGGTTCGATCCCTGCGGGACATCAGATCTTGCAGTAAAATTAATAGATGTGTAACCATTATAAAAGACATAGCAGATTCTGTTACTAAGATAAGAACGTAGATGTTTTACCAAACCAGGTGCTGCGCCAAAAGCACTAATTTGGTAAGTAAAAGTCCATGGTCAATGGAGTCGAATGCACGGGAGAAGTCAATGTAGCTAACATCCACTTGACCACGTATGTCAAGCAAGCGACTCTGAGACATACTGTGTGAAACAGGTAAGATTAGTGACTGTATGTTTTTTTGAAACCATGTTGTTCAGGAGATATGCGAGAGCGAATGTTTGTATAAATCGAATTACAAATTAGCATTTTCATAACCTTACCGAAGTTATTTAATATGGAGATAGGACGTTAATTGTTTATGGAGGTTTTATATTTTTTTATAAATACCGGAGTTATGCGAGTCATTTTCCATCGATTAGGAAAGATAGAGTTTTTAATAGACAAATTTATTATTATTGACAAAGGTCTAGCAAAAATAAACTTACAATCTTTTAACAGAAAACTTGGCTATTGATCTTCACCAGAAGTCAATTTGTTTGGAAAAGATGCTAATAAAGGGACAATACGCTTGTATCGTAACGCTCGAGGCGACACCAATCGGCCGAAAATGCAATATTTGAGCTGACAGAAGTATGTATATTCAATAGGATTTACATTTATTATAACTTTAAAAGATTTTATCATCGATAATGATTACTGGGTTCAATAGAAATAATTAAGATAAAAGGAAGGTGATTATGCTGCGCTCAAAATTTATCAAATTTTGAAAGTAAAAACTCAGAATTCTGAAATTTGATCAGTTGAATAATATATTAATAAGTAATTTCAATACAAGAAACAGTTCTTCTATCACTTAAATATTTCAACAAGTAAAGAAATAAATTGTAACTAAACTTGAAATTATAGTTCAGTCGTATCCATGGTTTAATTTAATCAAAAAACTAGGACGTACAATTTTACAAGATAATGCAGCTGTGAATATATCATAAAGTAAATTGTATTATAATTAAAGAAACATTCGTGATTAGCCATTTTCATTATTGTAATCATAGTTCCTTCGTTGTAATTATATAAGTATTGCTTTATTGTAATTAAATCAAAGTTCATGTTTTTTTTTTTAAGAAAACTGAGTGACTCTAATCAGATGGACATATATTCAGTAAATTATCTACAAAGGATACACCTTTGATATACATATTGTGACACAAATGAAGGCTACTCAACTGTGCCGCACATAAGTTGATTGCCTGTAACTCACGGGTATACGGCGGGAGCATAGGTCGTCGGTCGAATAATAATTTGGTGGTATACTGTAGCCCAACTAAATAATAAAAATATGACTCAGGCCAATGCCTGTGCAAATTTTTTTAAATACCACCAATTTATTCTGCGGGCGCCAACACCTTGAAAAGGGTAACCTCGAGAGGTGTCCTTGAGAGAAGGAACACAGAACAAATAAAATGAAAAATTTAATTTTTGTAGAAAATAAATACAATAAAAATTATAAAAAGAATCCAAACTTGATTCTAAAAAAAACTATAATAAAAAATTTGTACCAAAAAAGACGGCGGCAGCACAGAAAGTCCCCTAACTATTGCAGCTGGAACACTCAGGTGGTGGGAACCGAACCTTTGGCCCAGAAGTAGCGCGGGGACCCAGTCGAACTTCTCCGGAACTGGAGGTAGACCGTGGCCGCTCAAGCGATACTGGGAGGCAATCTTCGGTCGCTGGTTTGGTGAAAGTTTCACCCTGCAGTGGTGTAAAACTATGCGGATTTCCACGAAGTTTAAATATGGCTACTTCTCCGTAGTCCGGCGGATCTGATGTTCTCGACTGGCAAGACTCGTAGATGGAACAAAAGCTCCGAAATCCGGGACCAAGGGTCAGCCACCATCCACCAGAGCCACCAAGTCCCTAAAAAAACTCTCCGCAGTAACTTGTACTTGGAGGCACAACGCGGCTTGAAGAGCCTGGGTACTTTATAAAGAGATTACAAAATTATAAGACTCCTGTGCTCCGACCGAAAGTTATACTAACAAAAGTTTTGAATTTAAATTTAAACAAAATAATGAATGAATAGACAATACAAAAACAAAACAATTCCAACGAATAAATACAGCACTACAAGGCAAAGAGGATAAGTGTTGAAGGTAAAAAAAAAACTTTTATAACCGCGCTCACGGAATAAAACCGCACCTTGTGGGTTGCAAGGCACCGACGAAAAATAGCAAGGACCCTTCCTACAAGCGAACTCTGCGCTCGGTCCACCAGACTAAAGGAAGGGCTTAAATAAAACTTAAACGAAACGGTAAGTCTCTATTGACTGGCTATTCTAGAAGCACTGGCCGCCTGGCTAACAATAGGACTAAAGAAAATAAAACCGCGCGAGCTAAAAGTTAACTACTCGTTAGAGCTAATTTCCCCGCTAGGGCTTCGCCACGAGCCAACGGATAATCTAAAATTATCAAAACAAAAGGGGCTCGCAAGGGCGAAAAGGTAGAGCGTAGGAAACGGATCGGGCTATAAAAAAAGGAAACAAGTCCGAGACGTGACTCTAAGTATTAAAAAACTACCCGTTCCAACCCGTTGGTAAACACTAGTGTTTCTGACGAGACGAGACATTCTCGAATCTCGTCTCTTCTCGTCTCGAAATTTCTCGTCTCGCCGAGACGAGAAAATGTTTTGAACTCACGAGACGAGACGATACTTACATGTCGAGATTCTCGATTCTCGACAATTATTCCGAGATATCTCGACAATTTTTTGTATTTTTAAAAGTACAGTTTTTTACTTTTTTCATTGGAACATTTTGTAAATTTGTATTAAAAAATTATCATATTTTTACCTTCCGTCACCTTTAGGTAAGGAAGGTATTGTCTTTGGTCAAAAAATTCGATGATGAGTTTTTAATCAATAAGCACGTTTTAGGGTCCCTAGAATACGAATTTACTATATTTTTACGATGATGTCTGTATGTGTGTGTGTGTGTGTGTGGATGTATGTGTGTGTGGATGTGTGGATGTGTGTGTGTAACAAAATTTTCGTCTGCGATAACTCTAATACGACAGTTTCAAAAATTATAATTTTTTCGTATACTTCTTCGTTACATCCATATGAAGAGCTGATTAGATTTTGGTTACAATTGGTCAACCGGAAGTACCATCATTTGAAGATTTTAACAGTTTTTCTTGAAAAAATTATGTTAAATATCATTTTTTCACATTTAATGTTATTATAAATATTAAAGAATATTTTATTCTCTATACGATTTGACTGCATTTTATACTTAATATTAAATGGATATAGAGTTAAAAAATTATAAAGAAATTAAATTTCATAAAGTAGCTATAGCTATGAAAACAGCTACTATATTAAGAAAATTCTGATTGAAAGATGTCAGTGTCAAGTGAAATTAACATAGTATGTTTGCCTTATAATTTTACTGAAATATAGGATCTTTTGCTTTCTGTATGGAATTTGTATAAAATACATACAACTGCTTTAAGGTAATATACAAGAAATAATAATAATAAATCTTTTATTTCCGCAGATAGATTACTGTATATAGAAAACGTCACAAAATAATAATTTAAGACATAAATTTTCTGTATGAAATTTGCATAAAATACATGCAGCTGCCGGAAGGTAATGTACAAGAAATAGAATATTTAGCAAGGAACTTTCCGTATGAAATTTGTACAAAATTCATAGAACTGACGGAAGGTAATGTGCTGGCCACATCAGATTTTTTAAATTATAAATCTAATACAGGATCGGGCTAAAATTTCTTAAATAAAACTATCTATCGACCGAATGTTACACCCAGTAATGGGTAAAAAGCGTGATGATACATTTATTTAATTTTAATATTTTATTATTTATAGGGATTCTTTTAAATAAATAAAGTTTAAATATGCAAAAGATACACTTAAAAATTGACGAGACGTTAAAGAGAGAAATTTTAAATTTGATTTAAATAAATAAAAGCTGTTCGAATGTTTGACAGTAATGTCTATTATTTTAAATGATATCTAACTTCGCTTTTCATTATTTTATTTAAGCAAAGCATATAATTTGCCTTTTGGTGGTGCAAATTGCCTGGCTGGTAGTATGAACACTGCAGCGAGCAGTTGATTAGCATCATTGTTTTACCTTTCAACTCTCAACCACTTATTCATTATTTTAAAGAAAAATACTTCAAATAAAAGATGCATATAATTAAATTTTTCTACGACTGTTATTTGAAGTATTTTTCTCTATACTAATTCACAAACGCTTGACAGAGGTAAAACAATGCTAATCAACTGCTCGCTAATCACCCTTACTTAATCAATGTTTATACTAATAATTCACATTATTTTTATATTATACATTTTATTATTCTAAAATAAATTTTGTTAACTTGTTTATTAGTAACTGTTCGTGAATAAGAACATTATTTTATTATTATAGTAGTGCTGTATCAAATTACTCTGTCTCTAACTTTGTAATTTGTTGTATAGATAGATATAAAATTGACACCGAAGAAAATAGTTGTCTCAAATTTTTTAATAACCCTGAATATTATTTATATGTTTTTACGGTAAGTATATAATAATAAATTACATATTAGATCCATTAAAAAAATCGAGAAATCTCGTCGAGATTCTCAGCCGAGACGAGACTCCATTGTTCGAGACGAGAAAAAATCGAGACGAGACTTAATTTTTAGTCTTCTAGACTAGACGAGACGAGACAATGTAGTTTCTCGGCTCGATCGTCTCGTCAGAAACACTAGTAAACACTCATAGAGGATGGGATAGGATAGGGTACGAAAGAAGGGTTTTTAAACGGAACTACGAAATAAAAAAATATAAATTTAAACAAAATGAAGTGTTTCAAGAACACGGGGACCTGAGCCTGACCGGTTTTCGGCTAGTAAAATAAAATGAAACAAACAAAAAAAAATAAGGAAGTTACATGGCCTACAATTTTTTTGACTAGTCAAAGAAAGCTACACGTGGCCCAAACAAATACAAAGAAATTTAATATAAAGCTCGTAGAGTCGCCATTACTCAAAATTAAATTAAACATGTCTCTAGTAAATTAGAATAAAACAAACAAGAAGAAAATTAGATAAAGAGGCAACAAGGTAATGAAAACAAAATTTAAGTTAAATACAAATTAATAAAAAAGTTTAGAACCGCTGAGCTCACAGCATGAAGACACAAGAACTAACAAAATTTTTAAACAATAAAATATAGAGGAATATAACAAATATACAACAATGAAATATCAACAATGAAATAAAAAGAACCAGCTCCACAATGCTGCTAAGTGACTCGAAAATAGTCCAACTGTGGTTACACTAACCGGCCAAAACCACAAGGTACGCCAATGGACCAAACCATAAAATACAAAAAAAAAAAATAATTCATCAAAAGATCGAGTCACTTACCAAACACTGCTTCGCTGGATTCCTTAGGAAATTTAGACAAATAAAAGAAATTTAACGAAAAAAAAAAAACTTCATGCTGCCAACTCGCAACTCCCCATGGCGACCAAACTCGAGCTCAAACTCTGACTTCGACCTCAAAACGACTTCGAATCCCCATTTTCTCTCCCTCTCAGCAATTTATAACCGGACATAGGTAACCCCTCCAAAGTATTCGCAAGCAAATAACGAATAAAATTTTAGATAAAAAAATACAGAATAAATTTGGAAAAAATATTTGGACTATATAATAAAGTGAATAATAAACTGGAGTAATAAATTTTGACAAAAAGCAATAATATTTCGATAGAATAATAAATAATCTCTAGTTAAACAAACTATAGATGGTATGAGAATACTAAATTTACGATGTGTCCTTCAACGAAACATTCTACAATAAAATCAGAGGTTCTCAAAATTTTTACAATTCTAACAATTTTTTAAACTTAAACTTTTTATAATAAAACGTGTAACAGCGATGTTGCAAAACGTCACAATATATGTTCATATATCCCAATTATACTAAAAACAAAGAGTAACGATACAATTATTGTAATAATTTTTCTATGTGATTAGTCGTTTTCTTTATCAGAGAGACACATATTAACTATTATCTCCAGCCATATGATACAAATTAGATGTGTGCATTTGCCCCGATTAAACTATAGTTCTATAAAAACATACTAGTGTTATAATATTTTGTTTTTGTATTACTAGCTATTTTCATTATTGAAATCAAATTTTCTTTATTGCGAAACATCTTTTTTAACAGTTATTTCGTAGATTTAAAATAAAAAAGTTTGTATTTTGGGAATTACCGGCCCTTGATAAATCCAGTAGTTTCCTTGGCCTAAATTAAGTATTGGTCTTATCTCAAATTTAACAAAATTGGACTGAAGTTTCCTTCTTATCAGTCAATGTAATTATTGCTTTTTTCTTCACCTAACATATTTTAAAATTAATTATTAATTAGACTAATAATATCTACATTATTTTACCTTAATTTCAACATTATAAAAATATTTTAATGTGCTCTATTGCCAGAAGCTCCTGAAGTTTCTTTTAAAACACCACCTTAATTTTCGCGAATTATTTTCAATAATTTTCTTGACTTTAGAAACTTAATAGCTTTCCACTAATTCTATACCTTTACTTTTATTTCGAAAAATATTCAAGTTTACGTCTTCAAAACCCCAATTAATTGTACTGACATTTTCCGGGCTTTGACAATGATCAGCTCAAAGATGCTTATCGCTTCCAATAGTCGACGCTGCCGTCGTTCAAAAAGGAACGGTACAAGCGTATATCTTTTTCAACCACCGGACTTAGGCCCGGGTGCTAGAAACACAGCGGTATCTATATGTTACTTAACTGCCTTGTACCTCCTAACATGTTGGTACCTTTCTACGGAGTGCTAGAAACGAATGTTGGCTGTTGCTTCGTTACAGATTGGTATCAGTTAGTAATGGCACAAACCATTGAAATATGATGTGTTCTTCCACAATTCACTAGATGGCAACACTATCTAAATGTCAAACAATATACATTTTTGAGGTTACATTCAAGTAAAAAATTATATTTTTATTTAAGTTCTCTGTTTATACTTTTTTTAAAGTATAAGAGAAAACTAAAGAATGGAATTTCACGTCTTTCGACAAAAATCATTTAATAAATATAATTTTAAAATACAAAGATAAATTGGCTATTTCAGGTAAAATTATTTTTAATTATTCCATTCACAGTTCTTCGAACGATGTGCAAATCATCTGACACCATTATTTGAAATTGACCTGTATCCAACAATCGTGAACAGCATAAGCAATGTCTTTGTAATTCTGCAGAAATCGATTTACTCTTCATAGTTCCTGGTTTTAAGTTATAGTCTTGTTCTTTAACTTAATTTCTGGCAAATTTAAAATCCATTTCATAAATCAAGGTTAATTCGTTTTCTGAAAATTCTAGTTCGTAATACGCGAATTATATTATTAATATTATTGTTTGATAATTTTAAGAAGACTTTGTGAATATCAAAATTAAATACGAGCAAAATATTACCAATATGACAGGTTGACAATACGTAACAGTCAGGTAACTGGTCGTGAAGTCGCTGTTTTATGTAACACAGCTTTCACAATGCATTTTAGGGTAACATACTTTCTAGCACGTCAAACCGTCAGGTACCTGTCTGCTATATATGTAACTGTGTGATATCTGACGTTCTAACACTCGGGCCTTAGTATAAAGGACAAATTGTTTCCTGAAATGTGAGAGATGTCAAAACTAGAACTATCTGAAAATAGGTTAGCGAAATGGTTTGCAAAAGTGTCAGCAATTTCGTTAGGTGTTATATATTCAGAATGATCATCGTGTAGGTTACCAGGAATACGTGTGATGCCTGTTTTCATATTTACATAGTTCCATAATTCAGCCGGATTTTTTAAATATTGTTTTCGACATATCGAAGAAATGAATTACAAGCTTCTTTAATTTCGAGTTTAACTAGCGCAAGAAGCCTTTTAAATTCGAATATCTAGCTATTGGACGGTGGAAAATTAGGTAGCTCAAAAGATAATGTGAAATATGTCAATTTCAACGTTGGATACTTTGTTATGCTGAGTAAGATTCAGTAATTCGCATAAATTGTGAAGTGATGCAGATTTTGTACAATTAACTAAATTGTTGAAATTAGGTACATTAAAATCACCTAAGAAAATAACTTGTTCATTAATTAGAATTAACTGAATAGCATCCATAAAATTTTCAAAATCATTTACAGTAATATCAGGCGGAATGGATTTTATATGAGATGTATTGAAGACATTGTAAGTAATATTATTATTTAGAGCAATTAAAACTCCACCACCTTTAGAAGAGATAGAAAAGTTATGATCCCAACGCAAAACGTTATAGTCAGGAGAAAATAATTCTGCATTATTAAAAGAATCAGATAACCAAGTTTCTGATATAACTATAACATCAAAAGAAGAACTCCAACAATTTGTATAAAACACATGCCCCTTAGAATTTAAACCCCTAGTATTCTGGTAATATATGCTTAAAGTAGTAGGACGACTGTTGGGTAGAATTAATTTTCCGAGTTTTTGACAATTTTGGGAACTCCACTCACATATTTAATTGATCTATTGTATTTATTTTGCACGTTAGAACGATCTCGAGATAAAATTAAGTTTTTCAAGGTGTCAGAAGATTTTGTTTTATTAATATTTTTAAATACTTTATTAACATCGTCTGCAGAAGAGAGTTAGATCTTAATGAGACGGGCATTTGACTTCGAGGCATTAAAGCGACCAAGTAGAGAACACTTAACAACATTAAAGGACATATCTAATTCTGAAAATATGCTATATATATATATATATATATATATATATATATATATATATATTTATATATATATATATATATATATATATATATATATATATATATATATATATACTGAATTAAGTTAGGAAATACCTGAAATCTGTTGAACGTTATTTATATTTTTATACCTTCTGATACAAAATTAGAAATATATTGTTCTATTAAACTTTATATTAAAAACATTCTGTATGAAACTTAAATATTCAAATACTTGTAGGGGAGGTTGTACAGGAATTTTGCAATATACAATATTAAAATTTTTGTCATTTAATATTTTTATGTTTTATTTTAAAAGCAATTTCAATCCCTCATGTTCTACAAAATTTGGGAAAATAAAAGTGATAAATTAATTTTAGTTGGAATTGAGTTTCTTCTTTCGCCAAGAAGATAATTTATTTATTTTGGTTAGTTTTTGCAGCGATTGCGCAAACGAAAGAGTGCTAGAACTTTGAATAGCCTTCTGTAACGAGGGTTTTGCTATACTATTTTCTCTATTTCGGCTTTCATTTACATTATTTCTTTATACAGAGTGATCAAAAATGGCAAACGTGTCATACGAATTTGACGTATAGTATGACAGTATGACATCATTATTATTTCCATAAGTGTACCTTTCGTATTTTACTAGCTGCCATAAAAGTAATTCTAATAACCATCTTCTTTCTGTTCGCCAGAACGAAAAAATACTTCAAGAAGAAATTTGTCCGCTCTTCCTTATTCATCTATCATCATCTGTCATATTGAACAAACTGATTTTTGGTCTATCCCTTTTTAAACTCGATTATTTGAAATAATATATATTTTTTTAAATCGGATTGATCTTTAATTTTAAAAAGTGCGATCAATCGAAAAAATCTAAATATCGAGAAGATCGATTAATTGCAAAATCAATATTTTTCAAATGGATTAATTAATTGAAAACTTGAATTTTTTTCAAAATGATCGATCAATTAAAAAACATTTATACGAATTCCGGAAAATCGATCTTTTAAAAAGATATAAATATATTATTTATTCCAAGATAGATGAAAAAATTTCTTGATTTCACCAGAATTTGGCGTTTCACTCGCGTTGGGTGTTATTCGTGAATTGTTTCGTAATTTGATGTACGTATGCGTAATAGAAATTTCATATCAATAAAAATCTATCTTTTATTAAAATCGGTATAGTATTTCGATTTCATATTAAAAAATAACGATTTTTTGCTATCGATCGATCAATCGCGATAAATCGATTTCAGCCAAAAATAGAAAATCGAGTTTTAATTTTTAAGATCGCACAGCCCAGTAGGGTATACATACATATATACATACATACATACATACATACATACATACATACATACATACATACATACATACATACATACATAAAATCACGCATATCCCACTTCGTGGGTTAGCACAAACCCGAAAGAATAAAATTAACGTCAACCAAAAAATAATCACTCTCTCTTTCAACAACATTCTTACTAACCTGACATCATAGGTACAACATATATTCCTCACTCTTAACATATTAAAGTGACCGATTTTCGGTAGCGAAATACCGCAACCGGACCACAATAATAGTTACGAAACAATCATCCTTCGCCACACATTTCTGTCTAAGCACACTTCTTTCGCCTCGGCCACATTCATAATCGCATTCATACACGCTCTTCTTCTCTTCCCACTCGGAAATTTTCTCTCTTTTAGTTTCTTATCAATCACATCAATCCACTTACACACTGGACGGCCACGCAATCGAACACCCTCAATTTCACCAAGATATATACGCTTTACAAGACGTTCACTCTTCATTCTCTCCACATGACCAAACCATCTCAACTGGCTCATTCCTGCTCTCTTAACAACATTCTTCCTAACCATGCATTCTTCATACACCAAATTATTCCTCACGCGATTCCGTCTTACATATCCACATACTCCACGTAAATCCCTTATTTCCACGGCAGTCACTCTCTTTGATGCTTTCCCGTCCATGCCCAACATTCGCTTCCATACATCAAAGCAGGCACTAGCACTCCATTATACACTTAAACGAGCTTCTCTTGATACGTTTACGTTTCGAGCAAACGTACCCAGAGCACCCATTACCTTACACCCCGCACTCACTCTCCTTTCAATTTCTCTATCAATTCGTCCATCCCTTGACATACACAAACTCATCCGTCAACCAACACATTGCACACAGTCACCAATTTACTCCTTTCAAATACTAATAGCTTGGATTTATCAACATTTAACTCCAGATTCATACTTCTTCCAACTACATGTATTCTGTTTATCATTCTTCTGGGTTGCTCTTCATTTTCACCTAAAACAACTACATCATCCACATACGCTAACGCAGGCACAATACTTTCACCAATTTATACACCATCCATTTCACTCAATGCTTTCCGCAACAACACATCCATATACAAGTTAAACAACCACGGAGACATACCACAGCCCTGTTTCACACCAACATTTATACGAAACCAATCACTCAACCTACCATCTATTCTTACAGCAGCCAGTAGGGTATTCCATATGAAAATATAAAGTTACATACCATTGTGTAAAAATGGAACATCCTGTAGAAAAAACCTATACTGAAGATTTATAGACATTTTTATACAAAATTCATTTATTAAAAAAGAACAGACCGAGGAAAATTGAAATATAATATTAATATTATATTGGAACAAAAGTAGTCACGTGACCTTCATCCAGTTTTGATCACTCTGTAAAAATTTGTTGACAATTTTTAATACGTGATATTTTTGAAAGAATAGAATTGGCGACAGTGATATGAGTTTTATTTTGTTCATTACCAAGTAACTTAAACTTGCATGAAATTCTTCTAATATATTAAACATCTGCAAATCGGCCCATATTTCATTTTTTCGTTAACCACTTCCATACGTATTAAACACGTAATATTGCTTATTTTTAATCGTGCCGAAATTTTGACGAAAAAATGAGATATGCGCCGATTTGCAGACGTTTAATATATTAGACGGATTTCATATGAGTAAGTTGCTAGTAACTCGCAAACCGCTCACCACATCATTTGCTACTTAATATGAAAAAAGATTATATTTTTAAACATGTCAGAGTGGTGGATAAAAATATAAAAATTTGCTAAAATTCATTCAAATATTTACGACGGATGCGAGCGGCGGTCCCTCGAGGAAACAAACAGCGTAATACTTAGAGCCCCCAAGTCTACACTCTTGCCAAGTTTCAAAACTCCTCAACCTTTTGGACCAAAACAGCTTTTTTATGTCTCTAATGAATGGACTAGATATTTTATATATTTGGTGCAGCCATACGGACATGCTAATCTCAGATAACAAAGTTTCACCAAAAATCGTTTAATTTTAAAGCTCCTTCTAACATCAATAAGCGTGCTAAAATTAATTCATTCTAATCTGAAACAGGGAAATGTATATTCTATAAGTGTACTGTATTAATAAGTATATTGCACATTGCACCAATCAGAACAATGCACAAACATTCATGGACGTTTACTTCGGTAAGACAAAAGTCACAAAACAGTAAAACCTCGCGAAATTGTACATACCCAAGATACAAATGTTACTTCATTAAAAATTTCATAATTTTGTGATTTTAGCAGCACAAATTATAAGAAAAATACCAACTGTAATAACAAACAGTGGAAACACTCTACCTACTAGTGAAGCAGTAACATAAATTGTATGGTTTAAATTTTCACATAAAAATCGCCAGATTACTAATTTATAAGTGTAAGTACTAAGTATAATTTTCTGCCTTTTTATTAAAAGTTTTAGAGAAGTGTATGGCAATTATAATTTATTATATTTATAAGTACTAAGTATAATTGAGATACCGTGAACAAAGCTTGTTGTTAAAGTTTTTTAAACACGTTATAAACATTTATATTTAATTTGTAGTACTTTGAAAGTTTTTCCTGAATTTGTATTTCACTCACTTAAACTACATTTACTCAATTTAATCATCTTTTGTTCCAGTTCTCCACTGAATGCAAATCTCCAGCAGTGTCAGCAACTCCGCTGTCTTTCCAACACCCGAATTCATCACAAAACGTTCTACGAGCCCGTCGAGGCGTCATCCGAATGCTGATCGTCGTCGTCATGACCTTCGCGCTCTGCAATCTGCCTTTCCACGCACGGAAAATGTGGCAGTATTGGTCGTCAGGGTAACGTAGCAAAATATTTACCACAGCAGTTTTCTCGAGCTATTATGTTTTGTTTGATGGTTGTTTACTTAAAGGGAAAGTGAGTTTCGGTTTTTGCGAATGAAAATGTCTAGCATGGTTTGTAATACGCATTTATGTTTTAAATATCCAATCACTTGCAACATATTGTTCAATGTATTAAAATGTGCATTACCATTGATTAAGTATTAGAGTACCTTTATGGCGACGGTCGGAGATGATTAGTTGGAAAAAAAGAGTCAGATACGATGAGGTGTTGAGAAGAATAGGAGAAAAAAGAAGAATTTTGAAAGAAGTAAGAAAGAGGAAAGCTAATTGGACTGGGCATATTTTAAGGCGGGATGGGATACAGAAAATTATTATTGAAGGAAAAAAACTTGGAAGAAGAGGAAAAAGGTAAAGAAAAATTGAAATGTAAACAAAAATTAAGGACGCACAAAATTACAAGAGGCTACAGGGAGACGCGCAGGTCAGATTAGCTTGGAGACAACATTTCCGTTGAGACCTGTTGAAGGACAGATTTTATATAATCATGTATAGTCACATAGATCGGGAACCTTATTTACATTTGCGTTGTAAACCTCAATTTCAGCGACAAGTTTTATGCTGCTATCTTTGATTACACAAGTCGACAAGGAAATTTTTTTTAGCAGCGATGCCAATGCGTAAAATTAAGATGATTTTTCACGCTGAATTCAGATCTAAAATCCCGTTTTTTTCCTCGACTGACCCAAGGCCTGGGATGTCTCTCCAATATGAGAGATGTGGGGATAGATGAAATTCAGACGGAAACAGCAATACAACATTGTGTAGTGGGATCAAGAAACAAACATCCAGGTTGAGTCATGAATCATTACTAAACTATTTTCATCGTGTAACGGAAAAGCTAGTCTATTTTACCTTCCGCTACCCATGGTAATAAGAGAGGTATAGGGATCGTGCAAAAAATCGCATATCAAGATTTTGGTAAATGAGCACGTTTTAAGGTCCCAAGAATCCAATTTTCGCATTTTCACGATGATGTCTGTGTGTGTGTGTGTGTGTGTGTGTGTGTGTGTGTGTGTGTGTGTGTGTGTGTGTGTGTATGCGTGTGTGTGTGTGTGCGCGCGCGCGCGTGTGTGTGTATCCATGTATGTATGTATGTATGTGTGGATTCTCCATTCGAATTCAAATACTATCATTCAAAAAAAAATTAAAACTTGTATTTCGACCTTTTTCTAATATGGAAAAAGCCCATTAGATTTTGGTGTAAATCAGATAACCGGATATGGTAATTTACTTGAAGCTTTAAATGTTATTTTTCGAGATTAATGTTTTTATAAAAATGAAAGATTATTAAATTTTCTACAAATCTGCATTAATACTTTATATATAATGAATAAAATTATAAAATTATCTATAATTTAAATCCCCGAGCCTATGCTTTAAACAAACAAAACGCAGATATTGAAATGTATGTAACTGACAGATAAATGTCTCTACCAAAGAACTAATCATTTCAAAATAATATTAGTAACGTTTTAAGAAGAAAAAGTAAATAGAACAATAGAAAAGGAATTCAATACAGTTGCCAGCATAAGTAAATATGTAGGTATGTATTTAGATTAATAAAAATTAACGATTCACAAATAAATTTAAGCTAATCCTCATTTTTGGATTAGTGTATTCTATTCTATCCCGGTACTTAAAATTTAATATTCATTTTATTATAGCTCCAGTGGCTCAATGGTTAGAGCAACGCCTCATAAGTCAAGAGTGCGCTCGGGGCTCTGGATTCGAATTCCACTAAGGCATGGATGTGTGTGAATGTGAACGCACTCTGTAATTGGGATTTAATTCTGTTGAGGGGTTTAAAAAAATGTAGTTACTTGGATTATATCTACTATATTTTAAGAAATAAACTGTCAAAATACGAGTAGAGTAAAATTCGCTGATCCAAAAATAAGGATTAACTTAATCTTTTGTTACTCGGGCTGTGAATGGTGGGAGGTATTGTGATGGCCACGCCAGATTTTTTTTGTATTGCTCACAATGTACATTTTTGGTACAAATAAAAATGCGAATTCTGAAAAATTCAAAGGTGATAGGATCCATCGTGAAAATACTATGAGAATACCTGAAATCTAGTCCAGTTATCATTATTGTGGCCTCTATGGTGTAGTGGAATATGCTAAAATCTTAAAAAAATAACCATATTTTTTTTCGTAGAGCACAAAATCTTTGCGTGATGGGACAAAACGGGTTTCAGCGTAAAAAATTATGTATAAGATCCACACATTGACATCTATGCTGCAAAAACCGATTAATTGGTGATATCATTAATAGCCAATTAACACACATCTTAGTTACAATATTTTTACGTTGAACGTAACTTACTTAATTGTAAAATCTAATTTTATTCGAAGGCAATTTCTTTTAGATTAGTAACGTTTGACACATAAATTTTGACAATTGTTCAGAAATGGTATGTGGTATCTATAGTTACCCACGAAAATCGTGTATTAATAAAATCATGCATTAATACGGGTCGTTAATGAATTTTATCTATACATTAATATAATCTTTTCATAACGGTCATCGGAAAAATTATATTAAAGAGATGGTGATACATTTTGTGTAATAAAATTATGTACGCAAATTTACTATAATGATGCCAATCTTGCTGTACCTATATATTAATCAATGGTAATACAGGTTTTTTATGCATTAATCCTTTGTCACACATAACACGATTTCCCAGTACACGAGATATTCTAGGAACCTTATAACTGTGTTATAGGAAGAATTATTATAATATTTTTATCTTCTAATTTTATCCTGCTGACTTTGCATGAATCATGAAAGGACCATAGCGAAGGAGTAGCCAGAGGTATTTTAATCGCCCTTAGGAATTTCACAGCCCCTTCTAAGAAAAATTTACATGTTAGACCAAATTATTGTAATGTACCTAAATATGAAATATTATTTTCCTAAATACCGCCTTATTTATTTATAAAAGAAGTATTGTAAGGTTTGGTATTTCCAGATTTGTGTATATTTTTTTTTAAATACAGCCCTCCTAAAATAATTTTGTATCCCTCTAAGAAAGTACACTAGATACGGCCCTGTTCATTATTCAAAATGTATGAAATGTGTAAAGAGCAAACCATTAAATTTCGGGCTAATTATTAAGCACATTAATTAGTCTGTTTTACTTTCTTGTCTTTTATAGACCCTTGTGACTAAATCTGAGAAAAAGGGTGTTCCGCGACTTGTACCAAATACTTCGGGGGTCATTACGATCAAAAAATGTTATACGACCTTTTTGTTTCGGAGATATCGAAGGAATTTAAAAAAATATATAAAAGAAAATTCATGTCTGGGTATCGCCTGAGGTAATCTGCAGCTGCAGCACGTCTACTTACATTGCAAAAATCATACACGAAACCCATATCGGCATATTCTGCATTAGTAAAATGCGGCATAGTGGCTTAAATTAATAAGACAACACAAAAATAATTCATTTGTCAAACATACGTCCATTCGTCAAGGCTAACTCAACTATAATTTTTTTTAATCCTTCGATTTTTTAATCGTAATGACCCACGGAATATATGGTATAAGTTTGTCGGTCGAGTCGCGGAACCATCAGGCAACGAGCATATAAAATAATAAAGTAATGCAATATTAAAAGAAAAATGATGTAACACAATATAAATGTGAATAAGAAAAAAATTCTGTAAATAAATACAAACTGAAATAATTATAATAAAAGAGACAGAGTCAACTCAACTAACAACAGAGCTGAAAGGATAGAGGTTTTATCAGCCAAATGCTTAAAAAAACAAGATAGTTTTTATAAACCTGAAATTCATTAATTACATAGTGTTGTAATAGAAATGATTATATTATTGCTGATTTATCGAGAGGCCAGATTTTCTCAGTCACCTTTTCACGGCATCAAAACTATAACTTGGACCTGGATATCATCCTCAAGGCTCACACCTCCTAGTACTGCAACTACGGCAGAAAATATCTCAAAAGAGACTTAGACATGATCCTCATGGCCTACAAAGCTTACACCTGAGAGGTGCTACGTGTTGTAAAATTGCATCAAAAGCTGTCGAAGTACACTCAGGGTTCCCATGTACAGAGCCAAGCTACAGGCACCATAGAGCCAACAATTATTGTCCGGGTACTCGGTTCAACCCACATTGCAGGAAATGAGTTTAAAATAAATGAACAATATCAACAATCACAAAGCAATGGATTAGTAATTGTCCAGCCTAGTACCGGGAGTTGAACCCGAGTCTCCTGAGTGTGTCGGGCTCAGTTATCCAACACTAGACAATGCCAGAACAAACAACCACCATTCCACAACAGAGCAGCAAATAAGCTGAAATGAATAAATGATAATTAACCAGGGACCTGGTGCACGGAAGCTTTGATCGATGGATTGTTGAATATGTGGCGAATGGAATGTAAGGAAATGGAAAGTAAGGATCTGCTAAAAGGAACCTGTTTCCGTCCGGATACTGACGGTACACCATCGCCAATAAGAGAAAAATAATATATAATAAAAGTAATCTGGTTCCGTCCCGATACCGGGACGGTACACCACCGCAGATATGATAAAAATATTTGGGTAGAAGGGAAATGTAAAGACGGAAAGAAGATGCATCTTAGTAGATGAAGTTCAAGTAATGGGTGATTAAACAAGATGATGAGGTAGAAAACATGTAAATAAAATGGTAAGTGAGACTTAAGGGCCGACTAAAAGGACGTGGAGGAAACATTGTTATAAAATTTGCCTGTCGAACCTAGCCGACTCTGACGGAGAGACAAGATTGCACTAGGTAAGATCTGTTGTGAAGATGGGTTATGAGTGAGACAAGGTCTCACGACTAAGGAAGCCGGAGAGGTTACCGAACTACTGAACGCAGCCAGAGGCCAAACCAGCTCTTAGAAGAGGATTCCGCTATGTAAAATTTTACGGTCTTGGAGAAGATGTTTAGGTTAGCGTAAAAGATACTCAAATCGTCTCCATAGGCGTCGTCAAACACATAAATTGGAGGGAAAAATATCTTATAATTCACCGCTACTGCGGCTATTATTCACAAACGTTGAACACTTGCAGTGTCGCTATATAATCGCTTCTTCCGCTTTTATGATAATTTATTACGCTAATTAGCCTTTCGGCGTGAGAACTGCTACTCGCCTCTGGTCTAACTCTGAACCCAACTATGCAAGTGTGAGAATAACACAAATAATATAAAATATGGGAATACTTCAGCAACGCTGGTGCAAAAGGTCTGAATATTAACAGAAGAAATGCACTTATGATCTTAGCGTACGCGGATGATTTGGTCGTACTGGGTGTCCCTCCAGTAAACGTCCAACGTAAGCTAAAAATTTTATACGAGCTCTAGAAGTTAATACGGAAAAAACAAAAATATTACAATTTCATTATGGTCGAACTAAAAAACTAATTATCCCATTTTCGTATTATGATTCGCCTGTTGACATCAAAAATATATTCAATTGTTCAGGCATTGTTTTCTTCTTCCGGGAAATTCTCTGGGGCCGCAGAAACAAAACTATAAAAAGTTGGTTATTGCTGAAGAACAAATGAGAAATAATCTAGCTGAAGGTAATTTGGAAGGGTGGGACCAGGTAAACAAATTAATTAATTCAGTAATAAATGCTACCGCATATGGTGCCAAAATTTGGGGCCATCAATACTCTGAGGTTGAAGAAGAAGGTCAAATACAATTTGTTAAAAAAATGCTACAATTACCTAAAAATACTCCGAACTATTTTGTGAGGCTGAAACTGGTGTCGTGTATATTGGAGTAAATATTTGGAAACGGGTATTAGGTTGGTGGAATAAATCTTGGTAATGTCTGATTATGAAATGAATAAAAAGTTTTACAATATACTTCAGCCACTTGATAAATAAACCTGACAAACTCGTGCATGCATGTAAAAATGTTTTAAATGAATTAGGCTTCAAAAATATATGGACAAACTAAACAATTACCAAATCAGAAATTAATAATTTTCATTACATTTTCATATATTATTTCGTGAAACTTAAAACTCTCTAAAGAATTCTTCATATAGCGCGTTTTGTAATCTCATTAAATCCACTCCTGAAACAGAGGAGTATCTAAATTTCAATAATAAAAACTAGAATTATTGCTCAACTAAGATTAGGAAATAAAAATAAATTTAGAATTCTGTACAAAGGAATAAAATATGAACTCAATAGCCAAGAACTATGTTCAATTTCTAACTTATATAGGCTGGATAATTTATATTACTTTTTGCCCCATAGAGAAGGCAATAAGATTAAATTACTTAGCAAAATATTATATCGGTGCGATAAATGAGGCAGAATTGGGTTATTTTTTTTTTAAATTTGACAGTAAAGAAAATAAATAGTATAGTCTATTATGTCATCTGTGCTTTTAAAGTCAGAATCTTTTGCCTAAATAAATAAAATAATAAAATGTGACAATTGCTTATTGATACGTGAATAAATATATTTGTACGTTTATGTTTGTATAATGTAACTCGTATGAGATAATGGATTGTTGATATTTTCTTATGTGATATTATTTATATCTTATATACATATTTGTTATTTTATTAATTGTATAGTCTATATATTTTTGTAAAGTGTACTACCATTTATTGTTTAAGAGCCACTCCTAAAACAATTAGCTAAATAAATAATAAATATAAAATCAAACAATTAGGATATCAAATAAATATAAAAACAATGATGCAATTTAAAATCTACAAAACGGACAGAAAAGTTAAAAAAAATAGGGTGTGGTCGCTACACTATGAAAATATACATATTTATACTCGTGGCCGTGTGCCTGAGTGTCAGGTCGCGAATCTGGGGAACCGAGTCTAATCCTTACCGACGCCAAATATTTCGAATTTTAAATGGCACAAAATTGACCCCTGTGATGCACTCTCTACGCCAGCAATGAGTGCCCGTGGGGACGCCTAGTAAGCGCGTGCACGGTGCAAATATTTAATCATCACAGATATCTGTGTACAAAGCAGATTGGCACACCCAGCAATGGGTAATAAGCCGTGATATATTTATTTATTTATACTGTTTAACACATACGCTGCGTCCCGCCATGTGCGTCATACCGGGTAACATACTCCTGGACGCATATATTACTAGTTATTTTTGTGAGTTTGTTCTTATTTTGAAAAACGCACACGGTGCGTCGCTAGCATTGTTCACCACTTTTTATTAGCAGTGCTACCGACGCACACTTTGCGTCCAGCTATTCTTGAATTTTTGAGACTGACACATTGTCTTGAACTAAATAATTTATTTTAACTACAATAAAACAAAAAAATACATTTTTCTAAATAAACATCGAAAGAAAGCAGATTTGGTATAAAAAAATTAAAAGTAAATTGTTTGCTGGCTGAAAAATACAATAAATTCTAACGTTGGTAACATATGAAACTTGCTACAATGTCTCGTAAAATTATTGAATTGAACTACGCGTGAATTTACCTATCCGTAACCCTTCCCCCAATGCTACCCAACGCACAATATCTCCTGTATAATGCTATCGAAATAATACGAGTTAGAACAGTCAAGCACTCTAGCACACTACGACGGCAGCATTTAAGCCGAGATGAACCGAGCGCACCGTCGGGTCTATTCTGTAAAAACAGTGTTAAAATTTATTGCGATAAAGTAAATTTTAACTCATGCGCTAACACTGAAATCAAATGTTGCTATTCTAGAAAGCATATTTTAACGCCAGCGTTATAAAACTAATTCTTAGCGCAGTTGTTAAAAATGTTATGTGAATTTAGTTGCATATGATATAGTAGTTCTGAAAACATTTGGTAAATGTGCACTACATGTGACAGATCTATTATGGATTATGATTTTGTTAAGTTAATTTCACGTTTCACACATCAGTATTTGAATTCTGGTTAATTTTAGACTACTGGAGCCATATAACAGATATATGCTACAGTAGGATCTCACCCATGATATAAAATTTCGGGTAAAACTTGACGCGAAATTCAAATGGACTAAATATGAGAGACGCATATATCTGCGAACAATTTGAATATAATTATATGATGTGTTACGTGACTATCCATCATTTTTGAGCATTCGTTATAACTTTATAATTTAATGAAGCAATGTCGATGGGAAATTGTATTATATTGGTTAATAATATTTCATTTATTATTCTGGTAATTAAAACTGCACTTACTGATGATTGGCTCATTGGCAATAAATAAAAAATAATTACTACCAGCGGCAGGCTGATAGCAACCGAACCCGTAAAAATGTAATAATATAATAATATTGTCAAAATCTTATAAATAATTTAGAATTTATTATTTCATTATAGTAGAGATATATTTTACTTTTTATTCCACTGAATCTCTGCGGCTGTCTCATGCGTGGTAGCATTTCGTCGAACAAGTGTCTCACAGCCTCTTTCGACTATCGAAATTTTTTATAAACATAATATCAGACAAATTGAAATGCAAGCTTCGTCGCAAAATTCTGTCTTCATATCTAAAATTATAACATCAAAAATTAAAACATTGTAAATAGTTACTAATTCGTAAGCATCAATAAATAATATTTACCTGAATTAAAATTTTTACTTATTATAATATTATTTAAAAAACATACAATTTTCTACTTCGATTTCGCCATTTTTAAATTTAACATTGGTAGTTAAATTTTGACACTAGGTACTGTATATAGTGTTGAATTACAACATTTAACGTTGAAACTTAAAGCATATCTTTAATTATTAATTAACACAGTTAATATTACAGAATAGCAAATGTCCAGCTAACACTTGTGTTAAAAAATTTAACTGACCTACAATTCAAAGCCTGCATTAATATTTACAGAATAGACCCGCGTATGTATTAGGCGCAGTGAACGTGTTAAGATATTTATAAGATCTAACCTCACTACCTAACAGACAGTCATGTTGTTGCACAAAAAATGCACAACGAAGGTTTGAGGGTTAGGTTTGTGTAGTAAATTATTCGAAATAATTAAGTACATGACGTAATATAAAGTACACCATATCGTATGCATATGCATCTCATCATTTAATATATATATATAATATATATATATATATATATATATATATATATATATATATATATATATATATATATATATATATATTAAAAATGTTACCTATAATAATAGAAAATACTTTAACATGGATATAAATGTATTTTATTTTATATACCTAGTCAATACGCAGAATTATTATTATTATTATATTATAAGAATAAGAAGTAGGATGCTCGGATTACCTGCACTCTTTAATTAACTGTTAAATGTAATAAGCGCATTAACGCTGCAATTTAATTTACAGCAACGTAAAATGTAGGTTACAGGCGTAATTTATTGTATAATGAAGAAAAATGTTGCAATATAAATACCTTCAACCTTCAATATCGAAGTCCAGCACATTATATTCCTTAGATAATACGCACACAAAAACTTCACTCTATTGTACTCTGTTCATTGTTTCACTCACGAACTAAGTTAACGAAATAATGCAAAAAATGGCCTCTTGCTAATTTTTGCAAAATATTAGCATTGTTTTATTTGTGTTATTTAAAAACTAATCATTTAAAAAAATAGTATAAAACGTTGCAAAACAATAAGGCCCAGTTTCATCATTGCTAATTAAAATTTAAGTAATAGTTTACTAAGAGATATTTTATCCGTTTCACAGGTAGTAATTAACCATTAAGTGCTAATTATCTGTGAATTTCGGTAACTAATACATACTCCGTTAGTTAAGTTGTAATTATCAAGTGATTCGCGGTTGTTATTGTTTTTTTGAAGTAACAGGAAGGTGAAAAGTGACAGGTTACTAAAATGTTTGATTGGGATTTTGATAACTTTAATGATCATGTCGATATTTTATTGAAACGTCCTAGAATTTATTGTTCGGGAGGTGTAGTACAAATTTAATCCATCATCTCCATATCAAAATATGTTATGTCCATAAAATCTGGAGATCCCCCAGCAGTTCGGAGAAGAAAATTTTTGCTTAAACTTCTTCATAAATGTTGATTGAATCAGAATCTCGAAAGACACCCATTTTATTTTGGCTATTAAATTCCTTTTTAATTTGTATGTAACGGTAGCCACATATTTTTCTTCATGTCCCATGCGGTTTGGCAACTTTTTTAATTTTTTATATCTACACAATTTTTACTAATAACATTAGTGAAACCTGCGTCTCCCCCGTAAAACTACTACCTTTATTTCATTTCTTTTTTATTTGCTAGTTCTTGGTTTATACAAATATCGAAATTCACAACAGAAAAGTAATTTGAAAAAATCTGATGTGGCCAGCACATTACCTTCCGTCAGTTCTATGTATTTTGTATAAATGTCATACAGAAAGTTCCTTGCAAAAGATTATATTTCTTGTACATTACCTTAAGGTAGTTGTATGTATTTTATACAAATTCCATACAGAAAGTTTCTAACAAAAGATCCTATATTTCCAGTAAAATTATAACATAAACATACTGTCAACTGCACTTGACACTGACACCTTTCAATCAGAATTTTCTTAATGTAGCAGCTGTTTCCAGAATTATAGCAAAGCTGACTAATATATATGATATCTAATTTCTTTATAATTTTTTAACTCTATGTCCATTTAATATGAAGTATTAAATGCATGCAAATCGTATAGAGAAAAAATAATTATTTAATATTTATAATAACATTAAATGTGAAAAAATGATATTTAACATCGCTTTTTCAAGAAAAATTGTTAAAATCTTCAAATGAGGGTACTTCCGGTTGACCAATTATAACAAAGAGGAATACGAAAGAATTATAATTTTTGGAATTGTAGTATTAGAGTTATCGCATTAGAAAATTTTGTCATACACAGTCACACACACACGCACACACGCACGCACGCACGCACACACGCAAACACGCGCACACCCACGCGCACACCCACACCCACACACCCACACTTTTCATAGCAACAGAAATAATACGCACGCACACTGTTGAAAATTAATACCAACATAACAAATTTAAGACAAAAGTTGTGATTACGTAACCAACACTTGAAAAGTTATTGATAAACACCTTAGAATTTAACTGATAGTTAACCTGTATCTAAATATAACTATTAGTTATTCAACTACAAATTAAACACAAGATTGAAAAACTGGGCCTAAGTTTTATATAAATAAACATCTATTTTAAAAATGGAGGGTCATTTGCACCATATTTCAAAATAAAACACTACACATATTTATGACACTTGGCCACGTACATGTGAATTTTAACAATTTTTTTTTATCCTCTTTGGTGTATGCGAGTTTAAATACGAGCGCAACATAAAAAATTTATATCTAAATATAAAACAAGTATGTACTTATAAAATATATTCATGAAATTTAAATTTTGTCACAAAAACGGACCCCCCCCCACGTGGAAAAATATTTTAAAAATGCCACAGTCATTTTTGTTACCTGGGTGACAAAAGTGAGAAAGCTATTTCCGTTATGACATTAAACAAATGAAATGACCCGTCAAACTGCACCAATGATGATAAATTGAACGCACCTAATACAGAATTAATACAGAGTATAAATTTTCTCGTTGATATTCAAATCTACTTAATTGGTGATTTCATTTGTAACATGAATGGGATACCCTCAAATGTCATTAAAATAAATTTATCGGTAGATTTAGTTATCTATAGTGTTCATTTGATAAAATGGTAACCCAGAACATGTGCATTTAAACTCAACTTCATGCAATTTATGTTATGATATTCAATATCAAATCTATATCATTATATTTTCAAAAAGCAAAGCCGTTCGTCACATGACAGTGACAATTTGTCCCATAACTTATAATAACCCTCACGGGCACGCATTTTTGGCACCACAGTGGTCACTTTTGTGTCATTTAAAATTCGAAATATTTTGTTGGTATCGGTCGGAATCCTACATTCGCGACCAGGCACGCGGCCACGAGACCCACTTTATTACAATGACATGGTAATTCAGGATATAAAATAGTTATATAAGTAGGTATTAAGGGCAGTAACTGCTTTCTACCGGCAGACCGAACATCCAATACCGGTAGAAGAGTACTTACTGACCGCAATGCTTATTACGTTTTTTGCACGATCGACTCAATTACAAAATTAATAAGATTTGAAATTTACTTGGACATACCATAAAACGGGGTGTTTCGAGACTTAAATAGGTAGAGACAAATTTCCCGAAGAAGTTTAAAATTATTTTTCAGTTGTTATAAATAAAAATATTACTATTATATTAACTAGTATTGTAGAGCAATACTTTATTTATTTAGTGGGAATATTGTTATGTGCCGCCGATTCAGTAGTTTGGAACTATTGACATTTGAAGTATATGTAAATTTTGAGGCAAAAATTTAGGCTATAAAAAATTACTTAAAAAACTAATAATTTCGATCTGTATGTGGCTTAATGGCTTGTTTTGCAATTTTAGCTTAGCACAGTTCATATTTTAACTATTTGTGTTAACAACATTGAATTAAATATAGTAAGTTAAAAAAATATATATTTAACCAAATTATGACATTCATTTAGTTTATATGGGGTCTATAGAGCCAACTGACAGATCATACCATTAATTAACAAATAATTGGCAAAATAAAAGCGTCAGACATCAAAAGAGGGATATATAAATTTGGAGTAAATTGCAATCAGTGGAAATAATAATATCTGTTACAAAATATGTGATTTGTAATGTAAAGAAAAATATTTATTTATGTTATTCATTACTACTATTAATATTTTTTTTGCATTATTGATCATTATAAAAGTAGCTATTCACTAAATACGCTTTAGAATTGAAATTGTCTCGAATTGCTATCAAAAATTTATTCACCCCATTCAAGGGGCAATAGAAACAGAGTCGATTTTTTTATTCATAAGAAATGTAAGAACTGACTTCTAGATAATAAACAATATATATTTTCTTTGACACGAGCTACACATCACGAAATATGTCGAAAAATGCTCATATTGAACCCATTTTACGGTATTAAAAAAAATAGTTATCACCAACAACCGATAGGGTTTTCTAGGCAGTAGGTTTTATTGACAAACTACTGATCGGTAAGTGATATGAATCACATCGGTAATGTCATAACACCCAGTTGTATCGCTAACACTTATATTGTAAGATTGATTTAAACAAAAAAATGCTAATCGAAATTTTGACAGCAATATTCAATTACTCATTTGATATTTCGTTTCTATACGATATAGTCAATTTAACACTTAAAATTTAAGCGTCAGTAGTGCAACCGGGTATACGTAATGTAAATCAATTACCGATCAGGAGGCGAGGCGGTAAGTAAATAGAAACAACGATCAAAGCTTATTTTTAAAATGACAAGTAAAAAATTTTAATGTCAAAAAAATCAAATATTGTTTACTTAAATTTGGAGCGTCGACTGCGCAAAAAATAATATATACATTATGAACGTAAATAATTACTGATCTCAGACAAAATTGTCTTCAATCGGTAAACTGTCCTCACAGTTCTTAATACTTCGTTAGTCACGAGAGAGTTAATTTCAAAGTCCATTTGTTTGCAACAATTTACAAAAGCGTCTAGCTTCCTCTCTTAAAGAAATGGAATATTTAATCCACGATTGCTTTACCTGCCTAGTTCCTGTCATTTTAACATTAATTTTAAATATGGTATCAAGTGTCTATGGTCATTAATATTTTGGGTTGTAAGCGAACTTTCAAAGTAAATCTCTCCTGACTGACCCTGTTTATACCCGAATTCGGGCATTGTCCGAAAAACTAGTTTTGAACACTTAAATACTCCCAAACCCGAATTTTTGCACCAACGGATTACTTTATCAGAATTGGACAATATAGGAATGTTTAGGTTATGTTACGGTTTGTTTAAATAATAAATAAATATGTCTTTGTAAGTTTAGATCAATCCACAACACATTGTGGCTGTTTTTCTGATTTGGAATTTTCTTTAGAATCGAGGACCGTCTTTCAAAAGATACCACAATACCTAATAACTAAAGTATAAAGCATGCTTTTCCGTGGCGAACCGAATGATCGATCATCGTTACTAGCGGGTGCACAATTCAAATATAAAGTTGTTAAAAAAAGTGTATATAAGTAACTAAACAAACCAATAAGTAAAGTCCCAGAAGCTAACTACCTAACGCTACCCTACTTGGTGGCAAGTTGCAAAAACAATTGAAATACAGTGAAATACTCTCAAATATATATATATATATATATATATATATATATATATATATATATATATATATATATATATATATATATATATAAATGCTAAGGGGCATACTTTTAAAGACAATAATATAGTTTATCCGACGTAAATAAGCAAGTAAAGAATTTAAAATGGCTTAGCTGAATATCCTGATCCACTACGCAGGTCCAAAACAGCATCAGAATTTCGGTGTTCGAGAAATAATGTGTGACGTCATTATAGTTCCGGGATTCGCACGTGTTGTGTCCTTTTCTCCAAATGTTGGGATAATATAATTTATAATATTGAAACTAGCACGATAACTAGTCCCCAATTTCCAATTTCGGGCGGAATTAATCCAAATTGAAATTCCAAAGTTAAATAAATAGCCTACAAAATCATTTTAGTTATAGAACGATTCACAATCAATATGGTGAAATTAACAGCACAACAAGAAGAATGGGAAATGAATTTTTAAATGTGAATTAAAATAATTTAATCTGTTATTAAGAGAATTGAATTATAAAGTTTACCTTGAGTTGGTGGGCGGCTATTTTTTTATATACAGTTTTGCATGGCCAGTGAACAATTAGTCCGGGATTTCTACCCGTAGAAAATTTATATTTTCTTAGTAAAGACTTCTCAATAATCCCTCTTTAAGGAAAATACGAAACTTCAGCATTACACTCAAAATTATTGTCAAATAGAATTTAATAATCACTATTAAGAAATCTCTAAGCTCACAAGCCACTGTGTAAATGCAAAGTCGTCAGATTTTTACGTTATTTGCCAAAAATTGCGAAGAAATGGACGGACAGATGTGCAAATGACTACGTTAGACAAAGATGAGACTACTCAGTTCTGAGCAGAGTAATTGAATTAAAGACGCCTAGTTTACATGGTACAACATTATATACTTTCCAATATGATGAATATGAACATTGTAATAAAGTATTTTATTGAAATAGTATTCAACGTTAAAAATTTCAGACGTAATATATATATATATATATATATATATATATATATATATATATATATATATATATATATTTATTATCATTATAATTATTATTCATTTCAATTATTGAAAATACTTGCTGACATAATTAAAGAAATAATTATTCTTAATAAAATAAAAGAATTAATTATTTCATGCGTAGCCAAACCGAATTAGGCGATGTAATTCAGGCTAATATTCACAATTTTGCGCGAGAATTGGACTTTACACATATATTGAAATTGAAATAAAACGATATTTAGAATATTTATAAAAATATGTACTTAAGCAACAATTGAACGTTCTAGAGCTCTATACGGTAAAAGAAATTTTTTGTGATTAATAAAAGTACCAGTAGCAAATTTTTATATCAATATTTGATTAATTCTAGTATACGCAACGAAGTGCTTGTTTACTGTGCATTATTAAATATTGATCATGATATTGTTATTCCGTTAGGTAAATATGTGGATATTTTAAATTTGATTAAAATACTCCTACAGCCTGCAACATGCCTTAGGCTTAGACTAACTGAAACGTACTTTCCGAATCTAATGAAAAATCAATTTCATTTTCTTCAAATAGGTACTGTATAACGAGATTAAATAAAACTAGTAAGGCCATGTGGTAAACATTACCGCGGGTAATAAAATTCTTATAAGATAAATGTAATTAGTTTTCATAAAAGTAAATTTATGAATATTGCAGGAACCAATAAATTATTCTTTTTCTTATAAATAGGAATAGTGCAATACTCGTTTGCAATCTAGTGTATTCTTCTTTTAGTTCTCTTATGTGCAGATTTTAATTTTAATTTTCAAATCGTATAAGATAAAACTTCTGCCTTCTAACTTATTTTATTTAGCAGTACTAAATACTAGTATTGTTCAAAAACCATGCGGGCTTATGGAAGTAATTGCCTCATACATAAAATATCTATACAGGGTGGTTTTGAACTTAATGTCATAAATTTAAGGGTAAAGTGTAGGTTACGAACCTGAAGGAAATTTTTAAAAATTCGCATAATTAATGGTAGTTTTCATTATACTAACATTTTTGGTACCACTGAACCACTGGCAACGCATTTGTATTCTTCTGTAACTACACAAATATTTTCGTTTAAAATGCTATTTAATTTAATTATTAAGAATAATATCTTATACAATTAATTTTGAATGTATTTTTGATAACCATATTTTTAATTATATATTAATTAAAACAGCAGTAAATTTAAAAAAAATTCTTTCTGCTTCGTAATCCACACATGTCATACTACTTACCCTTATATTTATGACATGAAGTTTAAAACCACTTTGTATACACCTAAATTTATATCTTGCTATTTGCGAAAATATCTGTACTAGAAAGCCTGATTTATAGATTACATAGAATAGAGTAGAATAGAATCAGAGTCGGAAGGTAGTTTCGAAACAAACAGAGGCAAATTTCAAATTATTCGACCTAATGTTTTCATGTAAAGGCACCCAGAAAAATGGCGCCGCAGGCAATATTTTTTCATTCAAGGTCAAATGCCGTATATTTGAAAGTTGCATTTTTCCAGGGGTGTGAAGCTATATGTTTTCCCCCTTTCGCGTATAAAAATATTTTAGAAAAGGAGATTGGATTGTTGATTTACCGGTCTACACTGTTAAAATTGAATATCCCTTACACGTGCGATCGATTTAATACACAATCAATGCGTACAAATTAAATTTTAATTAATTAGTTTCGAGGGGGGTAGTACCCCAAAAACCCCTCCCCTAGCTACGTACTTCAGAGCATTAATAGTATTTGGATATAAAATTTCTAGCTCAGTCTTAAACAAATCGTTGTATAAGTACTTTTCAATAGGCGTCATTGACGATGGAAGATGCCGAGTGACATCAATAACCCCATATTTTAAATCAGTTACGCTTATATCGGAGTGTTCTTTGTTCTCCATTGGTTATCAGAATCTGTAAATCGCTGCAAATATTTTTTTATATGGCCTGCATTTTTGGATTTTATTTCACACATGTAATACATAGCAAAATAATTTCTTTTCACAAGTTATCAATTTAAAACAATTTTCTTTTCACAAAATAACGGCACTTGACAAAATGAACACGAAAATGCGCCCATAAATCCTGTGAAGTGAGGCAGTCGCCTCTCGGCCTCATGCCATTGTCCGGCAGTATAGAATAGAACAGGGACTAGAAATATAAACCAATGTAAATGCAAGGAACCATTTATATTTACCTAGAATGGAATAGAATAGAAAATAACTAATTATTATTTCTTATTCTATTCCCATTCCATTCGCCCTACTTCGATGCTAGTGGTGTGACTTCGTAGATTGTTGTTTCGGTGCGTTCCCTATCCTAAAAAATTATTGCAGATTGTTGTAGAATCAACGCATCCGGTTTTTTACAGAAATATATACTATCTTTTATAGTAAAAACAAACAATGATATTTATTTGCTTCTCAAGAAAATTAGCAGAAGAAAACATCACCAATTAATAACTATAAGTAAATTTAGTGTGAAGTGACGTCTTTCTGTTCCAAACTGTTCTATTCTATACAATCTATAAAGAGGTTTGTAAATTTTCTATTACTATTTCATCCCTTATTCTGTTGTATTCTGTTCTATGCAATCTATAAATAAGGCTTAATAGAGTTTTTGTTACCGTAAATTTTAAAGGATAAGGACAGAATGCGCTTATATAGATGTGACGTTAAAGGAATACCGCAATACGATATTTCCTGCGAAATAGCGACCGTAAAAAGGTAATGTTATTTAGCTAAAAATAATGTTAACTGCATTATTTTGAATTTCCTGTGGAAACCTGAAGACTTACACCAATCTGGCTAAATGTGCTTTTAAAAAATAAAAATACTTCGATATTCCCCGTCACTGAAAAATTGAATAAAGTTTACTATGTATACGTAGTACAACGCAAAGAAAAACGTTCTTGAGGTATCAGAAATATTCCTACTAGAACTAAAATTCTTAAAGCAATAGGACACTTAGTAGTAAATAATTGCCAAGTAATAAATAAATAGAACAGAGGTTATAGGTTATTGTTAGTTAACAACTAAAGATAACTTTGTATGTTTATTACGGATCTTAAAAACGTTGTTAAGCAAGTAGTACAGATTGAAAATAAAAAAAATATAGACTAGATTTCAATTATTATCTAAAAATATACTACCCCTTATTACATAACTTTTTCATTGTCGTCTTCCGTTTTAATTAATCCCGAAAAACGTAAAACGTAAAGGAGATATTTGTGTTGTGCACAACCTAATCTAATAATCCAAACATTCGCAAACGTGACAAAAAGGCGTGCGCGACAGTCGGCTAGTAAAATTATGAATTTATCCCCATTCCATAGGTCTTTCTATCAACGCTTCCAGCTCAAAACTTGGAATGATTCCTAGGAATATTCAGATTTTTGTGATGCAAAGGAACGACCATTGAGCTACTACTAGAAGAAGTAGGAAGATTTATGACACCGATAGAACGTACTTTTTATTTTGGTGTGAAGCTGCAAAAGAATTGCGCCAAAAAGATCTTTATAAAACATTTATATTACGAGCGTTACGCTAGAATTGTTAGAAATAAGAAAATTAGGTATGTCCTGGAAAACAAAATTTGCACTATCATTCAAAGCCTGTTTTACATTTGTCAATTTTTTTGTCAATTTTAAGAATTTTTCCATGTTGTATAAATTGAGCTTCAAACACCTGCATTATACTACTTGCCATTTTTTACGTCAATTTGTTCTTAATAAGCCGCTGAATAAGCTGATTGTTTCCCATGGCTGACATTGACGAAAACATTGACAATTTTAAATATATTGCACAATTTTAAGTTCATTTTATTGAACTTCAGCAAGTTCTTAAAATTGACAAATGTAAAACACACTTTAACCAGTCGAAAGCTTCTGGGGAAAAAATAAACATACTTAGTTTTGCGACTTTCGATTATTTTACTGCAATTCACGATTATTTTGAAAGTATTCAACATAGCAAAATAATATTGGTTGGAAACTTTTAATGAGTGAAAGGAATGAAGTGTATTGTTGCTGAAGGAAAACTTTGAACAAAATTCTAAAAAAATATTAACCAATAATTCTAGCACTTTGAGTGCCAGGTGGTGCCAACGCGGTTTCACACTTTTTTGATCATTCTGGCCGCGTGAAACCTATGTGGACTCACAATGTCGAATAATTACATATTTGGCTGCGTGATGCCGCACTAGTTTCGAATATCGCATTAAACATACATACGTTTTCGTATAGTCTATCGGATTTATCCGATGTAGTCTGAAGCGTTCGTAAAATCAATCGGTTTAATCTGACGCGTACGTAAACACACCGATCAGTCAGAGCGAGCGATCCGATCTAAAATTTTCAACCCTGATCCATAGCAGGGTTAGTACAGATTGCGTGCGTAAATTTTAATTCATAAATATTTGTTTCAGAAAATGTATTTATTTAAATGTTTCTGATTATAAACATTGCAGCACTGTAGCAAGTTTTAAAGAAAATATGACAGTTCGCACTTTGTGAGTTGTTTTGAAAGTATACATGAACACATGAAATTTTTTTTTATTGAAATAATCTAAACAAATTATTCAAGTGGCCTGTCAACCACACTTAAGTTGTCGTATATAAAATTATGTACAGCTACAGAAACAAGCGCTATTTTCTTATCCATGTTAACAAGTTAAACTGCTTTTATGACCTTAGATTTAAACATCAAAATATTATACAGATATGACGCGTTCGTAAAAGCTTCAATAATCGGATGGGTCTGATATATCTGTGACGCCATAGAATAGATCTGTTGGATAGCTCCGACTGACTTTACGAAAACGCCTTATGTCAGTGGGTAGAGTGCGATTTGACGTGTCAGAAACCGTGTTTAGCCTACTGATTTTGTGAGACCAGTGTTTCCTCACGCAGCCATAAATTCAGGGTTACACAGATAGTAATTTTGGATGAATATTTGTTCATATATTTTGAAAATGTATTTAATAAATAATATAAATTCAGTCAATTAATTACTGTTGGTTTTATGAACATGTTCAGACAGAGCGCCGAGGACCCCGAAAATACACGATGTTTTCCAAATGGAAAATTAAACAAATTTTTTAGTATTTTATTTTAAATCCTCACAAAAACAATACCTAACGCACAAAACTCGAGTCCTTATAGTTGTTTTTTTAAACTTATTTTAACTAGTAGTATAACGATCCGGGTTTTGTGGGCGCTTGGAACATACATGCTGCTTCGGGGTCCTCGGTGCTCTGACGACTAGACTCTTCTCTCACACGGCCGAATTGGATAAGTTTAAAAGCTGAAGGCCGAGCGAGACCAATGTGTCACCACAAATTAATTTTGCTCTAATTAATGGAAAATTAATTAACTTCATCTGATACCTTATAAAGAATTTTTATAGTATTATCAATCATTTACAGTGAATAAATGGTGGTCGCCCCTGGGACTTAATTTTTTTATACGTGGCGGCACGCAAAGTGCTTGTGTGATCCTTGTATAAATACATTAACAGGTAATTCTATTTTAATGTTTAAAGTATTTTTAACGTTAGTTTTCAAAAAGTCGCCAAATATGCATGAGATATTAGGGATCACTTTGTGGTATGTAGTTTGAAAATTAATTTTAATTTTCAACTTTGATGTCAATAGAATTTGAACCCGAACTGTCAGAACCGCAACCGAACACTTCAAGCATTCTACCTTGCGATTCCATAATTAATTAGTTACATATTTCTATAAATAAATTACTGGAAAAAGGAAAAACGCTTATCGTGTTACAATTTTACAAAGAAACAATAAACATAATTTGTGCAAAACGTGTAAATAATATTCCTTTTGCTAATAAAATATTTGGCACGTCAAATATTTGATTTCGATAGTTAGTCTGTATAAACTTCTTCATAATAAAAACAAACTTGTGTAATTTGGGAAATTTTGTAAGAAAGTATAAATTAAACTTTTAAACTTGGTGAAACTGCGCAATGAAAAAAGAAAATAATCGTACAACTCAATAATGTCACGCGGACTTGATAAGATGATCTCTAAATGAAGATGATAAATGGGTAAAAATAACAAAAGTGAAAATAGAATGCTGGAAATATAAACCGTGATGATTAAAATAAAATAAATATATATATCATCATGGCATATTACCCATTGCTGGGTGTGCCAATCTGCTTGGTTCGCAGATTTCGGTAATGATGATGACATATTTGTACCGTGCGGGCGTTTACCAGGCGTCACCTCACGGGCACTCATTGCTGGCGTGGAGAGTGCACCACAGGGGTTAATTTTGTGCCATTTAAAATTCGAAATATTTGGCGTCAATCGGGATCGAACCCGGTTCCCCAGATTCGCGACCAAACACTCATGCACGCGGCTACGAGACCCCATACCGTGATGATTGATTTCCTCTATTTTTTTTTCTATTTATAGGTACTTTTTTAAGCTTCTATTACTAGACACTGATATGACAAGAAAAGAGAGATGAGACAATGCAATCGTTGGATTGGAAAGCAAATGGAATTAAATATCAGATCAGATCGAATATTCTAAAATAAATTTTTAAATTTGTATTTCTAATTATAAAAAAATTACAAAAGTAATTGCGTAGGCTTCCACAGTCTGAGTTATGAGAAATATCCGTTTTCCAGGAATGGACTGTGTCATATTTTGAGTCAGAGTTCAACGTTTCGCCCGCAGTCATATGGGGCATCTTCAGGAGCAAGGGGGATAGTACTGTCTTAAACACGGTTACCCGACGTGTCAACCACGCTAGAAGCCGAGTTTAAGCAACAAGGAGGGAGACTCAGTTTACAAGGTTACCCGACGTGTAAACCACGCTAGAGGCAAAATAAACCACTTTTCTATTTTCTAATTTATGTATGTTTATGTAGTGATAATTATAACAAAAAAAAATTAAAACAACATTTACATTATACGAAAGATTCATTTTTGACGGCTTTGACCTCCAAAGTGATAGATGTGAGTCGAACTTGGACTGGCTGACGTATGAGTTACACGTGAGCCCGGGATTTATACTACATAAATATTATGGACACTTGTAAACCACCAACATCCAGTAGGGTTAGAAACATCTATGTTTTTGTAACTACATAATTTTGTGGGCATTCTAGATTTGTGTCCCTTAATCCTTGAATCTTGAATCCTTTACCGATATTCTGTAATGTGAAACAATGCAAGAGAAACATCTCATATGGTTTTATTTTGACAGGTACAGTGGCTCGAGTGACTTTAGCACGCTGTTCACGCCTTTAACGTTCCTCATCACGTACTTCAATTCCGGTGTCAATCCGCTGCTCTACGCGTTTTTGTCCCGGAATTTTCGAAGGTGAGTCATTGATAAGTAATAAGGAGGAGGCGTAATTACTAGAACAGTTGTATCCTTAAAATATATGTATAAGTTATGGACCATGCGATTAATGCGGCACTGTTTATATTGGTCGGGCATTCTGATAAATCGTGCAGAGTAATAAATAGTTTATAATGATATTCCAAAGATATGAGCAATAAATAAAGAGGCCGGTTTACTTGCAGCATGTTCCACTTGACGAATTTAAGCGTATTTAACAGGAATATATACAAGCTAGCGACTCAAACACCCGAACATATGACTATAACATGTAAAATCATACTTTCGTAATTTTATGCTTCCCTAATTATTTTAGGTAAAAAAATTGAAATAAAAGTTGTAGAGCTTAAAATTCCACATCTGAATAATAATATAATTTCCAGGCTTTGTAACGGCAGAAATTAGGTACGAAAATGTCGAAAATCACCTCAAATATAGCTATAGTCATGGAACTGAAACAAATAAAGGACCAAATGTTTAACTATTTTCCTGTCAATTTACGTTAGTATATTTTTATTAGGTGTTATTTATAATTTCTGTTCTAGTGAATAATTATCTATTATTTTATAAATATAATTATTCACTGAAACATAAATTGCATATAAAAATAAATTAATCTAAGTTGACAGATAAATCCACTAACATTTATTAATTTTTTGTTTTAATTCCGTGGGTATCAGTATTTTTGGGTTGATTTTCAAATTTAAAATGGAACAAAATAGACCTCTGTGGTGCACTCTCCACGCCAGTAATGCGTTCCCGTGAGATGACACTTGGTAAACTCCCGCACGGTACAAATATGTCATCATTATTACCAACATGTGTGAACATGTTAATATTTATTTATATTTTCGACTTTTAGGACCTATTTTCTGCCATTCTAAATTATTTGTGCTTTGTGCTTATTGACTCAGGTGTATAATTTTAAACTCTACAACTTTTATTTGAAGCTTTTTTACCTAAAATAATTAGAGAAGCAGTAAATTATAAATGCCTGATTTTAGATGTTAATGTCCTATGTTCGGATGTTCGAGTCACCACCCTGCATACAAAAGATATTTTCATGAATAAACTTGATACATTTTTACTCAAACATTTATAAAAAGAAATATTAAAAACCAAACGGTCATAGGCCAATTCTGAGAATTCGTCTATAAATCTTTAGGTGAACAATTTATAGATTTTCCGTAACCTGCAAATGTGATCAGAATTACAATTTTGATCGTAAGTTGTTACAGGCCTTACAAATTTGCTCAGAATTGGTCTATTAATTTTGGAATTAAAATTGTCAATAATGCGGTAACCGTCGAATGGGGGATCCACCATTTATTACAATTGGCAAAGTTCTAAAAATTGAACTTAAAACACGTGCAATTGTCAATTTTTGTGTAAATTTTAAGTAAAAAAATAAATATATTACGGCATATTACTCATTGCTGGGTGTGCCAATCTGCTTTGTACACCAGATTTCGGTAACGATGATGGCATATTTAGCAGGTGGCACCCCACGGGCACTCATTGCTGGCGTGGAAAGTGCACTATAGGGGTCAATTTTGTGCCATTAAAATTCGAAATATTTGGCGTCGGTCGGGATCCAACCAGATTCGCGACTAGACACTCACTCAGGCACACGGTCGCGAGACCCCTCAATTTCACGCTCTTAGTAATTCGCTGAATAAGTTGGATATAGAGCATGTTATATTTTTCCTTCAATTTTTTAGTGCTCCGTAGTAATTTTCATAACATACCATGTCAATTCAAATCTGTGACCTACATTTCAATGACCTTTGACATTACAATATGAAAAAAATGATAAACTTAAACAATTTGCTAGAAATAGGTAAATTTAATGCACAATTTTAAGTCTAATTTATTGAACTTGGTCAAGATCTTAAAAATAAAATTGACAGAAAAAATGACAAATGTAAAACAGGCTTGGTGAAAACCTAGTGAATTTTTTTTATGATTAATAATTAAAATAATCATAACAAGTTTTATTCCGTCGACAAGTCAATATACATATATGGAACAAGTCATAAAATTAGATAGAAATAGCAATAATTATAGTAATAAAAGTGGAAACTTCGATGCAAATTCGCCAATAGATAAAATAAATTTATTAATAAGCGAGTTATTGTCCCCCAAAGTTAGAAAAAATAAATGTAAAGTCAGGAACATGAGTTGTCACCTCAACAAAATCCACGGAATGTGCAAAAACGGCTCGTTATGAACGAAAACATTGGCACTGTTCTTATATAGTTCGTAGTTTTAAATTAGTTCATTTTATCGGAAAGTTCGCTATAACCGGATTCGCAATAAGCAGACATTATTTCTAAGTTATTGTTAGGAAGAAGTAACGCCGTACTTGTTGATTGATAAAATAAATAATGGATTTCTCGGCGGTGATTGGCAGGAATTATATTAATAACCCATTTAGTTGTTAATTTTATTTAAAATTCCAATATTTCGTTACTAATTTTGTAACTTCATCAGGGAATACTAAAATGTACATTAATTTTGTATAACTTGTTTGCTACATGTTGAAGTTTTTTTAAAATACTTACAAATATGTTTAACAGTTTTAAATTGGAGAATAATAGGACGTAGAAACATCTATCTTCATTAAATTTTTGTTATAAACATGTTATTTTTTTTAAATTTAGAAAAGTTTTTTTTGTTACATATTACACAGTTTAAACTAAACACTTTAAAAGTTATTTTACTAATTATGCTGTTTGATTAAAGAAAAATGATTTTTAAAATTTTGAAACACATGTCGGCCGAAACGTGGAAAAAGTTTATTATTTTCTAGAACTAACTTGTAAGGTTAAGATCTGGGCGCAGCACTAAGAAGAAGAGAACAGAGCTAGCGCGGCAAACCACCCAAAAAGCGGTAAATATGAATACAAAAAGTTGAATAAAGTACTTTAGTTTTTAGTATTAGAAATTACTTAATAAATACGCATAAATAGCACTTAAGTTCTGTGTTTCGGTTTTATAGTTTACGGTGTTATTAGTGGTAATGTGACACCGAGGGGTAAACAACTGACCAAAATCTGTACACCGAAATCCATTTTTATGAAATAAATCCAAAACATCCATAAAAATCCAAAGAGATCCACAGAAATCTACTGAAATCCACATCAATCTTCTGAAATCCACTGATATCTACTGAAATCCACGGATATCTACAGACATCTACGGACATCCATGGAAGTTCTCGAAAATGTAATATGTATTATTCATTAATTATTATTATAGTACAGCTTTATCAGTTGTAGTTATAAGGCGAGTTATAAAGTACTTCAAATAGTTTTATATTTTAATGATAATTCTTTTATTAAGCACGTACTCATACATTAGAAAAACAAAATATGAAATCGAAAAAAGCACAAAAAATACAACAAAAAGTAATGTAATCACGAAAATTTAAATATAAAACGGACTTAATAAATAACACTGTTGCTATGGGTATAGAAAGTACCCTCTAATTTGCGAAATACAACACCAGGGAATTGAAATAGTAACCATAGTAAATAATAGTATGTATTTGCTTACTTTTTACCTCTCCCTAAGAGAGGTATTGAATTCATGCTAAAAATCGCATATCCAGATTTTAGTGAATAAGCACGTTTTAAGGTCCCAGAATTCGATTATAACATTTTTTGATGATGTCCGTGTGTGTGTCCGTGTGTGTGTGTGTCCGTGTGTGTGTGCGTGCGTGCGTGCGTGCGTGTGTGTGTGCGTGTGTGTGTGTGTGTGTGTGTGCGCGTGCGCCTGTACGTGTGCGCGTGTGTGTGTGTGCGAGCGTGCGTGCGTGCGTGCGTGTGTGTGTGTGTGTGTGTGTGTGTGTACCATAAGACTTAAGACATTTTTAACAACGGATTCCTCAATATAACAATAATGGGAAGAGTGGATTAAGTTTTGGTAACAATTAGACAACCTGAAGTTGTAGTTACAAGAAAAAAATCATCTAAATATTATTCTTTATTCGATAAATACAAATTCATTATTATATCTTCTATAGATTTAGCTATAAAGAAATATATATATAAATTAATTTGGTGTAAAAATTCTCAAGGCAAACTACTTCAAGGCAAGAAATTCAAATGTTTGTAATTGACACATAAATGTCACTGTCAAAAATATTTGTATGCCATTGTCAAAAATATTTGTACATCATTATGAAGATTATGACAATAAAAGAGTCAACAACACCAAAGTATATACGTAAAAAAGAATATAAAAGGAATTTACGAAAAAATGACGAATATATAGAAAAAGAAAAGGAAAGTAGAAAAAGAAAATTTCAGGATATTGAATATAAAGAAAATGTATGTACCTATTGTACATAATTTTTATTAAAATATCCCATAAATTTTGCAAATATATGTGAGAATTAATTTGTAGTGAGACATGAATATATGTATTTGTATTTAAAAATATTTTTCGTTTTATGCGTACAACTAGGTAAAATATCTGGCGAGAGGTTATGTGCTGGCCACATCAAATTTTTAACTTCGTTTTCACTTATAAATCTCGAACATCAGTCTTTTACTGATACAATATTAGTTTTCTTAAACAAAACAACACTAATATTACGACATTAACAACAAAGACGAAATGCGCGCGCATTTGCGCCTGCGCAATTGCCACTTAAATATGCATTGAAATCCAAAAACATCCACAGAAATCCACGGACATCCACTGAAATCTACGGACATCCAAAGAAATCCGTGGACATCTACAGAAATCCAGGAATATCCATGAACATCCACGGAAATCCATGGAACTCCACATGCGTGTACACCAAAAATCCACAGTTGTTTACCCCTCGTGTGACACATTTCTAAGAATAATCTTTTTTGTAATCATTTTCAAATTCAAGGATGGTAGTTTCATCGTAATTTACAAAATGTTGTGTCTCTTGTACATGAGCTGCTAAAGCGCAAATATTATTAGCGTTAACTCTTTTCTCTCCTTGTTTGTGCTGGGACAACCGAGTGCTTAACTTTTGTGTGGTTTGACCAATATAACTCCTATAACAACCGCCGCACGGGATTTTATAAATTAAATTTGACTGGTTTGTGATGTCAGTCTTATCTTTAATATTGGAATATAATTTACCGACAGTTTTCAAATTTTTTTTTGCGAAAATTAAATGTTTGTCGTCTTTAAACAATTGTATCAAGTCATTAGTTAAATGCGGAATGTTAGGTAAAGATATATATTGTTTGCGCTCATTGTTAGCGTCAACGTGCAACAAGTTTCGTGAGTTGGTGTTATATAATAATCTTTTTAGTAGTGGTTTAGGGTAGGCATTCTCGATCAGTATGTTCTCCAAACGTTCGAGGGCTGGTTTCTGCAGCGTATGATGACAGATTTGTTTAATTCTGTTTTTTAGGCCTAATACAAGGTTAATTTTGGTTTTATGTGTGTAGTCTGAGTGATAATTTAGATATTTTCCTGACGATGTCGGCTTTTGATACCAATCCAATATAACGGTATGGTGATTAGACAAGATAACCAAACCGTTATATTGGATTGGTATCAAAAGCCGACATCGTCAGGAAAATATCTAAATTATCACTCAGACCACACACATAAAACCAAAATTAACCTTGTATTAGGCCTAAAAAAACAGAATTAAACAAATCTGTCATCATACGCTGCAGAAACCAGCCCTCGAACGTTTGGAGAACATACTGATCGAGAATGCCTACCCTAAACCACTACTAAAAAGATTATTATATAACACCAACTCACGAAACTTGTTGCACGTTGACGCTAACAATGAGCGCAAACAATATATATCTTTACCTAACATTCCGCATTTAACTAATGACTTGATACAATTGTTTAAAGACGACAAACATTTAATTTTCGCAACAAAAAATTTGAAAACTGTCGGTAAATTATATTCCAATATTAAAGATAAAACTGACATCACAAACCAGTCAAATTTAATTTATAAAATCCCGTGCGGCGGTTGTTATAGGAGTTATATTGGTCAAACCACACAAAAGTTAAGCACTCGGTTGTCCCAGCACAAACAAGGAGAGAAAAGAGTTAACGCTAATAATATTTGCGCTTTAGCAGCTCATGTACAAGAGACACAACATTTTGTAAATTACGATGAAACTACCATCCTTGAATTTGAAAATGATTACAAAAAAAGATTATTCTTAGAAATGTGTCACATTACCACTAATAACACCGTAAACTATAAAACCGATACACAGAACTTAAGTGCTATTTATGCGTATTTATTAAGTAATTTCTAATACTAAAAACTAAAGTACTTTATTCAACTTTTTGTATTCATATTTACCGCTTTTTGGGTGGTTTGCCGCGCTAGCTCTGTTCTCTTCTTCTTAGTGCTGCGCCCAGATCTTAACCTTACAAGTTAGTTCTAGAAAATAATAAACTTTTTCCACGTTTCGGCCGACATGTGTTTCAAAATTTTAAAAATCATTTTTCTTTAATCAAACAGCAAAATTAGTAAAATAACTTTTAAAGTGTTTAGTTTAAACTGTGTAATATGTAACAAAAAAAACTTTTCCAAATTTAAAAAAAATAACATGTTTATAACAAAAATTTAATGAAGATAGATGTTTCTACGTCCTATTATTCTCCAATTTAAAACTGTTAAACATATTTGTAAGTATTTTAAAAAAACTTCAACATGTAACAAACAAGTTATACAAAATTAATGTACATTTTAGTATTCGCTGATGAAGTTACAAAATTAGTAACGAAATATTGGAATTTTAAATAAAATTAACAACTAAATGGGTTATTAATATAATTCCTGCCAATCACCGCCGAGAAATCCATTATTTATTTTATCATTATTTCTAAGGTTATATCTATAGATTAATATTGCAACGCTTAAGACTACATATTTTATAATTTTAAGTGTATTTAAATTATTTATTTATTTTCCAATAAAAACTGTTTGAGAATGGCAGTTTACCAGTGATGCCGCTCCTCCGCTATTTGAAATCGTATGGGTAATATTTATTTATGGTACTAGGCCAACCCACGAGAAGTAGCGATAGCGCTATCGTTTCACGCTCCAAAGATCGCGGATTCGAATCCCGCATAAGATATGGTTGTTGTGTGTCTTTTTCATTTCATCTTCATCAGCGATTAATACAACATGTAAAAGTTATAATGAAACAAGGAAAAATCTCATCCTATTACCGCTTATATACGAATACCAAGCGTGTAAATTAATAAATACATAAATAAATGAAATAAATGGTACAAGTGATAAAGATGTAATTTATCAGAGAAATAGCTGCGTGACTGGATGAATAATTTTTTCATGTATTTTATGAGGTATTTTATCTATGAGCAAAAGATTAAGCACACTCGATTTAGACAAATATATTAGTAACTTATAACTCCATAGAAAACGTTAGAGTTTGACTTTTTCTATAAAAACGACAAAAAATGTAAATTTGTTGCCGCTGGCCAACCATTAAAACTTTATATTGTAGCGTTTGCGCACCCGACGCCACTAAGTTTAGCGAGCCCACTGCCGACATCAATGAACGCAGCGCCGCCTTATTCTTTATCATTTTTATATATAACATTTTTCTGTAAAGTCATTAGTTCGCCCAAAAAAGTATTGGTTGTTTTAAAGGAAACACCCTATATATATATATATATATATATATATATATATATATATATATATATATATATATATATATATATATATATATATATATATATATATATATATATATATATTCATTTGAAAGTATAAGTAAAACTAAGACTACTGCTGAAAATCCGGTGAAAAAGTCCTTATTAATAACTGAATTAGAGTCCCCCAAAGTTTGAAAAGATATACGTGACGTTACGAATATAATTTATTCAGTCGCCATTCAAATTATTTTCGTATATAACAAAGAAAACCCTTATTTCCGAAGTATGTTAATTATATCATTTTATTTCATTATAAATTATAAAGAATATACTTTTGGTTTTTCTTACTAGTTTCTGTTAAATCGATTGAGCTGGAATACTCCATTAACGACACGATTTGGTTTCGCAATCAAAATCAGTTATAAAAAATATAAATATTTAATTGGATATAAGTAAATAGTTCATCGTTCGATGAAAAAGTAGTATTTTTTTAAGAGAAGCTAAAGTAACTTTTTGCGTGTCTCTAGGAAAAAATATTTGCTTATGATAGGTACTATTAATAAGGTCTAATTATCCAGTTAAAAATCAATAATAGATACTAGTCATTGAAGTGTGGCTAATATATCATTTTTAGATGTTTCTTAAAATAAGAGTTGTAGGTATACTTTTACTATGTACATAGTTTAAATTTATCCAAATGCTGATTAATTGCTAAAACATGATTAAATTTAATTAGAGGTTAAGTGACCTGAATTATTAATAAATATTGCCAAATTACTTGATTTATACCTGTAATACACTGCTTCTATATTAAAGCAATAAATTCTGCAATCAGTGCATAAATCATATTTACATTCACATCACAAATTCATAAATATTGTTATTACGATCATAATTAAATTGCCTACCAATTTACGATATAGGTAGTAAATATGATTTTTATTATTGCATATGAATTCACGCAATATGAGAACGGATAATTACAGAATAAATCAGTATTTTTTGCTTCTTTTTTTCAAAGGTGAAACAATAGTTCAATAATTAATTCAATTTGACGTCTAGTGCCAATATAATTTCATGATTGATTGATTGCTTTACTTTTTTAACAGTTTTTTGTAGATTCTAGTAAAAAATACAGTTCGTGAATTATCTTTGTTTAACTCATCACACGTCACACAGTTTTTTATTTGTTACAAAAATCAAAATAATTTTTTTATCTATTGTTAAAGTAAATGAATATTAGTAATATTAATGATTACCGAGATGATTACTAAAACTAGGAGATTCCCGTTGACAGTTTTAATCTGATTTTTTTTATTTTTATGTTATGAATGCATATAAAAATTTGCGTTGTGATCGGCACAATACCTCTCGCACTTATAATATTTCTTGTAAAGTTATTTATTTATAATTCTATTAAATAATATTTCCAGGTCGTATTGCATTTTTATTGTCAAAAATTATATAAAACATTTTTGATTTTTGACACATGCCAATTATACACGCATATACAAACATTTACATTACTCAACTGGTTTCCTTGGAGGAATATGAGCTGCAACAAAGATTTTTTTATTTTAATAAAGCCTCCTTAACTTATTGCACTTGTTCACCAATGTTCCAGTTTTTTATGCTATCCAAGAAAACCTTATGAACACAATGATTATATGAGGGCGTGCGTTATCATAATATCTTTTTTTGGTATAGTTTAGTTCAAGATCATTTCTTTGACTTTTATAATCTCTGCAATTTTGACTACAGTAGCGAAAACTGCATATGGTGAACTTATAGCAATAAAAAATAGGATTTACTTACAAGCTTTTTCGGTTCACAATCGCTTACACAACGACTATATAGAGAATTGACCTGAGAAGTACTCATTGTGGAAATATTTTTAGTAAAAAGCCTTGCAAAAACGACCACTAACAAATTGTTTCACTGTAAGCTGTAACTTGAAGGCCGTATTCCACTATTTACTGATAATTTTCCATGAAACAAACTTATTTTTCATTCATACCTAAAGAAATACAACCCGCTCATCCCACCTGTAAAGAGAAGCGTTTAGACTACACAATTGTTTATTGACAAGGATAATGAGTGAAATAGAAAACAGAATTATATTGCAATATTAAGAAGTACTGCTCTTGTAAGTATACCTAGAAAAATGGGTACGAATTGTAAATTTTACAGGTCAATTCTCTATATAATCGTCGTGTAAGCGATTATGAACCGAAAGAGCTTGTAAGTAAAACCTATTTTCTATTGGTATAAGTTTACAATATGCGGTTTTCGCTATTGTAGTCGAAATTTAAGGGATTATAGAAGTCAAAGAAATGATCTTGAACTAAACTATACCGTCCGAGTCGAGTTAACAGAATAGAATAATATTTTTCTAGCAGTTATTTAGCCTCTTGGAAGACAGTCAATCAAAAATATTTCTTCAGTATCCAGAAAATTCATATCATAACTTCTCCAACGAATAAAACTGATTTCACTTTTTTGGTGGCGGAGAATCACTGTTTCCATTATATTATGGGTTATTGTGCCTCAGTATATCCTATAGTCCGTTTTTGAACTAAGAGGAATAAATTCAAAATTTTTCTAGTACAATCTATACTTTGATTGGCCACTTTTCAATCATGTTTACATCAAAACACAAATATTACTAAGTGTCTAATATCTAAAGAGCGAGCGGATTATAAGCAGTAAAAAAGTATCAAAATATGCAAAAAATCATCAAAATATGCACCATATATGCAAAACAAACTGTAAATATGCATATTTTTATTAAAATATGCATATTTACAGTTGGTCAGTTGCTTTTGAATATTGTGTGTAGTCTTTTATTCAGAACATTAGGTAGGCACAAGAAAAGTATAAAAAAATATATTACATGGTTAATTATAATATAAAATAATAACTTAAATAAAATAACAAAAATAAAAAATCGCTTCAGTTTGTAATTAAAACTAATAATAACAAAAATAATAACGGTATAGACAAAACTATTGTGGATCACAGCTTTACACTATTTTGTGGGAATTTATACCTGCAAACGTCAGATACATAATACTCGTAGACTGAAAGTACGACGTCAAAATCGAGCGGGAATTACAAATCTTGAAAGTAGGCGTCTAGTTTTTTTAACTGCATTTTGAAAGAGTATATAGTGAACCGTATATACCGCCAAATTTAAATAGTTGCTATCTGGCCTAATTTGAAAAACGAACTGAGTTCTTGTCATAATACAATTTTCTCACACATCGCCATTTTTTATAAATTTCAAAGAAAAAAGCTGTATAAGTCTTCTGGATGACGATTGTTAATTTTTTCATACAATTTTTATTTTCCGACGATAACACTATGTTTGACCATATATATTTATTTTTATTTATTATTTTTTAACGCCTTAGACTTTTGCCCTGATGAAGCTGTAAGTGGCAGCGAAACGTTGGCCTCAGACTAAATAATAAACAAATTTAGACTGCGTTCCTGCTATTTTTCCTCCCATGAAAGTTTAATGATGTACTTTTGTTACATATTCATATTTTATATATTTAAAGTAAATCGTAGTTACTAAAATAAGCTTTATAAGAAATACTTTTTAATTATAAAAAAGTTTTGTATTTACACTTGAGGGCAGGTGACAGTTATTTAAATTTGACTACGTATGGTTCACAATAAACTCGTTCAAACTGCACTTAAGAAATCAAAAGCCCATTTTCAAGAATTGTAATTTCCGCCTAATTTTGACGTCACATTATTTCTGTATATACTTAAGAAAATAAAACACAAACGTGTAAATAGAAAAAGCAAAAAAAAAAATCTGTAAAATTAATTTTTATTTTTAAAAAGTATTAAAATGTGCACTTATATGCACCAAATATCTTTTTGTGCAATTTTTAAAAAAAATATGCATTAAAATATTAATATATACACCATATGCATTTTTTTTATTTAATATTTGGCATTAACTTTTAATGAAACGTGGACATATGAAAAGATTTTGTTGATATGCCTAATAAAAACTGTATATGCAATTGAATAAAATTCACTCTTTAGTAATATCTTATTAATTAGGTTGTCAGTTTAATAATTTAAATTTAGTATAAATATTTTATCTAGTTTTTTTATTGTTGTACAACTAACTTTTGAATTAACTCCTGCTAGTTTAATAACAGAATACATATAATAACATTTGATATATTACTGGAATCTATTGGTTATGCCTCAATTTTTTTAAATGACCCTCGTCCAATGTTTTATTCCTATTTTAAATTAGTTAGTGCAATTGAGTTATATTTGTCTTAGATTCATATTATATCCCACTTTGATAACATAATAAACACAGACATAAAGTGAACGTTTGACTTACAAAAATAACAGAAAACACTCCACATTCTTCTTGGTTTTATTCATTTTTTAATATTCCGCCGAGTAATGGATTCTTCCGCGAGCATGTTTTTTCCCTCAAGTATCTTGCTTTTTTAAAATGGAAACCTTTTAAATAGATTGAAAGAGAATTACACTTTCCATTTCCGGAAATAAATTCGGGATTATCTTGGTTTAAGTGTTGACATTTTTTGCGTTATGAGATTTGTCATTTATAAAGCAAACAGTTGTGAAAGGAAATAAAGAAAAATAAAAAGATGATGTAGTCGTTTAATAAGTGTAGAATAGAGATGTTTTCTTTAATGGAATTTTGAGAGGAACGTTTGGGAGAGTTTCCAACATCGGCTTGTATTGAGAGTCCTTTGACATGCTATTCTGTTATTGCCTTTATGTTCAAATCGTACAATCTATTTTTAATTTTTTTTTTCTTCAATATAACAAAATGTTCATTTCAAACTTCCGTTATGTAAGTATACCACATTTATAAATACCTATAGTTTACAAGTATGTACATGTTCCTACTATAGTTCAGGCGTCATAAAGTTCTTCTCTTCAAACTTCTGCATATTTTTCATTTTTGACCTGCACTTGCTTTAATTGTTGCTTCGTATCTCTCTAAAAGACAACTTCATATAAATTAAAATAACTTCACTTCTCTACCATTTACGGCCACCTCTGAAATTCCACAAGGTTCAAGTCTCGGCCCTCTTCTCTTCACTTTATTTATTAATGATAGTGTTGACTGTATTAAACATTTAAACTACTTACTATACGCTGATGACATAAAAATATTTTGAGTAAGAAACTCCAATTCATGACCGTTTAAAATTTCAACAGGACATTGAAAATGTTGACTTGGTCTATCTCAATCATTTACTTTTTAATGTTAATAAGTGCAAGATAATGACCTGCACCACAAAGAGAAACATCATTGATTTAAATTATCTAATGAATAACGTTGCCCTAGTTAGAGCTAATACAATTAAGGATTTGGGAATAATTTTTGATATAGAAGTCTGGGATTTATCTTGCGTAATGCAAAAAATTTCACTAATTTTCGACTCTCAATTCCTTATTTAATTGTTATGTTCGATCTAAACTAGAGTATTGTTATTTAGTTTGGAATCCACTATACAAGAACTCAGTGAACGCTATTGAATTATTAAATTTTTACGTTATTGGTGGTGTTGGAATAAATTTATGTCATGAACATTTAACTTACAGATATCAGCTCTAAATGAATACAATTTAATCACTTGAGGATCGAAGGAAATTTAATTCGTGTGTATTTTTATATAAAATTTTAAATAACTTTGAAAATGAAGTTAACCTTCTTGCAAATATTAACATACGAGTACCTACAAATCCAAATTCAAGACCAAAAATTTTGTTGAGTGTTTCTGCAGCTAAATCTAATTATGAACTTAAAGTCCTTTCAGACGTATTTGCAGTATATACAGTGACATATCTTCCAGCTTAAATGAAATTGATATGTTTAATGATTAATTGAAAGTTTTCAAAACCAATCTGTTATTATTATTCTTACATTTCAACTTACTAATTGATACGATGTGAATTTAAAATGTACATATATTGAAATAATTTGATTCTTACGTTGTATTGTTGTTTTGCTATAGTCGCATCAGTAATTTTTATTTTTGTATTTACCACTTAGTAACTGGGACTTTGCCCTGAGTGTGTGTAAATTAAGTTAAATAAAATAAATGTTAGTTTTATAATAAAAACATAAAAATTTAATTGTATTTATTAAAAAATTGTTAAATAACACATAAGCATAAACTTAATTTCAATTTATTTTATTATGCATAGGAACCTATAAGTAAGTACTTCACATACCTACCTACATTGCCAAAAAAAATAAAGGAAGTATCGCGAAAAATTTCGGTTTACAGATTTCAATGGACATATCCATTTTGACCATCCCTGAATCCATTTTGAGTAATTTCGTCATGACGTCTGTACGTACGTACGTACGTATCTCGTATAACTCAAAAACGGTAAGCCGTAGAAAGTTGAAATTTTGTATTTAGGACTGCTATAACATCTAGTTGTGCACTGTCATATCAATTGGAAAAATATAGTAGATTTTGGTTAACAGGCTAACCGGAAGTGATATATTACCTGAAGTTGTTAACAGTTTTTCTTGAATAAATAAGTTTCATTTCGATTTTAAAAATAAATGCTTCAAACAAGAGTTTTAGAGAATTACATTCTGCGTCTAGCACATGAAGTATTATTAAATTATCCCTTTGTATAAGCGAGATATATAAATTTGAAACATATACTTTTTGGTTTTTGTAATGAAGCTTGCTATGGATTAGGACAAAAAATAACAAAAAAAAATAAGAAAATAGATGATAAAGTCAAATTACGTTAAATACGTGCAATTTTATAATTGGGTCTATACTTTACATTAGTCTTGCGTACAAGGAAGTCGTGTGGTGCCCACATCAGATTTTTAATTTGAGTAAATACAAGAAAGGTTTTTACTGTATACCTACAATGCTGCATATTTTTTACGTTTCCGTCTGTAAAAATAAAATATTCTTTGTTTATTATTTATTATATTTTAAAAGCTGTTGAAACACCATAATTTCTTATTTAACTCCACTTTGTCCTATAAGTCCAATTAACTTTTACTATTCATATTCTTATTGTACGCATAACGCATCAAAAACAAAATATTTTGTTCGTATTGAACCAGTCGTACGAATACGTACGAAATGGTCGTATAAGCACTGTAACCGCATATATTTTCTAGTATGTATATGATTTGTTTATTCTGATAATTTTGTTCGCACGAAAATTTGTTCTCATGAATACGTACAAATTCGTACGAAGTCTTCACAAGTAAACAAAAAACAAATACATATGTAAAAATGTGCTTACGTTTATTTCGTATATGTTCGTATAACTGTTTAAATACGAATAAATCATTTTCTTTTTGATGCGTTATTCGTACGAGAAGTGTACGGATTGTGAAAAGTTAATTGGACTCATAGAAGCAAGAAAGTCTTTGTGGGATCAAAAATGCAAGCAGTTAACTCAGGGCTCAGAAAATCAAATAAGAAAGAATTTTTAATTGATTTTTGTGGCAATTCTTCAAATGATTTTTCCGAATTCTCCGTTTTCTGTCCTAGATGTAAAATAGTCGTCTACCCACTAACAAATGGTGTTTTCAAGTAAAAGCAATTTTAAGAAAGTATTTGTAAGTCAAATACAGCTACTGGATCTACTGCACTTTAGCACAACTGAAAATAATGAATACGCATTCGTATTACGATTTTGCAGCCAATTTCACCTTATTGTTTTGATACGACATTTATCTTATAACTGACAGTTTGCAGACAATTTAACCAGAGATGCTAATATAGGGCCTTAGTTGTTTACATCTGTTAAAAGATGGAAAAGATGAAAATATAATTACTGATTTTATAATATAACCTTATTCCTTTTTTTGTGCCGTTTTCCTATTTTTGAGAGGGATAACCAAAAACTTTTGCCTGGAAATGTATACCGGGTGTCCTAGGCTGACCAACACTTGTAAAATCAGTTAATTGTAAATAGTATTTATATTTATTGGACGATATTATTTCTATGGATTGCACTCCAAATTAGTCAAGTTAAATGTATATTATTAGAAAAAATAAGACAATTTGTAGAATTTCTAGGATTAATGTTTGTATACTGGATAAATTGGTAAGTAAGTACCATTTCAAATAGCATAGTAGTAGCATGTGTGCTATGTAATAAACAAAACACGGAGAGACTTGGGTTCGGAATCACCCAGCACTAAACTTTAATTTTTGTTTTTACTTCTCAAAATAATTTTTATTATTAATATGTTTTTTATCTTTTATTGTTTTTTAATATATATATATATAATATAAGTAGGTATTTTGTAAAATCTGAATCATAGTGAAATAACTAAAATAAATATTCTTGATAAAAAAATAACATCCATTTTATCAAATCTCATTAAAAAATTAGAAACTTATAAATAATAAAAACTATTTGGAGAAGTAAAAATTAAAAAATAAATTTTTCTGCTGGCTGGTTCCGAACCCAAGTATCTCTAGACTTTTTTTATTACTAAGCGAACATGCTACCACTATGCTATTTAAACTGTTATTTAATAACCGTTTTTGCCGTGATATAAACAACAATCCTAAAATTATTCTATAAATTTCCTAATATTACATATTTAAATTAAGAAATTTGGATTGTAATCCATAAAATTAATATCCCCCAAAAAGTATACAAAATCTCAACTTAATATCAAACTGGAGAAATGCTATTCACAATTAACTGATTTCACATGTTAATCTCCTATGTGTCGGTCGCCCTAAGACACCCGGTACAGGTAGGTACCTATATTAAATAAATATATCATCACGGCTTATTATCCATTTCTCGATGTACCAATCTGATTTTCTTTTTATACATAGATTTCGGAAATGACAAATTAGCTTTATACCGTCGAAGGCGATTTACCAGGTGTCACCTCACGGTCTCTCGTAGCTATCGTAGAGTAATTGAAAAAAAAATCAAGTTTGTCGTCGGTGAGGATTGGGCCTGGGTCGTCAGGCACATAAAGCACGAACCCCGCAACACGCAACCCCATTACATCTTCAAAATATTGTTTCTGTAAATTTGTTTTTAAAATGAATTTAATTTAATATTGTTCCGCTACATACAAATAAAGAATTAAATTTTTAGATTGCCTTGGCTAATACTTCGACCAATTAGTTCTCTGTCCTGGAAACATCTCTTGTTTATTGCGTTTTGTTCCACCCACGAGAACCTGATATTGAGTGTAAATTCTATCTAATATACTGACCAATTACAAAGTTGGAAACGTGATTAATATTGGTAAACTTTTGGTCAATCAACATGAAAAATAATTCCCATTTTATTACTCAGTATATTTTACGAGACTCTAATAAAGTTTAAGTACTTCATTTCAAATTACACAAGCATAAATTGTAACAATTTTGTAATTATTTTTTGTTTAAAATATGTATGATGAACATTGAGTTTGTAATATCCCTATAAGAATGGCAACCAAATATATTTAGTTAAAACCTTGAGGAATGAAGTCGGCATCCATCTCTCACTCCAATAACTATGAGAAGCCAGAAGTTGGGCGAACAATGGCTTATTTATTTGACACATTGGACCTTTGATTATAAAGTTAAAACATAAACGTTCTTAGGATATTTCCCGACTAATTTATTGGTGGTAGTCTCGATTATCAATCTTGTTGCAAACACTCAAAAATCCATAATCCATAGTGTTTTATAAATTCAATGGTATGGAATATGAATTCGCTAATAAAACTATTGACAAATTATAAAGTATTGCAACTGAGAAAAGTTTAACTACTCTATTTCAAATTACTCAAATATAAATTGTAACAATTTTATAATTATTTTTAGGTTTGAACTATGAAGCATGAATTTGCGAATAAAACTATTGGCAACTTGTAGGCGATTGCAAACTAATGATTAAAAGTTTGACGTCGGAACAGTCCAAGGTATTGACAGATAGCCAGTAATTAATCTCAAGTTTTAGTTGGTAAATTGAATCTTAACACTTTATTAATAATTATAGGCGTAGGTTAATAAGATAATTTGATAAAGGTTTCACAGCGGATTAGGATAATTAATTGTAATCTAGATTGACAGAATGACAGAGTAATTTTTGAATTAAATTCCTAACACGATATGAGATGAATTATACAATAACATTTTCTTTGGTTTTATAATTGAAAGTTTGCGAGTTCCAGATCTTTTAATTTGGGGGATGACCGTTTCAATATTATTTCATTTACTAATACATTATTCACTATGATTAAAATTACTAATAATTACTATATACGTACAAATTGTTTTTAACACGTTAACTGCGGAACAAAAAAATTGTAATATTGCGTTACTGACGATACATATCGCCGGCGATATGTAATTTGTTTTTACTGTGGTGCGATACATATCTCCGGGGATATATGCTTCATGTTGACTTTAGTCCCATCTTGTGTACAGATAAGTAACTTTGTAGCTGTTTTCAAGTATCTATGTTTTAGGTTTATATCTGAACTTATTTAGACTCAAACCGTACATACCTACAGGGACTAAAACCGCACATATTTAATTAAAATTGAATACATGGGAGATAAAGTTATGTATATAAGAATGTTAATTGTTTCATTTAACAAAAATAACATGGAATATTCTGGTAATAACAATAACTAAAAACAAAGTAAATTTATATTATTTTTCCACTTGAATCCAGGGAAGTGTTTTTTTGCTAATTCAAGAATATTTTTTTGTTCTCTGACAATCTTGTAAAAATAAACTATAATAATATACGTTGCACGAGGTTTAGACTGACAATGAAAAGAAATAAAACGCACGTTATTATAATAAGTTCATGAAAGTTTATACAAATCCCCGGCAATATGTATCGCACAGAAATAATAAATAATTAATTGTGTGCGTTACATATCGCCCGAGATATGTACTATATTATTATAATCTAATAATCCTGTAGAAGAGGATATTTAAAATGCTACAAGAATCGTTAAAATCGGCCCACAAATAAAAATTATATATTCTCCGCACCTCAAGACTGAAATTGCGAAATTCGCTTTTGCATGATGTCACCATCTGGTTACATATCGCGGGCGATATGTATCGCAGTTAACGTGTTAAGCAGTTATTTTAATAACATTGAGAACTGTGAGTCGTATCTCAGTTGGGGAGAGCATCCTACAAAACATAGCTGTATTTTGTCGATACTCTGATTCAAAAACAGTTTAACCTGCTTCAAACCAGTTTATTTCAGCGTTGCAACGGTGACGTCACTGACGCAAGCGGTTAAAGCGTTCAATACAGTCTTTTGAGCTTAAAACCATATGTAGTTAGTAGATATCGAAATGACCAATTATAAGAAAACTAATGGACTAGTAAATGTAGAAATAGGCGATATTGTACTGCAGGTTGAAGATACTGCAACAGCAATCAAAAATTGCTGCAGTTTATTTTTAAACCGCCAGAAAAAAAGAACTAAATGAAATTTTTTAACAGCTAGAATTTTTTTTTATTTATTAAACAACTGCTTTAATGGTCTACATCCAAATAAATAAACATGACTTTATAAGGCAAAATTGTATAAATACTTACTTGTGTATCAGGGCAATGAAGTTCTATTTTTGATCACGAATATGGAATTTATTTGCCGAGACCTGCTGGGCCGAAGTAAATAAACCATAAAATGATAAAAATTAGCTTCAGGGCCGAGGTGCATATTATATTATATTTGAAATCGAAAAATTGTGTAAATGAAAGAAATATTTATTTTCATAGGTTATGTTTATATGCGTTAGTCTGACACTGATGTTACTATCACAGACATTGAATTTATTGTAAATAACATTCAATGTTATGTTTTTTATCTCAAACTTCTCCATCGGAATTATTTAGATCGTTCTTCTTGCACTCACAAATTTACTATTTTACTATTGTTAATCATACACATGCCCAAATTAACTTACATGTACAATAATTATTATAAAGTTGGCAACATTGCATTTGCATGAAACCGTCGTATAATGGATTACTTTAGTGCCGATTTCTAAACTTTTAATAGCGACTTTTGTGTACTTTATAATGATTTCAAATAAAAGTTTTAAATTTTCAGTTTCTATTTTTTTTGTACGAGTACGGGTTAAGATTATAAAAAAAAGTCCTTACAAACTGGAGGCTAGACAAGCTACGTAATCTATAGGCTGAAAAATGTTCATGACCCTTGTTCCATTATTTTGCGACATCTATTATTATAACGTTATATTGGGAAATACTAAAATATCCATTTCCATTTGTCATAATGAAAAATTTATCAGATAATAGCTAAGATATTGCGTGTCATTGCATTGTCCGAGTTGACTGGGCAAAGGATAACAATCCACAAAATTATCGACAAAGTCATTAGTAGTTTGTGTGTATTCGTATGTAGTATGTAAAGACGTTTATATCTTCAACTTGTGAATAACAAATAGTAAATAGCAAACAAACGGCAAATGTCAGCGACACAGATTACGAAATCAATAGCTTGCTTAGAATATTAGCAAATTTACCGAAGTATTTCATTGTATAATGAAATCATATATTATACAAAGTAATATTTTATTCTATTACAGACGACATCTTTTAAAGACAATGGCTCGTATTACGAACGTACTATTATAATAAGTAATAGCGCGTTTTACATATATTATTATGTGGTTAAACTGCACTTTTATCAAAATCGCTCTATAAACCTGCGGGTTTGTATACCGAATGAGTGTTAAATTAACTATAATTTCATTTCACGGAAGAAAATAAGCGTTCATTTAGATAGGGAAATAAATTCTGACCTACGATTGGTCAATGTGCGCACCTAGTTCACAAAAGCGAAAAACATATTACCTGTATGACAGCTATCACTTATCAAACAAAATCGACGGAATCATGTAACATTTAATTATGTTCTTCAGATATGTACTTCGTATTTGTGATTTTTGATATTCAGATGATACATTTTTACTGGTAAAAATACTTAATATTGACAAAGTTTGGTTTCACGAATTTAAATGATTTATTTAATGCATGTAAACGGTCGGCTCTCAAGCGCCATTTTCTATTTTTCTACGTGGAACAGAGTATACATATAGGGAAATCTGAAAATTGGATATATAAAAATTCAAAACAGAACTATTTCCTGAAAATACAATGTTTATTTTCAATAATTATATTTTTATTTCTATAAAAGTTGAGCGTTACTACTATTCAGGACAACATTCACCATCTTTTTTACTCATTTTGTTCAGCACTACGATTATATGCCCTTAAAGTTTGAATCCGAAGTTGTGAAATACTCTTTATAAGTATAGTAGTTTTTTTTGTAATCACATCATTGCTTTTCACCGATTTATTCGTCGCTTATTGGCCATTCGTGCATATCATCAAGGCATATTAGCCTATCAGGGGTAATATTTCACCAACACGTCTGTCATTTTGAATAGCTTTGCTGACACCCGTTACACTTACGAGAATTTCAATTTTCGTTTATGGTTTAGGTATAGGTCAAAAGCTACTCACCGAGACAACATCAGCGCAACTCAAAATTTCTTTGATAGAATTCATCCTGCAGGAATTATAAAAATTCTTTGCAAATGAAGAGAATGTCGATAAAACTTTACGAATATTTTTTTCAACTTTATGAGTTTAGTGGAATTTTTAATAATACCAAAAAAAATTAACAGTAGGTATGTATGTAATATGTGAAACGTATTATGAAACAGAAAAGTATTTCATTATATTGAAATACCTAAGTGCCTTGTTAAAATTTTTTATTATGATAAAATAACATGTGCCTGAAAATAAAAAAAAACCTACTATTTTTGTCTAAAAAATGTTAATAAAGTTGTTTAAAAAAGTTATTAGGTTTGTTTGTTTCGCTACCTTGCGTCTACGGTTTACTGCCGCACCCATATACTTTGTATGGAGGCGGCAGTAAACCGTAGACGCAAAGTAGTGAAACGAACAGACCTATTATGTTTACACACAATGTTTAATGGAAAACGCAACGTAGCGTTTTAATATGGATTATTTATTTTTCCTGTTTGGTAGAAAACTTTAGTTTATTCATTTTCATATAATAAATATTTCATACTGCATGTAAATTTGCATTTGTAGAACTGAATAGAATTGAATTCCGTATTTAAATTAGAAAGTAGTAGAACAAAAAATTTAGTTTTATGATATGAGTATGTGTAAAAAAAGAAAAAAATTTATGTAATTAATTAATAAATGTACGTAAAATGAATTAGCACACCTGGAGATTGTATTTCAGTCAATAATTATTATTGTTCATAGCACGTTACTGCCATATACATGTATTTATGTTACGCTATGTTGCACTCTTTACAAAAACAATTTTAAGATTACCTACGACATTAAAAAATGATTGCCAGTGAAGTCCTCCATCATAATAACAAATTAGAAACTCGGTTATTTGTATTAAAACTAGACCTTAAAAGGGTATATGATAGGCACTACCTTATCAAAGTTTAAAAAAGTTATTACTTTTTAAAATATTAATATTTTTAATTACCTTTACATGTACAACACAAATTTATTCTATTCCAAATTCTTACTATTTGCAAGCACTCTCCTATCGCTTTTAAGAAATCCGGAATCCATTTTCAAGAAGTATGCATGAAGAAAATAACGAAACGGCAAAAGTTATTAAACAAAAATTATTTGTTTGAATCTGTGAAACCACGCCTGATAGAAATCGTTTCGTTTGTATCAAGTTGAAAAATATGTTAAATAAAAAATTTGGATTATAATATAGGTACGTAGTTTTTTGTTAATTATTTTTTTATCCATGTATTTTTTTATTTTTCGAAGTCTTAAACTGAATTACTTACTAAACTTTAAATCATTACCAAACTCCACTGTTTGATAACAAAATAAGCTTAACACTTACTTTACAAAATATTAAAAACAAAAAATATTGCACGGTTTGAAGAATAACAACTAATACTTCCAAGAACTAGAAATTTTAAAAAATTGTGGATGGTCCAAAGTCCAAAATCATAGACTACATTTGTTCGTCTTTTCAAAAAGACAATCTTTTTAAACATAACTACCAAATATTACTTATTTATGAGAAGATAAATAGTTTGTTCTCTAATAAACATCAAATCTATCTATTTAGGGCTTTTCAACCGGACTCACCGAGCCGTAGTGTTACCAATACCGTACTACTGGAAGAATTGCATTTCAGCCATTTACTACAATTAGTTAAAATATATAACTCGTAGAATCCGAGTATGATGAATATATGTAACTGAATTTATTTTTTACAAAAAATTACAAAGTATCTGTGACTGAAAAAAGGTTCGAGAGACGTCCCAGCGACTCGATCGACACCAAAATTTATTATTAAATATATATATATATATATATATATATATATATATATATATATATATATATATATATATATATATATATATATATATTACGGCTTAACGAATAGTAATAAGATTTTCTAGAACTGTAGATGGTTTTCAATTTAGAAGAAAGAAAAAAGTAACAAAAAATAGTGAAGGTACCCATTATTATTGCAGATTACTAATCTAATTTAATTCTGTTTAGGGGCATGCGCGAAATTCTTCTTTGCTTCACACTCAGAACCTCAACCTTTACAACATTGCTGGTCGAGATGGTGGCATTTCCCTTCTACAGCGGCAAGCCAGCATCAGGTCTACGCTCAAGGCCAACAACACCACCGTCACCATTGTTAATAACGTCAACAGCGATGACTACAGCCAGGAGGTATGAAGATGTACCTCGTGTGTATAGTGGTGTACGCACGGGAAGAATAAAATCTGTAAAAAGAGACGATAGTAAGGAATTGTTGATGTTGAAGAGGAAAGCAGTAATGTTGAGATACGAGTATAAGTAATGATTATAATAGGAAGAATAAGGTAGAGGTACGGAATTTTTTATAAGCTGTGTATAGAATGATAAATGTTGTAAATGATTTATATTTATAAAATCAACAATCAATGACGAATTTAAAGAAAATGACGTAATTTTGATAAATTAGTGTTGCAGCAAGACCAAGCCCAGTCTTGCATTGTCTCTTCTCGTCCTAGTCTTGTCAAAACTAGACTATCATTTTGGACGAGACAAGAACAGAATCGAGTCTTGTCAAGAATATCTTGAAGTCTCGACAAGACTAGACTTCAGTTTATATATTTTTTTTTTTAAATAAGTTCTTAAAGTGCTTTAAAAACTAAGAGTAATAGTGCAAATTTTGTTTGAAAATTCGTGGAAACAAGTAAGATATAAATTATTATAATAATTTTTCAAATTTTGAATATTAATTTATGTAAATATAAAAAAATCTAATGCTTACTTTATTAGAAATTCACGGACTAGGATTGAAGCTTTCCTTGAATTTCCAACATGGTAAATAATACTCGTATTTATGTTTAATCTACAGAAATAATGACTAAGTTTTGGAAATTATTACCAATTTTCAAATAGCACAAAAGTTGCATAATATGTGATGCAATCTCCACGTTTTGTTTAATAAATAAATTTTTTAAAATAAGAATAACGTTGCACTTACAATATTTTCCGTTTATTTTTAAAAATCTCTGTTGAAAAGGCCAACACAACCATATTCTACTTGTTAGCAGATGTATTCCATTTTTACAGTCCGATTCAGTGTTTGATGTTAATTGTTGTAATAATTATGTCAACATTGTCATATTTCAGCATTAAATATTTAAGTATTATGATTTTAATTGTTTTATTTGTTTTGTCTTCATATTTCCATGGCCATCTGATTTTTGACGAAAATGTCATTTTATTTTCTAAATATAGAGTACTACAGATACTCTATTGTATTATGAATAATTTTTTAAAATAAACATTAATCTAAGCAACTCTTTATTCTTGCACTTTTGCTTTAAAATGTACAGGAAAGCCAATTTACCCACATTTTTAAAATCCTATGTTTAACTGCTATTTTCTGCGTTTCGTTCCACACCCCGTATATAGGTATAGTGTATAAAATAGATATACATTTACTGAATGAAAATGCAAATGCGTACTGTAAACAATACGTTTGTTCCTACAGCTAGTCTGGACTGTTATATGTACATCAGTATGCGCATTTTGAAAATATAGTTAAAAACCAACTGTTGCACACTCACAGTCCATTGTACCTATTTTTGTTCCTATAGACTTTGGACAAATTCATGAACGCATCCGCGGACTGTCAGATTCATCTACTAGTCTGTGCTAAAATTTTCGTGCGTTGCGAGGAAAGTATCGAAGCGTAAGCCGTGACTGTTTATCTGTTTTCATAAGTGAACATAAGGAGTGATTTGGTATTTGAATCTGAAGTTGGTATTTAGCCAACCTCAAATAAAAAAATCTGGTGTGGCCAACACAATACCTCCCGCCATTTACAACCCGAGTCAAAAAAGATTAAGCTAAACCTTATTTTTGGATTATCGAATTTTACTTTAATTTTGGCAGTTTATTTCTTAAAATATACTCTAATCTAATCCAAGTAACTATCTTTTTGACTAAATTTTGAATACTGGGATAGAATAGAATTCACTAATACAAAAATAGAAAACTTTTTTGTGAATCGTTAATTTTTATTAATGTAAATACATACCTACGTAGTTACTTATGCTGGAAACTGTATTGAATTCCTTACCTATTGTTCTATTTGCTTTTTTCTTTTTAAACCGTTACTATTATTAATTTGAAATGATTAATCCTTTGACAGTGACATTTATCTGTCAGATACATATGAATAACTGTGCAACCAAGGAGTTTTGCCTGTTTAAAGCGTAGGATCCGGGATTTCAATTATAGATAATTTTATAAGTTCATCCATAAAATATGTAGAAAAGGTATTAATGCTAATCTGTAAAAAATTTAATAATCTATTATAATATAAATCTAGAAAAAATAACATTTAATAGTACATTAAAACACAAGTATCATAAAGCAATCTGTTAACGTACGAGTCCAAGTTTGGAAAACGAGCCGCTAGGCAAGTTTTACAAAGGACGAGTGCGTTAATAGGCCTTATGATACATGTTTTTTATACTATTTTTTCTATTGAGGTAATTTTACAATCAATTTTTTTTTAAAGAACTTGTCAAAAATATGTCTTGTGTTTTTTTGTCAGTTATGTTGGTAGCGCTTCCCGCTAACATCTGAAAATTCACAATTTCGAAGTTTGGGTATTGTGTGTGTGACTGATTGTTTACATTAAAACATTGTATCAAGTATTATATAATTATGGAAGAGGAAAACCAGTACTTACAATGTACTCCACCGGTTTATTAATGAACCACCTGATTTGACATATCTTGTAATAAAGGTAAATTTATCAAATAACGAATCGGGGTCGCTGGTTCGTGTTACTTATTATCATAAATAAAACTCTTTAAATAATGAAATACATTAATGAACAATTTATTGATCTACACTTTTAAATTCCGCCATTTTGACAACACATCGACTGCTCAGTTGCAGACATAACAGTAACAGCTGTTCTTACATTCTTCAATACAAAACATATGTTGTATTCGTAAATGGCACTTATGTCTAAATCATATTTAAAAATTTAATATTCAACAGTTCGCCTCGACGTGGAAATGGAAATCATGGATTGTTAAATTTTCATATTTACTTGTACTCGTAAGTAGCCACAAATTGAGTTGATAGTGTCAACATTTAAAATACCGTGCACCATACATTTTAAAACCTGCAAAAATTGCAATATTACATAAAATTAAATTGTAATAAAAAAAACTTACCGTTTAAATTGTTTTGACAAAGCAAATCTGAGCGCATTGTTTCTTGTTTCATAATTTTTTAGTTGAAAGATTTTAACTTCATAGATTCTTCTTTCTGAAGTAACACAGCTATAGCTATAAATTTCTTTTCTTTCTAGTCCTATCACCTGGAGAAAAGATAAAAATCAATAATTAGAAGTAAAATTTCAACATAAATAACTTACCATTTTGAGGTTATATGTAATTCATCCGTCATGACTACCACCTCTAGAATTCGAAAGGCGCCAAAAACAGTACGTTTATAGATCTTCTAAACGTCGTGTTTTTAGTTATAAACAGTGCTTTTATAGACTTATAAGAATACCGAAATAGAAAAAGGTATTTTTCGAAGAAAAACTATTTTGAGCTTCAAGTAAAGTGCCATTTACGGTTATCCGATTTACACCAAAATCTAATGGGCTCTTTGCATATTAGAAGAAGGTCGAAATACAAGGTTTTAAATTTTTCTGATAGTATTTGAGTTAGAGTGGACGACTTATACACACATACATACATACATACATACAGACAACGTGAAACATGTTAAACATGAATTATGTGGACCTTAAAACGTGGTCATTTACCAAAATCTCGATATGCGATATACATGAACGCATCCAAAAAGTCGTGTAGGAACAAACCTTATTAATACTAACGAATTGGTAAATTAATTTGGCAAAGAAATAGTAAAAATATGGAAAGCGAAACTTTATTTCTTTCTAACTTTTTACCCATAATTTAAAACAATTAAAATGTTTCAAATTATAAATATTGTGTAACGAAAGCAAAATCAACAAAGCGAGATGTAAGTGACATAACTTTTGTTAGTTTCTAATTTTTAAATACCCTTAATATTATGTACAGTTCCAGGAATAATTTAAGTAACTGTTTTGCAACATAATGACTCTATATTCTTATATAAGTCAGAAAAATTAACTCTGTCAGGCCCCGCAATAAAACTATAATTATAGTAATTATGAAAAAAGCGACATACAAAAGTAACATTTATGTTAAAGAAACAGTAAAATTATTTTACTGTAAAGTGCACTCCGAGCAGGTAGACGTACCCTTAAGGTTCTATTCAATGCATGATGCATGTCTTCATTTCAACAGAGCGGCGTAAATAATCATCCGAGCGATATGCCGCTTTGTCGTGATTACGATATTTATAGTTTTATTGCTGGACTCGGCAGTCAATTTTTCTCAGTATATCAGGTAAGACAAGAATATACCGCCTAGAGCCTATAGCTAGAATACAACCAGTGTCATTAAAGTCTGCTGAATTTTTACTTGAATTAAATGAATAAATATGTGGTTTTTCGTTAGCATACATATTACCTTCCTATATTATTTACTACATTTTATAATAAATAAAAATGAATACTAAAATAATGAGATATCTATTTTTATATTTGAAATATTTAGAATTTACTATTTTTATTTTCCTACCGCAGATAAGAGAAACGTATTATCAAATATTTTATAGGTATGAACTTGAAAAAAAATATTCTACTTATTAGTAATAAATAATTATAAAAATCAAAAACACTCCGTACGGTAGGTATATGCTTACATTTTTATATAAATTATTTAAATAGATCAAGTATTAATTTGACGATACCAATAGTCTCATAGAAAACTTAAAAAATTAGTGTTTTACATTTTTTTAAATTTTTGAATCGCAATTGTACTGCTAATCTTTTTTAGTCAAGACCAAGACAAGACCGATCTCAAGTCTCGTCTCGTCTCATCTTGTGGCAACACTAATCAAAGCCGTAACCAAGGTATTTGTTATTTGGTAGCATTGTTTTTCAATAACATATCCCTGAGGAGAAATAAAAATTTCTAGCACGTCGTGTTATTAGGTATACAATAATGAAAACAGTCAGTAGTTTCATAATCATAACGAACATATATCTTGGGTTTCCGCGAAGTTAGCTTGTCTATTTGTATGTTAATGTTATATAAATATAAATAAAAATAAAAAATAAAAATAGTGTCAAGACTTGCATTTTAAAGTAGGTATCTACTGAATTCTAACTTCGGTAGAACAACAGAGTTTTGCCACAGAAAGATTAATACGAACATTGGGTATTAAATATGAATGTCGAAAAATTATCGATTATTTTCAATTTATAATCGATTTTCTAATTTAAGATAATCGGTTAATCGATTTTATATTCTCATTTTATATTTTTTTTATTTAACAATAAAGTTTTTCTATGATGTGAATTTAACAATGACCAAACAGATCAATCTATAAAAAAAATGAATTTAGCAGAGGACAGCTGTCAATGATGGAGCCATGGAAAAATACTATGGTATAATTTTGTGAATTAGTTATATCAAAATCAAAATTTCTAGATATTTATCATCTTCTGATATAGGTATATAAAAGTGAAAGAATAACCGCAAGGCAAATCTACACCGTTACATATCGACACCAAATTTTGTAGAGCAGTTCTTTCTGCTTCAGGACGTGTCGTAGAACGAGTTCAAAATATTGCCTAGTTTTTTTATAATTAATTTTCAAAGTTTAGTTATGAATGACTTTCGAGAGCGGTCTTACCAAGAGAGTAAAAATGTCAAAACCACACTTTTTTGCTATCAATCAAATATTTTCATTAAAAAATCAATATTTTTAACAAATTTTAAATATAAATAAATGATTAAATATTATCATTAAAAAATCAATATTTTCAACAAATTTTAAATATAAATAAATGATTTTTACGATTTAAAATTAAGTTAATTTATATTTAAATCCCACAGAACATGAATTTAGTGTTAATTTGAAAATAATTTAAACCATTGAGGATAAAATGCATTTTTTGGGCAATTTTTTTCCAAAATTTTCATCCTGTTTTCCGCATCCTTAAAACCTTTTGACACTTTTAAAATATTAATATATCAAATCTTTAAGCGAAATCGAAATATTGACCGATTTTTAACCACACATTATTAGGCCAAAATGTACAATTTTTGAACCCGGGTCTAAGGAGTTTTCAACTAGAATGTATATTTAGCCACTTTTATACCGGAAATATATACAAACTTGTAAACATGTGAGCCCACAACTCCTGAATTGTTTGATATATTTACTATCGTGTTGTGTGGAGTTAAAGTATAAATTGACTCGCGGTTGCAAAGCTGGCGGGTATCAGCTAGCTAGTAAGATATAAAATTAAATAATTTAAACGCAGATTTAAATTTTGATTGATGCATCAAATTGCAAAACAAGCTCCAATGGCAAGTCTGGATTTACTTCCGAAAAAATTAAGAATTAAAGTTTTTTATTGTAAATTATGGTCGAAGATAAAATTTTGCATGTAACTTGTGAGTAAATTTGGTTTTATGACATTCATTCGATATCATGTCATAAAACCGAATTTAATAGATTCTTTTAGAATATTTTACGTTTTTATGTAACTTCAAAGAAATAAAATGCAATTATGTGGATATGAAATTGCAACTTATATGCACTTTCGTTTCAAATTACTGTTACATTTCGTTTGATGTACGTACAAATGTGTTCTTGTTACTACAATTACTCTGCAAACTCTATTAACACATGTAACGATTTTGATATACCTTGGTAAAGTCATTATAAAATGAACCATACTCAGAAACACATTCGTTTTATGTTTTAACACTTGAAATACCGCCACTCTTCATGAGTATATTTATTCTTGTTGTATATTTGTTGCGCAAATACGGCAATCGTACACTATTTCACAGTATATTAGGTTTTACAGAAAGTGTTGAATATATTCGATCTGTATAGAAATACCTGTTCATTTTATCATATGAATATAAAATACCGCCTTTTCGGGTTTGCTACATATTCATTGTTGAATATTGCAGCCATAAGTATTCCACGAACGGTTGAAGCGTTATATTGACATAAAAGTGAAAAATACATACAAAGATATACATATGGATTAAGATATTAACTAATGTACATCATGAATGCAAAAATATTGTGTTGAAGAAAATAACTTTTTTAAACCAGCGCTTCTCAAACTGTTTCTATGTTCTATAATTTATTAGAAAAAACGCGTTTATTATACTGTAATAATAATAATAATAATAATAATAATAATAATAATAATAATAATAATAAATAATATATATATATATATATATATATATATATATATATATATATATATATATATATATATATATAAGACGTACTTAACAATTGAATCATTTAATAACTCAAACAGGAATTACAGATAAACTAATATTGGTGGTTTTAAGGTGATTCAGAAGTAATGTTGATTATAATGCACATCTTTTAACAATTCAAACAATATTACACACTATGTCCTCTTTGTTGCACTCCGTATGTCTTCACTCGGACCGAGACTCGACTTGACTGTCTGTTGCTAGCCGGTTGGCGGTGACCGCCAGACAACTGCGCATTCGTACCGGTCACGACATATATATTTATTTATTAATAATCTGACCAACAGGGTTCAAGACCCCAATTACAGGTTAACTATACAGAAAATAATCAGGTAAATTATTAAAATTGAAACAAAGCACACGAATGGGTGAATTTACTTAGTAGTTAGTTCTAAGAGTTTTACAATAGAAGGAATATTTAAACCGGGAATTATGCCTAGGAACTAGGAAAGAAATTTTTCCCAGGATAATGGGATCATTTATATCAAAATTCAAAATTTTGTAAAGGAACAATGATGATTGAATTCAATTAAATGGTTGTATTTATTGTAGATAGGACACCAAACCTGTTGAAAATATTCCAGTTTCGTTCTTACGGACGAGATATATAATTACTTTAGAGTGGAGATATGAATGAAGTGCTGTGTATTTCTAATAATGAAACCTAAATTTTGTAAGCAGATTTAACAGTTTGTAATATGTGATTAATGAAATTGAGCTTTTCGTCAAATAGAACATCAAGATCTTTAAATTGAGTGTTGATGCACGCGGGGCGAGACGAGAAATATAAAATATCGATCTCGTCTTGTTTTCTGATCTGTAATCTCGCGCTCGCTCTCGCTCTCGCACATTTTTTTGGGTCTCGTCTCGTTCTCGCACGAGAGTATCGCTATAAAAATAAGCGCTTGCGCACTACGTATTTACGTAACAGTTTAACTACAAGAGACAAGTTCGCACCAATCGCACCGTCTGCCATATATTTGCAGTCGTATAAGTATAAATATAATAAAGAGACGAAACACTAAATTCTGGTCACCAAATTATTTCAATACGAACATAATGTTTATTTATTAACGGTCACTAGAAAATGTGATAAGTTGGTAAATAATTTAATTTAACTGTAAAATATCCAGTTTATCACCAAATTGTGATCTCTAAACTATTTTAATACAAACATCTGTTAATACATTTTGTCGTCGGTAAAACAAATTAAAACATTAAACAATTATTTTTTGTAATTTTGTAAATCGCTACATTGGTAACCCGCCGGCAACCTATCACTCCGCTTCTCTCCGTTTTGGCTCCCATCGACGCTTAATATAACATACTTTACTTTTCAGGGGCGGCAAGAAAATGTTAACCGTGGTTTTAACTGGGGTAAATTAGGGACTGAAATATCGATATAAAGTTCTCGTGAGATTTCTCGCATCTCGCAGTTGTTATATCGATCTCGCTTCGAATTTTAAACTGCAATGTCGCTCTCGTTCTCGTCTCGAATAATGCAACGAAACGATACGAGATGCGAGAATACTCTTGCCTCGTCGTGCATCACTAAAATTGAGTGACTCTTTCAAAAATATGAGAGTTTATTTTGTAATCATATTCGCAAATAGCCTTTTTGACGAAGTAGCTCATTATTTTACATTTACTATAGTTTAAAAATAGGTTAGAGGTTACAGACCAAGCTAAAATGTTACCAATGTCTGCTTGTAAGAGCTTAGCGTCTTCATTAGAATTAATGGTTTTAAAAATCTTTGTCATCAACATGTAACAAGACGTGCTGAACTGAATTAACAATGTCATTAATAAAGAGTAAAAATAGTAAAGGACACAAATTAGAACCTTGCGGAATACAAGAAGCGCCTGTAAAGGACTTAGATTTATAATTATATAGGATACAGACAGTACACGATCACTGAAATAGGAAGAAGTAAATTCAAGAAGACCGGAAGAAAATTGAAAACTGTCATTTAACATTTGCAATAAGACATTATGATTAATACGATCAAATGCTTTCAAATATTTGTATAAATTGCATCAATTTATATATATATATATATATATATATATATATATATATATATATATATATATAGTAAAGTCGGTGAATGTGGAATACCATTTTTATTTCATTGAAAAAAACATGCAAAAAGATGGCGGTTAATCATCAAATATTGTATATAGGTCATTTAAAATGTACTTTACAAAATAGTAACACTTTCAGGTTGATTATCTAGAATAATTCACTTATAAGAGCAATTTTCTTCAAAATTGAAATTTTTACACCTCTTGAAAAAGGGACGGTAATGTGGAATACCATAGTGGAATATATACCACATAACCATACTTACTTTCACAGTATAAGAAAATTCGGGAAACAATGCAAATATGTTCTTTAAATTATTTATTCCTTCTTAACAAAAATATATGAAAAAAAATGAGTATGCTATTGGAATGTAACAAAATAAACTATATTACATAATCAACTAAACGCATTTAACCCATTTGATGTTCCCGTACTGCCTTCTGCATGTTTGCTTCTTGCTAGGTATGCTTTTCTGGCACATTTTCCTAAACCAATAACAGTTATCTACTCATATAACATTTTCGCTAATTTGGAATATTCCACAATGGCATACCCCTCGGTATTCCACATTAGCGGATTTGTTGACATTAAATTCTTGCCATCGAATTTCATTTAAGAATTAGTTAGAAAAATATTTTTTAAATCTAGCCTACATCCCCAAACCCCTATCCATACTGCAGTTGCAAAAAATCGTACTTTCTACTACACAATCAGTAATAAAACTACATATCTTTACACTTGCTTAAAAAGTTCAGCAGGCACTCATACTATTTTTCAAGGTTTTTGATGTTATGCACAATGCTGCTCAGTTGGTATCTCTATGTGGGTAATAACTCCCCTACACACGTGCATTTGTGCCATTAGATCACAGATGTCGTGTACCATTTTTTCAAAAAGCGCCTATTCCACATTAGATGACTATTCCACATTCACCGACTTTACTCTATATATATATATATATATATATATATATATATATATATATATATATATATATATATATATATATATAACTTTACTATATATATATATATATATATATATATATATATATATATATATATATATATATATATATATATGTAAGTGATCTTTTGTAAGTTTGATGAAGGGTTTTAAAATAAAAAATTATTTATGTGCGTACAATAATGTCGTTTGTTACTACAAGAATACTGGTTTCTGATTAACTCTATGAAATGAGATTACATTTTTATATAAAGGACCTAAGGTGTCAAGTAACTGCAAGTTTAGCTGTCTGGGCTGTGGTAATTCCTCCTTCGCTAAAATTACGCTTCGTCGGGGATGAATTTGCAATTGAAGTTCAACGTCTTCGTCCTTGGGTTGTTCTTTTTTCATAAGGAACGTCTTTCGGAAGCAGACTGCAGCGGTGATGATGGCACCGATGATGAAAATTATGTACAGTGCACACAACGGGTAGTTGATGTCTTCTGCTTTAATTTGATCATTGTTATAGTATAATGTGTCATCGATCTTGTTTATTGGTTTTAGTTCGATAGCCATTTTTGGGATTTTTGTAATATTGTAATTAATTTCGAAATTTTTGATTACTGAGGGTTTGCCAAATGTGCTTTGTTTGAAGAGTAAATTTTTATTTTGGATTTGAAGTTTACAATTGTCTTCTTTAATTAAAAGTATGCCTTGTATGTTGCTTATGCTGTCGCCTGGATTGCATTTGTCTTGTAAGTACTATGTATTGGTTAATTTCTTCGATGTATTCAATGTGATTTTTCTTTATATTTAATTTAATGAAATGTCAATTTTCGACTTTGTTTTGTAGAATAAAATTTTTCTTACAGGAATCTTTGGTAATTTCCTTAATTTTATTGAGACATTGATAAGTATTTTCTTTATTGCGAGTTCACATATCGTATAAAGATCTTAAATGATCATCTTCAGATTTCAGAATATACTCGCTATTAGGAATGATAGTAACAAAGTCGGAATTGTGTTTTCAATTCAAGTTCAAACTGGGTTTCATAATTTATAGGAATTTCTATAAAGTATACAATTTTGTTATTTTGTATTAACAGAAATTAATTTTTCGGTTTTCTGAGTTTATTTCAAATGGTAATTCGTCATTATAAAACTTTGAAATTTTGTTTAATTCTTTATAGGTCGTGAGACTTGATGATGCTTGGATGCAAGGTATGAAGTTTATAAAAGGTTAAGCAATTTTCAATATCCTGTAAAGTATTGAATATCTTAGTGTACAGAGTGTTTAAATGGTTATAAATGTCTTTAATTAATAATTTATTATTATTTTTGTCTCCAGCGATAACAATGTGCATAAGTTGTTCAATTTTAAATTTTTAAATATTTTCGTTTTCCCTGATAGTGTCGACAGTTTTGTTGAAATATTCTATCATTTGATATCTTACAGAATACTGATGCTTAATTTTATTATTAAATATGGGGTCTCGTGGCCGCGTGCCTGAGTGTCAGGTCGCGAATCTGGGCAACCGGGTTCGATCCCGACCGACGCCCAATATTTCCAATTTTAAATGGCACGAAATTGAACCCTGCGGTGCACTCTTTACGCCAGCAATGAGTGCCCGTGAGGTGAAGCCCGGTCCGAGGTTAATAGTCAATAATCCTGGGTGAAGGGTGATGTCCTTGATATATATTCCGTACGAGTACGGGAAGTAGAGGGACCTGGAAGTGAGGGATATTCATTAAGTTTTTACGGGGTCTTTTTATGTTTGCAAGATGAATTTTAGATTGTTTCTTATCGTAATTCTCGGTATCAATTTCTGCGGTGTTTAGGTTTTCATTAATTCTTTTAATTTTCTCTTTCTTTAATTTTAGGTTTTTAGTTTTGTTTACTTTCTGTTTGCTGTGAACATAAACTTTTTCAGGTATTATAGAAAGTTCTTCTCGTGTTTCATTTAATTTTTTTATTGTTTTAGTTTTATCCGTTTGTAGTTTGTTGTCAGTATTTTTGTACACGAGTTTGGTCTTTTCTTTATGTTTCTGGATATAGTCTTGTGTTATTTGTTTTGAGTTCTATGTCTAGTGGGGAATTTATTTCAAGATGTCTATTAATAATTTCTATATATTTTAGATTAGTATTGCTATGGTTTGTGTTGTATGCCAAAATTGCATAGTTAACTTTGTCTTCTATTAGTTCTTTTTTGAAATTGTCTTGCAAGTTAAATAAACGGATGTGTTCTATTAATGTGGAGTGAAAACGTTCAACTAATCCGTTTAAATTTGGGTTTTGGGAACAAATAAAGTGCATTTCAATTTTGTGAAATGCTAGTAGTTCATTCTCAATATTATTTTGAATTAAAGTCCATTGTCTGAAATAATTAAGCTTGGTATTCCGTGATGAGAGAAAAATTGTGTTAATTTATTAGAGATTTCAATAGTATTGGTAGAGTTCACTTTATATGCTTGTGCATATTTGGAGAATACGTCCATGATGGTGAGGAATTTAGTATTTTCTAGGGTGAGTGTGTTTATGTGAATAATGTCTACATGTTTATTAGGAATAGGGGTAATATTAAGCTTGGGTTTTATAAGATTTCTTTCGTATTTCGCTGCCAAACAGATTTCGTATTCATTTACAAAGTCTGTGATAGTTCTTAGTTGATTTGGCCAATAGCATCGCTTATTGATTTGTATGTGAACTTCATTAATTCCGCGGTGGTTCGTTTTTCCTTCATGGAAATTTCATTTTCCTCTACGTCTATTAATTTTGAATTACTTTTGATAAACATGATTTCAGAGTTTTTAAAATACTTTTGTAGAACATTAATAAATTTGTATTCAGGGAACCTTTTTTGTGAATCACTTCGTAATCATATTCTTAGAGTTTAAGTCTCCAACGCATTAATTTGGAGTGGGGGGTTTTTAATGAATGTAAATACTGTAGCTTGTGGTCTGTTATAATTTTGAATTTTTCGTCCGTAAAGGTATATTCTAAAGTATTTGGTTGCCCATATTACGGCTAATAATTCTTTTTCTGTGGTACTGTAGTTTTGTTCAGTACTATTAAGCGTTCTGCTAGCGTAAACAATAGGTGGATCAGATACAATAGGGTCTTGAGATAACACTGCTCCTAAGGCATAATCGCTTGCGTCCGCAGTGAGATTAAATGGTTTGCTAAAGTCTGGGTAGTGTAGGATGGGGTCATTCATTAGGAGTTTTTTACAGGTATTGAAACATTGAATATATTGGGGGTCGTTGCATTTAATAGTAGCGCCTTTCTTTAAAAATTTAGTCATAAGTTTTGTGAGTTGTGCTAAATTGTTAATAAATTTTATGTAATATCCTAAAAGTCCTAAAAATGTTTTTATTTCGGTCGTATTTCGAGTAGTGGATAATTTTGGATCTTGTCAGGATTGGGTTTTACTCCATCGGATGTTACTATATATCCAAGGTATTCTCCTTCTGTTCGCAAGAATTCATATTTGTCTAGTTGTATATTTAAATTTTCTTTTTTCAAACGATTAAATACTGTTTTTAACTTTTGTATATATTTCTGAAGGGATGTACTGAAAATAATTACATCGTCTAAGTCTAAATAAATGAGGCAAATTTCATTTACTAAATTTCGTAGAACATTGTCCATTACTCTTTGAAAAGTAGCGGGCGCGTTCTTTAGTCCAAATGGTATTCTCAAAAATTCGTAATATCCATTTTCTGTGTTGAAGGCAATCTTTTGATTATCGGATTCATTCATTTCAATTTGATGAAATCCTGAGGAGTCTAAAATCGAAAAGTATTGATATCTGCCAAGTTTGTCAAGTAACGTGTTAATGTTGGATGTAGGGTATTTGTCGTCGATCGTTTTGTCATTCAGTTTTCAGTAGTCTATTACTAGTCTCCATTTCTTTTTGCCGGATGAGTCTATTTTCAAAATTGTTTAATGAATGGATTTGTACACAATCTACTGAATTTAAAATTTCTTCAGTTTATAAATTGGATAAATAATTTCATAATTTTGAATTTTAGCGAGAAGTTCTGGGATAATTATATTGCTTATTTTAGATTCGGGGATGAATGCTTCACAATTTTCGATGTTGGGAACGAATAATTTGGAGAAATTTTCCGATTTAGGGGATTTTTTTTTGTAGAGATATGTCGGGAGTATTTTATGATAATATATTCTTATTTCTTATGGGGTCTCGTGGCCGCGTGCCTGAGTGTCAGGTCGCGAATCTGGGGAACCGGGTTCGATCCCGACCGACGCCAAGTATTTAGAATTTTAAATGGCACAAAATTGACCCCTGTGGTGCACTCTCCACGCCAACAATGAGTGCCCGTGAGGTGACGCCTGGTAAGCGCCCGCACGGTGCAAATATTTCATCATTACCGATATCTGTAAAGCAGATTGGCACACCCAGCCGTGATGATATATTTATTTATTTTATTATTCCTATTTCTTGATTGGGGGTAATTATTTTATCATTAGTCAAATGATGATTGTACCTAATATTTTTAAATTATCTAGTCCTAATAGGATATCAAAATTTTTATGGAAATTAAATAAATTATATTTTAACAAAGTGTTGGGTGAGTGAATAATTTTGAAGAGGGTATTATTATTATTATTATTATTATTATTATTATTATTATTATTATTATTATCGAGAGGTGGTTCATCTTTGTCCCTGTACTGCGACTTTTCTGGTCTATTGTACCTCCGTGTTTTACTTCTATTCTAGAAGTCCTGTTTGTTTTGTGAACTCCAGGATTTTCTTTAGACTGATGTCCTTTAGTGTCTCAGTATGCAATTTCTTTGCTCCTAAAAGACTATGTCTGCTTGCCATAAATGCTTCGCAGTGACATATTAAATGTTGAGGAGTTTCATTCTCTTCTTCACATCCTCTGCATGTTGGTTCTTGTTTAAGGCCCAACCTGTGCAAATGTTTATTTAATTGACAGTGTCCTGTTACCAGTCCTGTTATTAATCTAACATCTTGCTTGCTCATTATGAGTAAGTTGTCAGTCCTTTTCTTGGATGGTTCATTCAGGAAGAGGGTATTATAATACTATAATTTTCAACGGATGTTCCATGTACAGTGGTAATTTTGAATAGGTCAATTTTAATTTTATTTTTAAAGAATTTATTTGCGATAGTTGGATTTATAAAAGAACGTGTACTGCCAGTGTCTATTAGAGCTTTTAGATTAATTTCTGGGAAAATAATTGTTGAGACAAAGTTACCTTTGTTGAAATAATAATTTGCATAAATGAATATGAAGATTTATTTAATGAAAGAACAGTATGTCCGACAAAAATATCAAATGCGAGAAAATATAAGTGACTGCAAACATGCAACTTGATCAAACGTAACAACATGTAAAAATAATAAAATGAAAGTTTTTCTCCGACACGTCCCCTAAAACTTTACATTTTAATTTTTCATTCCCAACAAATTGCACAAATTAGCGAAAATTTTGTTGTATTGGTTTTGTATAAATATCTGCAATTTGATTTTTACTTGCAACATGTTCAATAGTTAATTTTTTAAACTTTAAAAGTTTCCGAACATAATGATAGCGAACGTCAATATGTTTTGACCTGTTATGAAGTTCATTATTTTTGACCAATTTTACAACACTCGCATTATCACAGTACAAAGCAGGTACATTTTTTAACATAGAAATATCTCGCAGCAACTGCTCCAACCAAATCGCCTCTTTAGCTGCCTCACTCGCAGCCACGTATTCAGCTTCAGTAGTAGACACTGTACATTGATACCATCCCGCTGACTTACTTTCTCAACGTTGGCTCTGTTGCATAGTCTGCATCATTAAGAAATTTCAACTCACCTGTATTCATCGAAGACTGATACAGAATACCGAGAGATGTAGAACCTTTCAAATATTTAAAATTCTTGTAACTAATCTCCAATGCCTCTCGCGAGGTTGCTTCAAAAATTGCGATGCATAATTTACAACAAACGAAAGATCTGGTCTGGAAACAACAGCCAAGTTTATGAGACAGCCAATCGCCTCACGATATGGAGCATAAGAAAATCCGGTACTCTCAGCTTTTACTGGTTGTACAGAACCCTCGATTGGAGTATTTACTGGATTAACATTATCCATTTTGAACCGCTTCAATATCTCCTCTTCATACCTTTTCTGGTATAATATATCCATTATCACAACGTTGAATTTGCATGTTAAGGTAATATCCAATTGGTTCGGTGGTTATATCAAACTCCTTTTTTAACTCTTGTGGAAATTTCTTTATGTTAGCTGTTTTAGTCGCAGCAACTAGACCATCATCCACTTGTATTGCTACTATCAATTTGTCAGTCGACGTAATTCTGTAGAATAAACAAGGGTCTGCCTTGCTTTCTTCAAGTCCAAGTTTGACTAAGGCGTTCATGAACCGTTCATTCCAGCACCTGGGTGACTGTTTCAGTCCATATAAACTTTTATGAAGCTTGCATACTCGTGACAAGAAGTCTTTAAAACCCTCAGGTTGCTGCATAAATATTTCCTCGTTGAGTACTCCATTCAAGAACGCCGTCTTAACATCAAATTTCTCCAATTCAAGATGCTCGTTTGCAGCAACACTCAGCATACTCCTAATTGTGTCAAAACGCGCAACTGGACTAAAGGTCTCATTGTAATCTATGCCTTCTTGCTGGCTAAAACCTTTAGCAACCAGATGAGCCTTAAAACGATTAATTTGTCCATCGGCATTACGCTTTACACGATACACCCTTCGATTTGAAATAGCTCATCGATCTGGTGGCAAATCAACTAAATTCCAGGTTGACGTTTCTTCTAAGGAGTTCATTTCTTCTTTAATAACATCTTGCCATTGCTGATGATACTGTGAATTTACGGCCTCTTTATAACTTTTCGGCTCTTTAACCTCTGCTAATACTGCTTCGATAAAACGTTCAGGTGGTTTAATCTTTCGTCTATCTCTCAAAGATAATCTTGTCATCTCATTTTCCAAGACAATTTCTCTTCATCTCCAGTGGTGTACTTCGAGGAACCTTCTTTCCAGATTTCATCCAAATATCCCACGAAAATACCAAGCTGTCCTTTTGCGTCCCATTTCTTTCTGTTTTCAGCAGGTACGTGAACATAACACTCAGTACCAAATACGTGTAACTTTTTTAAATGCACTGTTTTACCAGTGAAGAGTTCGAACAGTGTTTTGAGATCAACTGCACTTGGTCCAATCCGATTAAGCACGTAAACCGCTGTATTAACAACTTCTGCCCAGAGTGTCTTCGGTAAGTTCTTTGACAATAACATTGTGCGTGCAAGTTCTATCACTGTTCTGCACAGCACAGCCATTTTGCTCCGGACTGTATGGATTTACTACAACAAACTTTATACCTGGCGACTTCAGAATATTTTTCACACTGTCGTTGTTAAACTCTAAACCTTCATCTGATTGAAAGGTTCGTACTTTCAAGTTTTAATGATTGTTTACAAGTTTTATCATTTCAGATAATTTCTGTGGAGTTTCCGATTTTTCCTTGAGGAAATATACAATGCGAAATCGTGAAAAGTCACAAGTGAAACATATGTAATATTTTGCTCCGCCCAATGAGGTGAACTCCATTGCACCACAAAGGTCTGCATGAATTATAGCACCTGGTTCTATACTTCGTTGGTTTCTTGATTCAAAACAATAATAATAATAATAATAATAATAATAATAATAATAATTTTTTAACTAGGTTAGGGCATCAACTTCTGGGGTTATTAGCCCAAGTACTACTCAAAAGTAATACCTTTGATTATATACTACTAAAAGATATGCAACTATATGTAGACAAGTGAAACGCGTAACTTCAACGCGATGATATGCGAGTAAGTGCTGCCCTCTTCAAAGAGAGGAGAGAGAGCGTGAGATTGGACTGGGCTCTCCGGCTCTCCTCTCTTCAACAAGCGCGCGATCGGCAGCTGAACACAGCTCAGCAAGCACTATCACTATCCGAATTTCGCCCATTGCTTTGCTTTGCGCAACTATATAATTTCTCTGTTCAGTGTTCTGCGTATTTAAAAAAAATCTGATGTGTCCAGCACATTACCTTCCGTCAGTTCTATGTATTTTGTACAAATTTCATACGGAAAGTTCCTTGCTAAATTAAATATTCTATTTCTTGTACATTACCTTCCGGCAGTTGCATGTATGTTATGCAAATTTCATACAGAAAATTATTATTTTGTGACGTTTTCTATATACAGTGTAATGTATCTGCAGAAATAAAAGATTTATTATTATTATTATTATTATTATTATTATTATTATTTCTTGTACCTTACCTTACATCAGTTGTATGTATTTTATACAAATTCCATACAGAAAGCAAAAGATCCTATACCTATTTCCATTAAAATTATAAGACAAACACACTATGTCAATTTTACTTGACACTGACATCTTTCAATCAAAATTTTCTTAATATAGTAGCTGTTTCCACAGCTATGGCTACTTTATGAAATTTAATTTCTTTATAATTTTTTAACTCTATATCCATTTAATATTAGGTATAAAATTCAATCAAATCGTATAGAAAATATAATATTCTTTAATATTTATAATAACATTAAATGTGAAAAAATGATATTTAACATAGTTTTTTCAAGAAAAACTGTTAAAATCTTCAAATGAGGGTACTTCCGGTTGTCCAATTCTAACCAAAATCTAATCAGCTCTTCGCATGGATGTAAAGAAGAGAAATACGAAAGAATTATAATTTTTAGAATTGTAGTATGGAAGTTATCGTAGACGAAAATTTTGTTACACACACACACACACACACACACACACACACACACATACATACATACACACACACACACATACAGACATCATCGTAAAAATAGTAAAATCGTATTCTAGGGACCCTAAAACGTGCTTATTCATCAAAAACTCACCACCGAATTTTTTGACCAAAGACAATACCTTCCTTACCTAAAGGTGACGGAAGGTAAAAAAATAATTAAAATATCTAATTCGCGTCATAAATGTTTAAATATAAACAGTAATAATAATAGATGTGATAACAAAAATATGTAATTTTTTATGTTTCCTGTGACAGATTCTGCAAAACTACAAAAATGGTTGGAATATTGCGGAAATTTAAACGTGTATAATTTAACTAATAAAGAACTGTTATCAAATATTCTATGTGAAAGTCATTTTAAGCCTGAATTTATATTGGGTTCTTCAAATAAAAAAGACTTGTATGTCACACTTTACCTTTTAAATTTGAAATTATTTCAACTAGTTCACTACCATCACCCAAAGTATGTGTTAAACAACCAATAAAGAAAGTATATTGTAAGTTAATAAAAAAAAATATGATGTTCTTGAAAACGACGTGACTGTACATGATGAAGTAACATAATTGACTCCACCAAAAAAGAAATGCTACCGTTCACTAAATTTTTAGACTTATTCAACAAATATTCCCATTTCACCAGAATTAGTTATAACACCAAGAAAAAGAAAACTACAAAACACTAAGAAAAAATCTGATGTGACCCAATACCTCCCGCAATTTAACTTTTATTATTTCTTTTTTTATAATTTAAATATATACTTACATATTTACTGGAAACTGTATTGAATTCCTTTCCATGTAACTTTTGTTCTATTTACTTTTTTTTTTAAAAAAAATTAATTTGAAATGATTAGTTCTTTGACAGTGTCATTCACCTGTCAGTTACATACATTTGAGAACTGAACTGTGTAACCAAGCAGTTGTGTTTGTTTAAAGCGTTGGCTCCGGGATTTAAATTAAAGATAATTTTATAAATTCATCCATAAAATATATGGAAAAAGTATTAATGTAAACCTGTAGGAAATTTAATAATCTTTAATTTTTATAACATAAATCTCTGAAAATTATCATTGAAAAGTATTTTTCGAAGAAAAACTATTTCGAGCTTCAAGTAAAAAGTCATTTCCTGTTATCTGATTTACACTAAAATTTAATGGCTTCTTTCTATATTAAAATAAGATAGAAATACAAGGTTTCAAAATTTTCTGAATGAGTATTTGAGTTAGAGCGGAAGATCCACACATTCATACACACACTTACAGACATAGTAGTGAAAATGTTAAAATTGTAATATCATTTTTTTAGTAAATGTATCGTATGCCATTTTTTATTTATTATATGTATTTTTTTATTTTTTTATGAAATTGATAACAAAAATAAGAAGAACAGTCTTATGGAAATCAAAAAAAAAAACGAAAATCATGTTCTTGGAGAAAAAATAAGATTTGAATAAATTTATTCTAGTTATTTTTTATGTTCATAAAATTGATATAAAATTAATTTATGTATTTCCTAAATTATTTTTTTTTAAACAATGTGAATGAATTTATTTTGGAATCATAAACCTGTTTATTTGCCCTCAAAAGCGTGCGTAATTTGGCTTTTATTGCCCGGCAACAGCTATTTAAACATACCAAAATTGTGGTTTATGGATAAAGGTCAAACAACACAACAAATTCGATAAATCACATTTTTTGAACACCGCCACTCGCAAATCTTTCGTATATACTTTCTCGTACACTTTTTTTTTAACTTGTGTGGAACCAACTTGCCGTGTGCAGCTTCAAATATATCCAATATTGTTTTGGAATAACCGATATCTGTCATTTTCATACGGCATTAAATTATAATAAACAACATTGAAACACTAATAAATTACGTACAAACCACAGCACACTTGCAATTCACAACGCCAGTATAACGATAATGATATTAGAGGTGGGCGCGTGAGTAACTTTTTGTTCACGATCACGCACGCTCATGGAACTAAAAATATAATCACGACAAATCACGCACGACTTTTTATGTTTGATTCACGATCACTCACGCTCACGATTTTATTTTTGCACTCACGCCCGCTCACGCCCGGCGGGTCACGTTCGTGTCACGTAATTGTTTCTATGTACATTTAAGCCTGCTTAACACAGTCATAAGTTGTTATCAAATTTATTAACAAATTGGTAATAAGTTAGGTAACAGATTGGTTTCATTGGAAACGAATCTTTATGTACAAATAGGTTGTTCTATTCCTTCACAAATATCATTATAAATTTGGTAACAAATTTGTTAACAAAATTATGATCGTGTCAAACGGACTTAAAGATTTGTATATCTTTAATGAAATCGGAGCAACTGTGTATACAATTTTTGTTATTGTTGTAATAACACTATTTTTATGCAAAAAAATATTGTTGATGACATATTTGGACATAATAATGATAAAAAGAATGTAAAGTAAAAGATGGAATTTGACAATTTTTTAAATAAAAAATAGAAGAAACTTTTACTCACGCCCGATTAAATTTCAATCACGCACGATAATTTTTTAGTGCCTCACGCTCACGTCCGATCACGACGCAAAATTTAAATTATACTAACGATCACGCGGGTCACGTCGTGACCCATCGTGACCCGACAAAATCACGGCCCGCGCCTACCTCTAAATGATATACAAATATTGGCCGCGAGCAGGCACGTGAGTAGAGCGACCTTAAAGTGCTTTTAATCAGCTGACTTGTGTTCTCGTGTCACTTTGACAAGAATAATGTCACTTTGACAAGACCAAGGTTTTGATTTATTTTACAACTTTCAGGCAGTATCACACAAATTAAAAGTAATAATTTTTTAGCAGTCCAAATTAAAGTTAGTTAAAACATTGGTCTTGTCAAAGTGACATTGTTCTTGTCAAAGTGACACGCGCACAGATGTCAGCTGATTCCAAGCACTTCAAGGTTGCTCGAGTCACGTGTTTTCTCGCGCTCTATACCTATTGAATCCTTGAATTTCAAGAACCAAAATAAAATAAAATATTGTATGTGTAGCCCCCTTGACCTGATTAAGAACGAAAAAATGTACGTCTTAAATCTTGGCCTTATATATATATATATATATATATATATATATATATATATATATATATATATATAAATCTTTAAAATTTAACTTAAACTTTTTACTTTTTCACATACATTTGTATCACGGGTATAATTAAGATTATAGCATTAGGGACAAGTAAACATTCCCTCGTGCTATAATCTTTTAATTATGCGCTTAATACATAAATAACTATTATTTTGTATATTATTCTATTTATTTACCAACAGATAAATTTACATCTATTTTACGACGAATACATAGGTACTGCAAAATGTACGTACCTACTCTGTACTCATTCCATTGCCTGTTTCATATAATTTATAATTTCTTTTTAAATAAAGTATACCAATGACCAATACCAAATGTTCTTTTTTTTATTCCTCATTATGTTTAATTATACCTACTTAAATAGTAATAATTCGTAAAAAATGACAATTTTAATTTATTTAACTTTTTTATATCCACAATTTACTGAAAGAGACAAACTCTAAAATTAAGCAGATGTAATGAGAGAGAGGGAGAGAGAAAGCGGTGGCTGGCATCTATTATAAACTATACAAATCAGTTTAATTTAAATCATGTTTAGACTGATAGATGGCTCTGCTGTTTTCTGTACAAAATACGCGTTTCACCGTACGAGCAACGGTTGCCTATCTTCCTTAGTACTATATAATCAAAGGTAATACATAAATAAATATACAAATATACGAGAAAAAGAACTAATATCGCTTTTATAAAATTTATATATAGTCGTAGAAATATTACACGCAAGAAAGACAAATTCTATACCCATAAAATATTTTATAAAAAATTAGTATATACGCATACTTATGTAAACGTATACATACATACATATATAGTAGCATATACATATAATTGCAAAAATAGAGAGTACAAAAATCTGATATAGGAAATATAAATGAGATGAAAAATAGAGAAGAATACAAAATCAGATATAGAAAATATAATTGATATGAAAAATAATTAAGTCTATAACTTATCATAAATATTAACCGCACGTAAAAACTTTAGAACATTGCGAATCTTACCAGAGTTTGTTAATATCACTGAAAGGTTTTGATCTAAAAGATATAGTCGCCTGAGTGGATCATACTGTGGACACGCAACAAGAATGTGTTCAACTGTCAGAGCAGAGTCACATCTGTTGCACATAGGGGCATCATCCTGACTTAAACGGTACCCATGGGTCAGACTTGTATGACCCATTCTGAGGCGATGTATCTTGACATGGTCCCTTCTGGTAAGATCACTTGGCATAAAGAATGATACAACCAACGGTTTAATGATTTTATGATGATTCTGTACCCCTTCCCATGTGCGCTGCCAAATAGCCAATGTCTCTTTCTTCAGATGAAGTCTAATGTCTGACGATTTATACATTATCACATCAACAGAGTCACTATCAGCGGCAGAACGTGCTGCCTCGTCAGCCATCTCGTTACCTCTTATTCCAACGTGACTTGGGACCCATAGAAAATAAATATCTTTTCCTATGTCACGAAGATGTTTCATGAGGGATAAGATATTCTGAATAATTGGATCAACGGTAAAAGGGTTTGAGATGGCTTGGAGAACGCTCAATGAATCGCTAACTACGAGAAACTTTTTATAAGTTCTGACGAACTCGCAGTAGCGTAAAGCTTGCCAAATAGCATAGGACTCTGCTGCGTAGATAGAGGTTATAAAAGGCATTGACCATGAGTGCTGCATGTTGTCAACAGCAATTGCGCAACCAGTACCATGGTGGGTTTTAGAACCATCCGTATAAATCACCATCGTGTTTTTGTATCCGTGCAGAACTTCTAGAAATTTTGTCTGTATCATTATCGGGGGACTGTTGGACTTGTCGTACCTGGTTAATTCGTAGTTAGTCCTAGCTAATGGTACCAACCACGGCGGTACCTCACACTCCCCTACAGGAATCAATAATGGTATATCAAAGCTCATTTGTTGTAGTAGCTCTTTTGCACGGATACCTGCTGGCCTGCTTTGAATTCGTCGTCGACTGCACCAATTATTATTTTGAAAGAAAGTACTGAAATTTTTGTGTTGCGGCAAGGACTTGATTTTTGAAACATAAAGCAGCAGAAACTTTTCCGTCTTAAGTCGAGTGGCGTAAGTCCTGACTCTGAATATAAATTTAGTGTTGGGGTACTGGGGAACGCACCAAGAGCATACCGTAGAGCCTGGTTGTGGATTGGCTCTAGTCTACTGAGGGTTGTACGTTTTGCTGAGGCATAGACAACACACCCGTAGTCAATCTTAGATAGAACTAGAGATTGATACACCCGTAAAAGAGTTTTTGGCTCTGCTCCCCAATTAGTACCCGCCAACATTTTTACAATGTTGAGAGCTCTAAGGCAGACAGTCCTCAGCTCTTCAACATGCAGTTTCCAAGTTAGCCTTGGATCAAAATAAAGTCCAAGAAATCTTACGCTGTTGACGATTTTAATTGTATTTTCCCTCATATATAGGAGTGGTCCATAGTGAGGTCGGTTAAGGCGACAGAAGTGCATGCACTGGGTTTTTTCGCGAGAGAATTTGAATCCAATTTTGTCAGCTCTGCGTATAATGGTGTTAATTGCTGATTGCAAAGTTTTGTTGATGTCTCCCATTTTCTTGCCAGAACAGAAAATAGTGAGATCATCAACATACAGACACATACCTACGGAGCTAACATAGGATACAAGGTCATTTACCGCAATGGCAAAAAGCGTGACGCTCAAAACAGAGCCTTGGGGTACTCCATTCTCTAATATCCTTGTGGATGATTGAGATGTACCGACCCGAACTCTAAATTTGCGTTCCCCCAGAAAAGACGAAATAAGTTTAGGCAAATTACCACGAAAACCCCAGACATGCAGCTTTTTAAGAATGTGATACCGCCACGTCATATCATAGGCCTTCTCCAGATCAAAGAACACTGCTACCAAGTGTTCTTTTTTGTTGAAAGCAGTGAGAATTGCATCTTCCAGATATGCGAGATGATCAACGGTGGATCAGAATTTTCGAAACCCGGCCTGGTGGTCTGACAGAAAATGATTGGTTTCTAGAATCCACATTAGACGGTTGTTAATCATTCTCTCGAATATTTTTCCAATGCACGACGTTAAACTGACAGGCCTATGATTTGACGGTATCGATAGGTCTTTTCCGACCTTAGGTACAGGGACGACAATGGCTTCCTTCCACTTCTCGGGATATGAACCTTCTTGCCATAGCATGTTGTATACGGAAAGCAAGTGAAGTTTAAATTCAATGGTTAAATTTTTAAGCATATCGTTTGTGATTCTATCTAAGCCTGGAGCTGATGACTTAGATTGGCTGAGAGCATATTCCAGTTCCATAAGTCCGAATGCAGCATTATAATTTAGAATTTCAGCAGTACTGAAATCTAGCGGAATTTCCCTGTCCGCTTTCAATATTTGAAATTCAGCCTCGTAATTAGAAGAGCTGCTAGTACTTTGGAACTGGTCAGCCATTATTTCCGCGATTGTTGATGGATCATGCGTGTAAGTACCATTATTCAGTTTTAGGCATGTTATGCCCGTAGAATTACCATGCCCAGCGATACGTTTAACCCTTGACCAACACTCTTGTGAAGTGGTACTTGACGAAATACCAGAGACATATTCGTCCCAAGATTTACGTTTGCTTTCCAGCATACAACGACGTGTTAATGCTCTGGCTTTTTTAAAGAGAATAAGGTTCTCCTGAGTAGGAATTCGTTTAAAACGATTAAAAGCCGTTTTTTTATGCCGGACCAACTCCTGGATTTCACGATTCCACCAAGGGACCGACCTTTTTCGAGCTTTGGACTTGCTCTGAGGGATTGCAGTTTCTGCTGCTTAGAAGATATTTGCTGCTAATTCTTCCACATTTACATTGGTGTTATCAGTCATGGGTGGAACTTTAAGGAATGACTTAAAACATGGCCAGTTGGCTTTACTAATAAACCAACTTGGCACAAACACTTGATTACACACGGGAGTGTCTGTAGTGATCACTATAGGAAAGTGATCACTGCCATGTAGATCATCTAGTGCCCGCCAAGAGTAACGAGCTGATAAAGTTGAAGACAGCATAGTTAGGTCGATACAAGAAAAGGACCCTGAACGAGCATTAAAATATGTGGGCGAACCATCATTCACAAGAACAAGATTAGGATCATCAAGCAGGTTCTCTACAATTCTTCCCCTTGGATCGATATGCCCAGATCCCCATATGGTATGGTGGGCATTGAAGTCTCCCAGAAGAATAAAGGGAGTGGGAAGTTGCCGCATAATACCTTGAATGTCAGCCAAATCCCAGTTCGCATCAGGTAAATAAATGTTACAGAGAGTAACGTTAAATGGAGCTGACATTCGTACAGCAACGGCCTGAAGATTAGTGTTGAGATTTATCTGATTGAAGCTCGCATCTTGTCTTATGATGATCGCCACACCTCCGTTAACCCGAAAGTGGGGTGGAGAATCCAACCTAACTATACTGTAATTCTTTAATGTGTAAGCTTGGCCTGGTGAAAAGTGCGTTTCTTGAAGATACGTACATATCGGATTAAATTCCGATAGCAGCATCTTCAAGTTGCAATAATGAAAGATACATCCCCTAATATTCCACTGAATAATATTATTCATGACTTATAATATAATGTAGAAGAACTAAACAGGTTTCCTTGGCTTGCCCAGAGGCCAACCCTTCTTTTTCTTTTGCTGCTGCGAAGATGCAGAGCAAAGCGAAAGATCTTCGTCGGAAGAAGAAACTACACGAGTATTATTTGTCCTTTTCTTTTCCTTAGTAGCAATGATAGTAGGAGATGGGCCAGAAGAAAAAGACACTGGAGAAGAATGTACTATATCCCTCTCTTTTGTTGGAATTTTGGTATGAGCCGAAATTGAGTTACAGGAGATCAATGGTGCACTTTGTTTGACAATATAAGTTTCCGTCGTATGATCTTCGTTGGAAGAAGAAATAAGTGGAGACCTATTTGCCCTTATATTTTCCCCAGAAGAAATGATAGTAGGAAAAGGGCCGGAAGAAATAGACACAAGAGAAGAAGAAGAAGTGTTTACTTTTCCTTTCACTTGTGAAGAAATTATAGTTGGAGGCGAAGAAGGGTTACATGAGATAAGAGGTTGGTTGGCATGAAAAGTTTCTTTTGTAACAAAGATACTTTTTAGTGCCTGAGCAAGATGAGGAATTACTTGCTGCGCAAAAGAAGTAGGATCCGGTGTCACTAAAGCTGATGCTTTGGCGGCATAGGAAATACCAGCCGGAGTAGAAATAATCTTCTTCTTTGCTTCAAAATAAGTAATGTTTTTCTTTACCTTAAGTTCTTGTATGGCAACCTCTTGTTTATATACAGGACAATTTTTTGATGTAGGTGAGTGGTCTCCTTTACAGTTGACGCATTTAATTGGCTGTGTGCAAGGGGTACCTTCATGTAAAGCATTTCCACATATGCACACCTGTTGACTCTGGCACCGTGCAACTGTGTGTCCGAACTTATGACACTGAAAACAGCGCATAGGTGCAGGTACGTAAATACGTACAGGGTGGGACATATATGCTACTTTTAATTTAGCTGGAAGTTTCGGGGTATTGAAGGTTAATATGTGATTTGGCGTGTCTTTGGATTGACCATTAAATCTGGTCCTAATTCGCCTTACTTCAATTACACCCTGTTCCCGTAGCTCGGAGCATATCTCCTCCACTATACAGTTTAATAAGTCTTTGCAATAAATAATACCCCTGCATATATTAAGTGTCCTGTGAGGAACAACTTCTATACTCATATCGCCCATTTTTGTTAGTCTTAATATTTTTTTAGCTTGTGGAGCAGAAACTGTCTCCACAAGCAGACCATCTTTAATTTTCTTAATAGTTTTTAAATCTCCTACCAATCCAAATAATAATTTTTGCAAAATAAAGGGGCTAATTTTTTCAAAATTACCACCAAGCCTTTGAATGACCAAGAACCGGGGTACTATCTCCTTCTCTTGGTTCATATCAGAAGTGGTGTTTTCAGATACACCCGCACAAGAAGATTTGTTTTTTGACGAGGTTTTCTCCCCGAGAGCGTTTGGCACGGCTCCAAGCGCACCGTTTTTGATGGTCGGCAAACCAGAGAGCGGCTTAAATAGATTCATGCTCATATGATATGAACTTTCGGTCTTTGGTGTCCCCACCCTCCACGGAGCCTCAAAAGGGACATCAATACCGCAAACCAGTAAAGTGCCAGGGCTTCCCAAAGACTATAGCAGTCCTGGAGGGCAGCAGGGTCAGTCGACGGGAAAGATCACGATGGGGCCGCTAAGTCCTCGTGCACGCCCGTTTCCTGGTGAACCCGCCACATCTCTAAGACTACTCACCTCCCAGCCTCGCAATGGGATGGGAACCGATTGGCCGCAGGTGGGTTAGCCTGCGACTTCCCGTTTGGATGAATTTAGGGCCAAAGTAGTGTGTTGGGGCTTCCTCAACTACCAGGATCCCCTCTTCCACCGACACGGGTCACCGCACACGGTCAACATGCAGGTAGGTATGAAGAAACTTGCGCACGGACGATCACCTACTAATCGACCGGTTAGGAGACAGAATGACCCAGAGGTCAGGACCCGTTAGTTTCACCATTGCTGGCAACAAAGGCTACTAAGCCCCCCCACCACGACAAGGTGGGCCCGCGGGGGGGAATAATAATAATAATAATAATAATAATAATAATAATAGTAATAATAATAATAATAATAATAATAATAATAGTAATAATAGTAATAATAGTAATAATAGTAATAATAGTAATAATAGTAATAATAGTAATAATAGTAATAATAGTAATAATAGTAATAATAGTAATAATAGTAATAATAGTAATAATAGTAATAATAGTAATAATAGTAATAATAGTAATAATAGTAATAATAGTAATAATAGTAATAATAGTAATAATAGTAATAATAGTAATAATAGTAATAATAGTAATAATAGTAATAATAGTAATAATAGTAATAATAGTAATAATAGTAATAATAGTAATAATAGTAATAATAGTAATAATAGTAATAATAGTAATAATAGTAATAATAGTAATAATAGTAATAATAGTAATAATAGTAATAATAGTAATAATAGTAATAATAGTAATAATAGTAATAATAGTAATAATAGTAATAATAGTAATAATAGTAATAATAGTAATAATAGTAATAATAGTAATAATAGTAATAATAGTAATAATAGTAATAATAGTAATAATAGTAATAATAGTAATAATAGTAATAATAGTAATAATAGTAATAATAGTAATAATAGTAATAATAGTAATAATAGTAATAATAGTAATAATAGTAATAATAGTAATAATAGTAATAATAGTAATAATAGTAATAATAGTAATAATAGTAATAATAGTAATAATAGTAATAATAGTAATAATAGTAATAATAGTAATAATAGTAATAATAGTAATAATAGTAATAATAGTAATAATAGTAATAATAGTAATAATAGTAATAATAGTAATAATAGTAATAATAGTAATAATAGTAATAATAGTAATAATAGTAATAATAGTAATAATAGTAATAATAGTAATAATAGTAATAATAGTAATAATAGTAATAATAGTAATAATAGTAATAATAGTAATAATAGTAATAATAGTAATAATAGTAATAATAGTAATAATAGTAATAATAGTAATAATAGTAATAATAGTAATAATAGTAATAATAGTAATAATAGTAATAATAGTAATAATAGTAATAATAGTAATAATAGTAATAATAGTAATAATAGTAATAATAGTAATAATAGTAATAATAGTAATAATAGTAATAATAGTAATAATAGTAATAATAGTAATAATAGTAATAATAGTAATAATAGTAATAATAGTAATAATAGTAATAATAGTAATAATAGTAATAATAGTAATAATAGTAATAATAGTAATAATAGTAATAATAGTAATAATAATAATAATAATAATAATAATAAACTTTATTGATATATAAATCAACGGCGAGGTTCAGCCCAAGGCTGCTCTTTCACCTAACCAAAATATTAATACACAAATGTATATAAAGCCAATAGACACGTTACAAAACCTTCAACAAATAATGAAAGTAATAAAAAAAAATACGTCAACGAAATATAATATGTAGCACAAAATAGATAACAATGATATAAAAGTGAGAAAAATTATGAAGTTAATAGAGCTTTAACATTTCTTTTAAAACTATTTAAAGAAAGCACCTTCAGATAGTTAGAAACACTATTGCATAAAGCCGGGGCCATATATGAAAACGCACCTTTATATTTTGACTTTCTGTAGGTTGGCACAATGTACAAATCCTTCATTCTAAGAGAATAATTGTATTCTTTAGTTATTAATTTGTCAAATAAATAGGATGGCGTACCTGTCAATATAATTGTATGTATTAAGCATAAATAAAGATATTTGAAACGATTTTCAACGGGGGCATGTTAGAAATTTTGCGGTATTTAGATATGTGATCGTATTTACGCACACCGTAGACAAAACGCAGACAAGAATTTTGCAACAAAGTTATTTTTTGTTTGTCCGCCTGTGTTTAATTTTCACCGATGAATTTAGTTCATTTCTAAATTGAAACAATTGTCGTAACTTCAGTCGTGCAGCACATAGTTTTACATTAAGATGTTTTCTAAAATTTAAGTCTTTGTCAATGTGAAGTCCCAAAATTTTAACATTATCTGTGCGCACTAGAATAGAAACATCTAGCACAATGTCCGGTATGTTACCACAGTCATTAATAATTAAAAGTGATGATTTGTCAGTATTAATTTTGAGACCATTGTTCTTTACCCAAAAAACAAAATCATTTAACTCTTTGTTCACAATAAAACAATGCTCATTTATATGCAACTGTTCCAGAGTTGCAAGAACGTGGGTGCCATCTGCATAAGAGTGAACTGAACAAAAATTAAAAACATTTGGCATGTCAGCGACAAATATTAAGAAGAACAAGGGTCCCAAAATTGATCCCTGTGGTACACCACATTGAAGAGGAAAATCTGATGAAAATTGTATTCCTTGTATTGTACTCATGTTAATGTAAAATGATCTGTTTTCCAAATAGCTTCTACACCACGATACTGTGCATTTTGAGAAGTTGTAATAACTTAATTTTGTAAGAAGTAAACTGTGATTTTTTTCCTTCAACACAGGCTGCGCAGAATTCGTTGTCCGCAGGTACATAAATTCCTTTTAGTTTAAGTAGTCGCTGAACATGGCGTTTGTTTTGATACCCTAGTTTCTCATGCCAAAGCTGCAATGTTTGCCTTGACGCCAAATTTGCTTCAGTATTTACTATCTAGTGGGTTTTTGATTCGAATTAACATCCTGAACAGCGGTTCATGTCGAACACGACGAGCCTTGACAATATTTTCTTGCAAAAATTCACATGATTCCTTCATAGACCTGAACTGCATCTTCTTGTCTAGGGCAGTCGTTACAGAGAATAAGTTTCTTCTAGCATCAGGAACGTAAAAGACATTCATCATTACACTAGGTAGCCAACTTCCATCAACTGCTGCCTCAAATTTTATTTTGCTTAAAATTATTTACTTTATTTTTTTAAGGGTTCTCGGAAAATGTAAATTAATTTTCAATTCAAAATAGTTCGAATAAAAGTGTACCGATGATAGCGCTACGGTTTGTTTACCTGCTTTAATTTGTATTGTATGTGTTTTGTTAAGTTATTTGGTTGTATCTGTTAAAATAATTATTATTTATTATTAAGTTTGGAGATTTTATTTCAAAATAGTAAATTTTATTTCTTATAATAATTTTTATAAAATATGTGTATATAATCGATGACTGCAATCTCCATCTTACATCCACGGAGTTAAATAATTATTAAGAGATCATAAATGTTTTAAAAAAAATTGGCTTCTTTATTATTATAATAATTTAAAGTAAAAAAATATATTGTCATCCAAACAATAAAAGAATTAGGTGCATTTGCTTTCTGTAAAATGAATGGTATATCCGGTGTAACACGAAAACCGGGCCATAAGCACTTAACATAAGAAAACAGTTTTTCTTACGCAAAAGTGTTTTATTAATTTTAGACAATAATGCTTCAAATAAATGTTGTAAATTAGAGACTAATCACATTTTATTAACAAGGCAGATTATTTAAAATTATTGTTGCTATTCAAATTTTTGCCCATTTGCATCACCGACACTAAAAATTTAAACTTGTGTAGATAAATTAATTGATGCTAATTCCAACTGAATATTTTTTTAATTTAATTAAATTGATTAACTGAATAAAATCAAAATTAAATTTTAAGCAACTGCTATTTCTAAAATTACAAAATGATGACATTGGTCGTACTTGTAATAAGCCTCAGATTTATTGGGATTATTACCCAACTTTTCATAAAGAAATTAAAACATTTATACATTCTATGGGCCTAGTCTAGTATGTATATATCGTCACGGCATATTATTCACTGCTGCGTGCTGGGCATGCCAATCTGTTTTGTACACAGATATCCGTAATGATGATGACATATTCATAACGTCCAGGCGTTTGCGAGGCGTCACCTCACGGGCATTCATTGCTGAAGTGGAGAGTGCACCACATGGATCACTTTTGTGTTATTCTAAATTTGAAATAATTTTTTGCTCAGGTGGGATGAACCCGATTAACCAGATTCGCGACCAGACACTCAGGTACATAATTTGTTGCTTAATGGCAGCACCAAACTCCTTTTGTTATTTTTATTTGTACAAACCAAAGTTCTATTAAAAGATTGATGCTTGTCGTTTCAAATCGAAATAAATTTGCTTTATTTTGACTGGAAAATATTTATATTTATATTTTATATATATATATATATATATATATATATATATATATATATATATATATATATATCAAAATAGAAATTTTTCAAAATGAAATAACGTAAATTTTTAAATTTTTTTTAAAGGACCATAAATAGAAACAATATAAACTTTTTGTAAGAAAAACATTTCAGTACACTTATCCCCGTACTGTCAATGAAAAAAGTAAAATTTTTTTTGACAGATTGAGTAGGTACCTACTAATCTAATTTCTAAGAACACTAATTTTTTTAACATGCACTCTAACCTAACCTTATGTTTAATATTAATATTAAATGTACAATTTGTTCAATTATACAAGACTAATCCACTTCTGTCTGAGATTCTTCTAAGTGTACAGTTTTATGATAGACTAACAATATTTGAAGATTCTGGATGCCTGTACGCTTCAGTATTACGAGAAACATACTAACATTTCGGTTGTAGGAAAAACGTATGCAACACGTGTGTAAAATAGTGTTTTTTATCTCGTGCTACAGACAACGCACTTGACCAAAAAAGTACTACTGTACACACTATTTGCATAAATAACTATTATAAAATTAGAATTAATAAACAATTTTTAAATATAAAGTAAATATCTGTAAAAAATATTTCGCAAGTGATTAATAAATGCTATCAGAGGTTCCGTTTTGATTTTATTGAGTTGTAAAAGTTCAATTTCTGCAATGAAAAATATTATTGATTTATTAATTAATTCCCGAAATTACGAAATGTTAATATTTAGCTGAGTCAATAAAGGTTTTTATTTCTAAACCCACAAAAACAGATCCAATTTTAATGATGTTTTTTTTTAAATGTTTGTTATATTTAATTATACAAAATCAGAAACATTTCAGCTGAAGCGCTCAATTATTTATACAGGATGTTCGGATTTTGAAAGCCACCATTGGAATCTCGGGAACTATAACAGCTTCGATTTCAGTTATATAGGCCATGTGGTGCGCCTTTGGGAGGCCATTTTAGATGTGCTTGTGTGTTGCGAAAAATTCGTACAGGTAGCTAGATAATTGCGGAATACTGAATTTGGTCGATTTATCATTTTGAAATTATTTCTAAAGTACCAGTAATCGAGAAAAATGTTTCAAATAGAAAAGTTAGATAATTTCATTGTCTATCCAATGGAGTACGAAAAATATCACAAACTTTTGAGATACAGTGCGTTCACTTAATTCTTTACACTGTTTAATGAATTGTAATCAATAGTTTACGTGTTTTGAACAAATCTCACTTTGAGCCAGGATTACAATACGGCCAGAATTTTAACTGTTAGTTAAATATTAAATCGTATTATTGACAGCAATGATCAATTTGTAATTTCACTTTGTTTATATAACGAACTTAGACCTGAATTTTTTTTCAAGAATTTATTTTTTATTTGTAATGTTTTACCTACATATTTAGATTAATCTTTATTTTCGTACACCACTGGATAGACAATAAAATTATCTAACTTTTCTATTTGAAACATTATTCTCGATGACTGATACTTTAGATATAATTTCAAAATGAAAAAACGACCAAATTCAGCATTCCGCTATTATCTAGTAACCTGTGAGAATTTTTGGCAAAACAAAAGCAAATCTAAGATGGCCTTCCAAATGCGAACCACATATCCCATATAACTTAAGTCGTATCTCTTATAGTTCCCAAGATCCCAATGGTGTCCTTCGAAATCCGGACAGCCTATATAAATAATTGAGCGCTCCTGCTTGAATGTTTCTGATTTTGAATAAATGAATATAACATTAAAAAATAATTTTATCAAAATTGGACCTGTTTTTGAGAGTTTAGAAAATTTAATGTTTTTCCGCTTCATTTACTCGACTATATTAGACCAATCTTACGCATATAAGGCAAAAAAAAATATACCCAGATCTTAGTATCGGAACGGTAAGCCTATAGTTGTACATAAAGATACAAAGTACATATTACAAAAAACATTTTATTCCATTATATTTTATATAACTTAGCAATTCATCGTTGAAGCGTTGTCGAAAGTAGTCGAGTATTGTGGTAGCTCCGCCAGTGAAATCATAATTCACAATTTATACACTTATTTTTTGAGACTGTGTTACGAATTATTGTTATTATGTCAGCTACACGTATTGCTACTGAAGCTGTTGCAATCATTTTGGCTAACGATGTGTTCCTTAGCAAACTTGCCGAAAAGTTAAGTGATAGTGTCACCGCTATATTCGAGAAACAACTAAATCACCAAAAAACAATCATTCAAAATCTTCAGCTTGAAAATGACATTCTTCGTGATAAAGTCGACAATTTGGAGTAGTATTCGAGGAGGAATTGCGTTCGAATTTTTGGAGTTCTTGAAGAAAGCACCGAGATCACTGAGGCCAAGGTCTGTGATTTAATTAAATCAAATCTAACCATCGACATTCATCCTAACCTTATCGACCGCTGTCACAGAGTCGGAAAACCATCCAAGAATGCACGCCCCATTATAGTTAAATTTATGTCCTACAAAACACGTGAACGTATCATAAAATCGCGTAAACTCTTAAAAGGGACTAAAATATCAATTAAAGAAGACCTTACACATTCACGATATGAACTATATAAATTTGCGTCAACTAAATTTGGTTTCAAAAATGTTTGGACACGCGATGGCAATGTATTTGTTAAAACACCTAATAATGAAGTTGTAAAAGTCTTAAATATTGATCAATGTAAAAAATTAAATTGAGTGTACTTTTTTTCTCTATACTTTGTATATTTCAGCTGAGTTTTGTCTCAACTCAAGCTGTACTTACTTTTTAAGATATTTAAATTTATATTTAGTATCTTGTCTATATTTACTTTTATACTAGCTATACAGGGTGTAAATGAAATAAGTGCATTAAATTTAACCAGTAATGTAACTCGACGAGAGCAACAATATTTCTTAATAACTTTTTCTTAAAATCGCATATTTTTTTTAGCATTTTTACCACCCCGTAAATTGACGAGTCGTTCCACGTATTTTTCTAATAATTGAATGCAGTAGCAATAGCTATGAAAAATTTTGTTTTAGCAATTGGCAGTTTTGTCAGTTGTTGCAATTATATTTTGGCATTAACAATAAATTTGTTTATCAGGTAAAATTCCGTCAAAATGCTTACGTTTACAAATAGCGAGTACACAGATATTGTAATTACTTACCTATGGTTTATTTATTTATTCGTATCTTTACTACATTTTAATTTGTGGTTGATATAAAGACAGTATTATAGAGTTGCCCGCGCATATAAACGGAGCGTTTCCAAATCATACTGTTCCTAATATTCGCACATTTGTTAATCTAGTACATCACAATACGAAGTGTCACATATGACAATTTATATAAAGCAACAGTTGTATCCATATCATGTGCAAAAAGATCAATGATTTCAGCAGACTTCGATTTTGGGTATGGCTCATAATGTTCCTTAATGAGACTGAATTTACTTGGGAACGTGTATTTATTATGCACAATACACATTTCAGCAGACGAAAATGCTGTAAAAATTTTCATTAAAAAATGTTTGAGCGGGAACAATAAATGGACTAATTATTGGTACTCATGTACCTCGTTTAAATGGACAAAAGTTTGTACTTACATTTTTTGAATAACGTATTTAAACTATTATGATTTGTCGACGATAAATAATCATTTCATAACCTAATAACTATGCTTTTGCTCTTCCTCCCCTCGTTCCTCCTTGTCTTCCTCTATTCACAGGTGATTAGAATCCTGGTTTAATACACAACTTTATAATTTTGATATACAAAATTTAAATTTCTTCATTTTAAAAATTTTACTATTACGAATTAATTAATAATAAATGTTATTTTCGTTGATTCGTTTATTAATTACTATGACTGCAAGTGTAACCGATAATCAAAAAATTTTGAGCTGTTTGTATCCCACTCGAATACGACAGCTGCCATTTGTTCTCCATGGGCGCGCGCCGAAATATGTAGCAAATCTTTAAAGAATTTTAACTCAAAATCTAAAAGACTTAGAATAAAAAGTTATTAAGAAATATTGTTGCTCTCGTCGAGTTACATTACTGGTTAAATTTAATGCACTTATTTCATTTATCCATGTATGTATGTTTTTTGATAATTATTTAGTGAGTGATTTTCTTTTTGGTTGTCTAATTTATTTTTTAATACATTTATATTATCAGAATGCGCGCGGATTGAACACAAGGTTGGAAGATTTTTTTAGTAATTGCTCTACTTCAAATTATGTCATTGCTATAACTGAAAGCTGACTTACCGACTCTGTACTTAACTCTAAATTAATAAATGATTCCTATTCAATCTATAGATGTGACCGTGATCTTGCTATGGTTGACAAACATCGAGGTGGTGGTGTTTTTTAATTCTAGTCCTGTTAATGTAAATATGCAGCCATCTTGAAAAGCAGATGTAGTTTGTGTTAGAGTCACAGTTATCTACTATTAAGTTCATCCGTATTGTTATTTTATACTCACCCCCACCTATATCCTTAGAATAGCACAAATTTATATATGATTGTCTCGAATCAATTCCTTTCATCTTCCATGAGGATTTTATCATTTTGGCTGATTTGAATATAACAAATCTGTCTGAATATTATTCTCAATCAACATTGAACAATATTATTATCTCTTGTGTAAATTTCTGTCAACTATTTAGCGCCACTCAATATAACACCATCCATAATTCTAAATATAAAATTCTTGATGTTGTATTGTCTAACCAACCATGTACTATCTCCCATGATTCCTGTCCTCTTGTTAATGAAGATTTACACCACCCTGCTCTTTCTATTTCTTCTAATGTTGATTCTTCTTCTATTAGAACTCCTAGTACATCTTTCAATACATCACTAAGTTTCTATAATTTTCGTCTAGCTAACTTTGATTTACTTTACAAACTTTTCTCTGAGGTAAATTGGAATATTTTAGAATCCTTTTCAAATGTTAACGCCGCTTTTAAAAAGTTCTATGCTATTATATATGAAATTTTTGATAAGTGTGTTCCGCTAACTAAGCGAACAAAAAGTAAATATCCTCCTTGGTTTACAAAAGAAATAATCTCTGATATCAAAGAGAAGGATAAATATCGTGAGTTATATAAACGGACCAACATTATTTCATATCATCATACGTATAAGAGCTTGCGCAACACAATTAAATCAGAAGTTAAAACTTCTTACAAACATTATTTAGATTCAGTGGAATCCAATATTCTTAATGTACCATGACAGATTTGGAATTTCCTCAACACTAAAAAACGCTCGACTCGCATTCCTGGTATTATGCACCTCGGTGATGTAACTTTATCATCTATCGCTCAAACCTTTGCAGACTATTTTTCCTCTTTCTACGTCACAGACAATAATAATTCATCATGTTATGATATTGCTAATCTCAACTCGCTTGATCTACTATCCATTAAATTTGTCTCTGAATCGGAAATCTTGTCCTCTATTAGTCAATTAAAACCCTTTCGCAACCCTGACCCTGATAATATTCCCGCTTATATCATAAAAGGCTGTGGTGATATATTTGTTACGCCTTTGCATATTCTCTTTAATCTCTCATTGTCCACTACTCATTTTCCTACTGTCCTTAAAAATACATATATTTGCCCTATTCTAGAATCTGGAGATCCTAGTGACATAATGAACTACCGTCCTATTCCCATCGTCAAGTTTTTCGAAGGTGTTTGAGAAAATTATTTTTAATAGAATTTACAATTCGGTACATGACAAAATCTCGACATCTCAACATGGCTTCATGAAAGGAAGATCCACTGTAACTAATCTTGCAAATTTCACTAATTCTGTTCTTGATTCATTACGTAATAATAATCAGGTTGATGTCATTTACACCGACTTCGCAAAGGCATTTGATACGGTTAATCACTCTGCATTGATACAAAATCTACAATATAACTTTAATTTTGCATCTCACTTAACTTCTTTTATTTCCTCCTGTCTTACCAACCGCAAGCAGTTTGTCCGCCTAAACAATTTCATCTCGAATTATTATATTCCTAGTTCTGGCGTCCTCCAAGGGTCGAATCTGGGTCCTTTGCTTTTCAACTTATCCATTAATTATATTGTTGTATGTTTAGAACACTCTATCTGTTTCCTGTATGCTGATGACATGAAAATATTTATAATTTATAATTTTATAAAATATTTATAATTTATAAATTGTATAGAAGACAGTTTTCAATTACAGCGTGACAGAAAATATATTAGCTTGGTCTACAGAATTTAAATTATTTTTTAATGTCAATAAGTGTAAAGTAATATCATATACAATGAAAAGAAATTATTTACTATCTAATTATTCAATGGCTAACTTATTACTCGAAAGGGTAAAATGATATAGGGATTTGGGAGTGTGGTTTGTTGAAAAATTAACATTTTCACATCATATTTATACTACTATTAAAAGTTCATATAAAGCTCTTGGATTCATCATTCGCTGTTCCAAACATTTTCACAAACTGTCCACTCTCAACTCCTTGTTTAATTCTTTTGTTACATCTAAATTTGAATACTGTAACATAATATGGTATCCAATATATCAAAACCATGTAAACGCCATCGAGGTTATTCAAAGAAAATTTGTAAAATTTTGCTGGCGTAAAATCAACGGATACCCCACAAATATTCATAGTTATTCTTACACTTATGCATTAATAGAATTTGGAATTACATCATTGGAGAACCGCTATAGAATGCAGTCGGCTATCGTTTTATATAAACTTGTCAATAATATTGTTGATGACATGAACTTACTGGCTTGTGTCAATTTCTATATACCTAGAATTAATTCCAGGCATCGAACTCTTTTTAACTTTAAAATGACAAAATGTAATTATGAACTAAGATCACCGATCCGTCACTTGTGTTTTTATTATAATACAATTTACACGCCGCATAACCCCATTGATTTATTTTCAAATTCTTTGGCAATATTCAAAAACTCATTAACTAGCTACTTTTTGTCAAATTGATTTTCTTTTACGAATGTACCATCCTACATCAACAAATTAATAATTTATCTATTTCTGTATATGCAAATGTTTATTATTCATGTTTTTTTCATCATAATGCTCCTACTTTCTGATAATATTTGTATTTTATTTGTAATAATTTTTCTAACCCTCAGTAATTGGAACTTTGTCCTGTTGAGTGGTTTCAAATCAATAAATAAGTAAATAAATAAATACTATATTATAAAAAAATGCGAAAAATTTAAGGTTTGAAGGGTGAAACATATTTAAAATACAATAACCTTTATTTTAATCGAAAGAAATAAAAAATAAGTATTTTCTTAAAGTAATAATCAAATATTGCTTTCATTAAAAAAAATATAATTTTGTGGTCTCGAAAATTTGCCGAAAGGAAAATTATTTCCGTACACCACTGAATAGACAATAAAAGTATCTATTTTTTCTATTTCAAGCATTTATCTCGATTACTGATACTTTAGAAATAATTTCAAGATGATAAATCGACCAAATTCAGTATTCCGCAATTATCTACTAACCTATGAGAATTTAGACACAACAAAAGCACATCTAAGATGGCCTCCCAAAGGCGCACCACAAGTTCCATATAACTGATATCGTAGCTCTCATAGTTCCCGAGACCCCAATGGTGGCTTTCAAAATCCGGACATTCTGTATAAATAATTGAGTGTCCCAGCTCAAATGTTTCTGATTTTGAATAATTGAATATAACAAACATTTAAAAAAAATCATCAAGATCGGATCTGTTTTAGTGGATTTAAAAGTTTTAACGGTTTTTCCGCTTCATTGACTCGACTAATTGTTTGTTCTTGCATTAAGCAACAGATAAATAACTAAAAATTAAATGTTGAAAGCTATGCTGGAAATAGAACTATCTCAAAAAAAGATAAATACTAAACTGCAGCAAAAACTATTTTCAAGAAATTGTGCTAGGGATACTGTAACAATGATAATTAGGTCATTTATTCATCATAGAATTAATCGCCAGTTTTTCTATCTGGCCTTTAAATGCATTTAAAATATTGACTTCTCTCATCTTTGTCTCACGGGATCAAATTAATTTTTAAGTTACCCCCACTTCAGCTTGCATTAACAACGCCACTTTAAAGGTCAGTACAGAAAAGTGTGCACTAGTTCTAGAACTTTTCTCATCAAACAGGCTTTACAAATTGCATTTGTTTTATGAATCGCTAAAGGGATAAAGTGTTAAAAAGTGAAACTACCTAGTGAAATTCATCGCACAGACTTCCTATATTTACTGATTAAAAGAATATATAAAGTGCATAGTTCACGTTGAGATGTTTAGCAAAAACCCTTTGTGGGAAAAGGTTAGGGTTAGAAGAGCATGTAAGAACGAGGGTTGAAACAGAAAAGCAATAATCAGTATATCACAACCAGTCCATGAGAGACAAAAATTTCCTGAGAAGTTCCAGGTCACATAAGAGATTGATTCTGTTCCGGACGCCGGGTGAAAGACAAAAACGCGTGAAGTTTAGTGATGTTGAATGAAAAGTTGAGCCCACATTATTCTTAAAGGGACAAAGCATTCACTACACAGGATGTTTCCTTGCTTTAAGTCACATAATCCAACCTCAATATCAACTGTACGATATCGGTTTGTGGCAAATACATTTAAAATGTTTTTTTCTATTTCTGTTCTTTAATGAAACAAACCAAATAAAAATTCCTCAAATTGAAATAACGTATATCTGTAAATATTTTTGACAAAGGACCAAAATAAAATAAATAGTATAAAATACACGTTTAATAAGACTTTTCAGCACAACTATTCTCTTAGAAAACTGGCGGCAAGCCGCTCGTTTCTAACAAAGACGCGTGCGCTAAAATCATGGCTTATGAAACTTATACAATTTAGAACTAAATAGAAACACAAATCAAGTTAATTTTTAGGGTTTCCTAAACTTATTATATCACCAAACCCCTTTAATATTTTTTAAATATCATGGAACCTTTATGTCTCAATCTGAACGTAACGCATCAGAGATTTTATAAAGAAATGTTTTCTTTTACTTATACAACATACTTTCAATATTCAAAATTTAAGTATTTTAAATAACAAATGGGCCTCAGCGTTTCCAAATTTTAATATGTTATATTTTAATCCAAAAAACGACAGGGGAATCGCGTGGGTAAAATTTGATTTATTTTTTCGAAATTCCGCATAGTATCGGAGATATAGGGCAATATGTATTTTTTCCAAAAAAAATTTCGTTTTCAATGAGTCTTAGCGTTTTCAAATTTTAATATGTTATATTTTAAGCCAAAAAACGACAAGTATAATCTTTAGCGTAGTACACACGTGTTAACTGTTACGTCGTGGTAAAGTGGAGGGAAAAATTACAAATTTCAAAAAATGTCACGTAATAATTCGCTCAACCAATCAAATCACTGCATTTTTAAAAGGGGCGGGGTCACACACCAAAAATACAAGTGGAGGGGCCGCTTAATCGTCTCCATATCTATTTGTAAATATACATAAATTAACGATTATAAACGGGAAATATTTGTTTAAATAATAATTCGTTCGCAAACTACAAGTAATTGAAGGTTTGTGTGACGTTTCATGTCCTAAGCATGTTGATTGCTTGTCCCACTTTAAAAATGAGACGCGCACTCGAGAAATTGGGAGGACGTGAAACGACGTACGCCAAATTCTGAAAATTAAGAACCCATATCTCATTTGTTACGTAAATTTTTTAAATCGCACTAAATTTCTTAGTATTGGTATAACCCTATTCTGGCACGATGCGAAGTCGAGGGCTATACTGTATTGAGGGAAAACACACACTTCTTTCATGCAGTGTATAGGTCCTATTATTTCTGACTTTTATTTTTAAAATAAATAATCATAGGAATAAATAATACATAAATAAAATAATACGAATTCTAATTCTGTAGTAGACTAAAATTTGGCGAGAAACGTCAACCAATGTAGCGTTAATGAGTTGACGTTCTGTTGCAAGAATTAATAAGCTTTTATCTAGTATCTTTGTCGTACACACATGACATATTTGAGACTTTTGTTCGCTATCTCATTATCGTATGTGTTACATAGGGGTATACGCTATTTCCATCCAACCAACGGTGAAAATGAAATAGAAACGGTAGTGAAACTGAATATAACTGAATTATTTATATGTTAATATAATCAGTCATACTTATGGTGATTTTGGCGTTGATAATTTGTGTTTCATTCTATGTTGGTAGTTAGAAAGTTCACTAGTTCTTAATATTATATTGTACATTTTGTTATAGCATAGACGGCGTTTTGCCGTCAACGAATGCAATACCATAGGCGTGCGCACGGCACCCCCTAATATTTTAATACGAGGGTTGTTCTCTTTCCACTGAGCCTATCTAGCAGGCTATGATATTTTGAAACAAATTTTGTTTGGCATTTTAATCTAGGTGTTTACAAAGTTAATTATAGTGATGGTTGTTAAATATATAATTGAATGTTGTTTCCCCCCAAGAAATCATTGAATTGAGCAAAGAGCATTATTGAGCTGTGATGTTTTACAATTTCAAGCGTGTATTAAGCCATCAAGAATATTTTGAGGAAATCCATCGAGTGTTTGGTGACAAGTCGTATTCCTTAGGTACTGTAAAGCGGTGGTACAATGAATTTCAGCGTGGCCGACTTTCCTTAAATAACAGTTTTCGAGCTCCTAAGCCAAAAACGGCAGTTACCGAAAAGAATATTAGTCTTGTTCAGAACATGATTAAAGAGGACCGGCATGTTACCATCAGGAATATTCAAGCAACTTTAAAGATTGGTGTGAAAGCAATTGAAACCATTTTAGACTAACATTTGATGGTACGTAAGCTTTGTTCTCGTTGGATTCCTCACAATTTGACTCCAGTCAAAAAGACACATTTGGTATGGTGTAGATCTACACTACATCGCTTTGACAATGGATCGTTGTATTTGGTCTATAATTTCATGAAAGGTTACGAAACGTAGGTATGATCTCGAAAAAAAAGCAACAGTCCGCAGTTTGGGAACTAACGTTTGTTTGCCTCAAGTTCTCCAAAATGTTCGCAAAAAACGTCAACGGGGAAGAATTATCTTGCATCAAAACAACGCTCGGCCGTACACTACTGCTCGAACTACTGATTATTTGAATGCCCAAAACATTAAAATAATGGGTCATTTGCCGTATAGTCCAGACCTGGCACCTAATGATTTCTTTTTATTTTCACGTGTAAAGGATAAGTCACATCGGCCAAAGAAGATGTTGACGCATTTAAAAATGAAATAAAGAAACAAACGCGGAAAGATTGGAGAAAATGCTTTGGAGATTGGTTTTCACGGATGCAATAATGTATTGATTGTGGAACGGAATGCCTTGAAAAAATATAAATAAATGTGTTTTGCAAGTAAATTGTGTATTACATTACTAAGCTCAGCGGAAAGAGAACAGCCCTCGTAATATTGAAAATATTAAGTTTTTATATTATTATTTTGTTCATATTGCTATAATATATATTTTACTTATTATTTTTTCTCGATATTTTGAAGTAATAATGGTAAAATAAATTACTCCATTTACATTTATTACTTTATTTATAATAATAATATACATATTCGTTTTGGTACCCACAAAAGTAAAGTTCTGCGCACGCCTATGTGCAACACATTACTTTTAGACAATAAAAAGAAGTCATCCATTATACTTATCGTATTTATTCAATAATTCTTTATTGCTAAATATCTATTTTACATTTCGAAGGATAGCGTCGTCTAGTTGAAATTGAAGGTTGGTAGTTGGATATTGAAGCAAGGGAATTTAATAAAACGAAACTAGTTCCCATTTCGTCAACATAAAAATGCTAAAAAAATACAAAAAGTAAAATTTATAAAGTATCATTATTTATATAATTATACAATAACTGAGAATAAAAATTGTATGAATATGCAGGTATTAAGATTTCCAAGGTCACCATTGGGTTCTCAGAAACTGTGAATGATACGACTTCGGTTAAATTGGACATATGGGGGGCCATCTTAGATGTGCCTTTATTATGCCAAAAATTCCCATAGCCATAGGTTACTAGATAATGGCGGAAAACTGATTTTGTCGATTCTAAACAATCAGTAATCGAGAAAAATGTTTCAAATAAAAAGTTAGATAGTTTTGTTGTCTATTGAGTGGCGTACGAAATAATTTTTTATCGGTAAATTTGCGAGAAATAAAACAAACCTTCATTTTTACCTCTCGCTAAGAGAGGTATTGTATTCACGCTAAAAATCGCATATCCAGATTTTAACGAATAAGCACGTTTTAAGGTCCCTAGAATCCGATTATAACATTTTTACGATGATGTCCGTATGTGTGTGTGTGTGTGTGTGTGTGTGTGTGTGTGTGTGTGTGTGTGTGTGTGTGTGTGTGTGTGTGCGTGCGTGCGTGCGTGCGTGCGTGCGTGCGTGCGTGCGTGCGTGCGTGCGTGCGTGTGTGTGTGTGTGTGTGTGTGTGTGTGTGTGTGTGTGTGTGTGTGTGTGTGTGTGTGTGTGTGTGTGTGTGTGTGTTGGATTCATTATATCTCAAATACTATAAGACTTAAGACATTTTTAACTACGGATTCCTCAATCTAACAATAATGGGAAGAGTCGAGTCAGTTTTGGTAACAATTGGACAACCGCAAGTAGTAGTTACAAGAAAAAAATCATCTAAACATTATTTATCTAAAATTTATGTAAATACTTATATTAAAGAACGTTAAATTCTTTATTCGATAAATATAAATTCATTATTATATCTTCTATAGATTTAGAGATAAAGAAAGGCATATAAAATAATTTGATGTAAAAAATCTCAAATCAAACTACTACAAGGCAAGAAATTCAAATGTTTGTAATTGACACATTAATGTCACTGTCAAAAATATTTGTACATTATTATGAAGATAATGAAAATAAAAAAAGTCAATAACGCAAAAGAATATACGTAAAAAAGAATATAAAAGGAATTTGCGAAAAAATGACGAATATAAAGAAAAAGAAAGTAGAAAAAGAAAATTTCAGGAATATAAAGAAAAGGTATGTATTGTACATAATTTATTTTAAAATATCCCATAGATTTTGCAAATATATGTGAGAATTATTTTGTAGTGAGACATGAATATATGTATTTGTATTTAATAGTTATTTGTATATCAAGGCCGCGAAATCACTCTTTAGTGTACCGAGAGAAAAATTGTCGCCGAGGCCGCTTGCGGCCGAGGCAAGACAATCACGAGGGCGCTAAAGGATTTCGCGGACAAGGTGTACACAATATTTTTTGTGCAACCGTAAAAAATATGTAATTACAAATTTTATTAATTTTAAACAGTTTCATTGTATATAGAAAGTTAGCTTTCACGGTGGCTATGGGATTAACATTTGATAAACAAAACCATGCAATTTTCAAGTGTCAAAGTGATTATTTACCTAATTTCGCGGCCGCTACCATGACAACGTCCGCGAAATGAATTTCGCGGCCGTTACCATAACAACGGTTGCGAAATTTAACTTCGCGGCCTGTATTGCGGCTGCGAAATGCTTATTTCGCGTCCGGTTGCACAAAAAAATATTTTTCGTTTTATGCGTACAACCAGGTAAAATATCTGGCGAGAGGTTATGTGTTGGCCACATCAGATTTTTTAAAATGAAATCTATACTTGATTTTTGCTTTAAGAAAATACTTATTTTTCTCTTTCGATTAGTATAAGGGTTGATGTGTTTGACTATTCACGGCTGCTTGCGCTGCACCCCGGTGCCGAGTGCCGACTCATGTTGAGTCTGTTGCCAGCCATGGCCCGACCCAGAACATAACACCGGTTATCAGTAACAGGCATTATACTTGTATTTAATATTTTTGAATAAAATCACTTTGTGAATAAACGTTGTTTATTGTTGAATCTGTATTTTTGCTTGTTTTAACACTTATACTCGTACTACCACGATTTCAAATCAAAGAATTCTGGGCACAATTATATAACACAACGTAGTGTCACTGATTATTAACGATTCCGATCATTGTACGAGGTGGTTACCACTACTACGTTACGAAAATTCGTGTTTAATTTTTTGAGCATTGTTTTTTCCCTGGCAATCGTTTATAAATCATTCTCCAGAAAAGTACTTCAAATAATAGTTATAGAAAAAATAATTCCACGCATCTTTTATTTAAAGTATTTTTCTCTAAAATAATCTATAGGCGATTGACAAAGATAAAGCAATGCTAGTCAAATGCTCGCCAATCATTGTCATTAAGCACTACCACGTTTTCGGCTACAATTGCAACAAAGTCGTCTACATAAAGGTGTATAAAGGGTTTTGTACAAAAGATAATGTTACTAAAATAACTACCAGTGCCTGTGTCGTACCTAAATTAAAGAAAATCACTGATGCTGGGTTACCAATAGCACAAAGAAAAATCTGTTTATAAATCTTACCATTGAACATAAAATAACTGCTGTCAAAGAGAAATTCTATCAATCTTTTCAAAAATTCTAAAGGTATTCCTGTATAAATTTCTAGAACGAGTTCTTTAGGGATATTAGTAAACAGGGCCTTAACGTCTAATGATATTAATATATGTGAGGATCTTTTATTTCTGTCGAAATCAAATGAATTTTTTAGGTTAAAAATTAAAAATGAACTCGTCATTAATTTTGTTTAAAATATCAACAATAAATTTATCTTAAAAAAATATAAGTATGGCAGTTCTTAGGTACAGGATACTGTTCGTCTAAATTTAATTTGAGGAGACTTATGTGTTTTAAGTAAACCATAAACCGTGTAGGACAGTTTAAATTGTATATACTTCAAGTTAAATATTTGAAACTTATATTTATCTCTGAATTCTTTGATTAGTAAAGGTTGTTTAACACAATCTCAACCCAACGGTATCTAAATTATGATTTTCTTTTCTTGTACTTTCTGTGTTTAATTGTAATATGACTAAGTATTTATATTGTATACTCATAAAAATTTTATTCTAAATTATCATACTGCAAAGTCGAGTGAGAAGGCGATGGTGCAGTGGTTAAGATGGCGCAGGTGAATTATTTCTAAACTATAAATAGTAGTAGTAGATTACTTTAAAAATATGGTTGTTATATTATTTTCATTATTTTCCTATGTATATTTTATGCATTTATTGAATATTTTGGCAAAAATTATGAATTTTAAAGATTTTATTACTATATGAAGGTAGAAAATATGTATGTTCAGGCTCAGTGCAAAGAGGAAGCTGGGGTCAATAGATGTTAGTGATGACTTCTGATGCACTGTGGAATGTGCGCTGGTTCATTGACGTGTCTGTAGATTTGGACAATTGCGCTGCGGTGAATTGTAAACAAGTAAACGGATGCAAAAATATGTCGTATTAAGGATGACTGTGTGATGGTTGACTGTGTAACAATGTATCCATAGCGAGCAGAAAGTGATTACGAAGAGGAGTAGAATAAGGGTAGACACTTTTCACCAGCACGAGCGATAAACAGGACTTTCACAAGACAGTAGCTCTTAGGACAGATAGGATAAAAACACAGAGGCCCAAAATGACGCATAGGACAGAGAATCTAAATATTAAACTCTTATTCCTAAGAACAGCACAGAAAAAGTAGAAAAAAATAAATAAAGCGAAAAACAACTGCGTATCCGAACTAAACGTTATATAAACAGCGTTGTATATATGAAGAAATAGTGACTATGTTGACTGCTATGTTAAATGAGAATTAAATACAGAAAATATATTGTAGTGCGTAACTAACATATGCCCCAAAAATACACTTTAACGTTAATATATATTGGAATAAACGAATAACTGCAGCAATAATTAAAAATTATTGTACAAAGAACAAAATTAGAATACGAACAAAATACGTGTGATTACTTAAAACGATTCAATGCGAATAGCAGGTTTCTGTAACAAAATAGTCAGAGTATGAAGAAAGAAGTGATATAGTTGCGTTATGCGTGTGCGCGAACGCTTAAGATTGTCGCCAACTGTTATAAGCGGTCCGAACAAAGTATTCTAACCTACAAATCCACTATTTTGTTGATGATTCAGGGATATCAATATGTGCGCCATCTCTCCCTCAACGATCGGGAGAGTTAGTATACGGGAGAGACTGCATACTATTTTATTGTTATTAATAATACGTATATGATGTTATTATATTATGAAGACGACAGCGTAATGGAAACAGTGCTAAAGGAAGTTTTGGCCCAATATTCTTGTTAGGAGATGATTTTTTTTGACAAGAAATGTATGTAATAGATTTGTATACACAAAAATAATAAAATTTAATAAATTTAAATACTTTAAAACGATATTATTTAAACAAACTATACTATACAGGGTGTCCCATAACTTCAGGTACATATTAGAAGGGCATATAGTTCTTAATGTCCTGATTACGGAACAAAAATAATTTTTTTCAAAATTCCTATAATTAAGGGTAGTTCACTTAAGAAGAACATTTTTTGTACCTTTGGATACTATAATATTTGGAATAGTGAAATTAGTTATAACTATTACATAAAATAATTTAACAATAAAATTAATTTATGCAATTACGTAAGGCTTTGTCACACCAATCAAGTTTGGGAGATGTGTATGTAATGAAAAAACACACAACCTATTCAACCAGTGTCCCAAAACTGTTTCCTTCAAAAACCTCAAAAACTAATTTTAGAATTTTGAAAAAAATATTTTTATTCCGTAATCAGGACATTAAGAACTATATGCCCTTCTAATATGTACCTGATGTTATGGGACATTCTGTATATACAGGCTGATTCATCAGTCTGGCCTCTCTTTATAACTCTTTTATTTTAAGTCAGATAGAAAAACTCTTCAAATAAAATTTATATGATATATTATTGTCTATGTACGTACCATATGCATTTGTATACAGGATGCTCCGTTTAAACGCAACAATATGTAACATTATATTTCTTAATGGAACAGCCTATACATATTAATTTATTTTGATAGTAAATTAGATTCCCTTTAAAAAACTATTAAGTAATAAGGGGTCTAAAATTATAAATTAAGAAGTTATTTACCTTTATTCGTTGAATGATATGTTTGTATCATGTTATTATTAACAAAGTAAGCTATGGATAATTTGATCAATTGTTTCGAATTTAAACAGACAAGTTGTCAAAATACTCTTAGTTTATCATTGTTGATGTTGATGTGAAAATGAATAATACAAATTTTAGTAAAGATGAAATGGTTAATATGATATTTATACTTGGCGAATGTCACAGAAATATAAATTTGGCAACTGATTTATACCGAGAGCGGTATCAAAATTTTGTATTAAATTAAGGTTTTTTCCACTATGTATATATATATATATTTATTGGGAACTGCTGCAACTTGGCGGCTGGCAAAGTACAGAACTATGCAAATACATTTTTACTGCAGTTCTCAATAAGTGATGGGTCCAGTGTTATAAAAATGTTATAATTACAACACTGTAATCTTACAATATGTAATATTTGAATTTACTTATGTTAATGACGTGCAGATGTCGCACCAAACATCCTAATTTATGTATTATGCAACAAGATTGTCTTAATAAAAACCTAAGGAACTTTATGGTCTCTAAATCTAATTCTAAATTAAAATTATTTCAATTTTACTCTTGAAAATGATTAAAATTTAATCGAGACGTTGAGGAATTGAGAACTTTTTTCGTTTTATTAAATTCTCTTGTTTCAATATCTGATTATGAGCTTCTAAAAAGTTATATTATACTGTCAGTTTTGACATTAAGCCTGGAATACATCTGATAAACGTTGCCATTCGTTCGCGTTTTTCGTAGGTTTATTTGTATACGTTCGTCAAGTGTAGACGACCATGTGCAACGAAATAATTGTAGTTGTTCGCTACCATTTGACGAGAAAGGTTGACTTTGCCCTTTGTTTTTGAATTGAGAGAATTAATATAAGTGAAAATCAAGTAGTTTTAACTAGTGCCGCGTATATCGTAATAAGTAGAATTTCAAAATTACAAAAATAAAAAAAAGAGAAAAAAATGACTTTGTAGCAGAAATAGATATAATGTATGAACTTACAATTCGACTTGAATGATACATTGTTTAAAAACTTTACCAGAATGTCCCGACAAGATTTTGTCATTTTCAATTATTTTAATTTAACACAAAGCAACAACGCAACTTTGATTTAGGTGAAAATACTGGAAATACTAGTGAATGTAAATATTGTCATTTGTTCAGATGTACATGCTACTTAGAAACGATTCCGAGAATGTATGAGTACGAGCAGCAATGATACGAGTAGCAAAGTAAATGAATGCGAACAAATAGCAACGTTTGTCATATGTATTCCAGACTTTACGTCAACAATCCCCCTCAACCCTGGGAATTTGAACCACATGCTTAGCTTACGATTGATGACTTGCGTATCATCTCAGAGAAACGGAATTTAATATGAAATATAAGCTTCACTAGTATTTATTTTAAATTGTAAGTATAAAAGTATTTAGTAATTTTATTGTGGCAGTTTTGCCTACATTTCGCACGGCAGGAGTAATTTCCCATGGGGCAGAAGTAACTTCTTACCCTGAAGTTCAATAAACCCGGAAAAGTATCCGTGTCCAAATTTATAACTGTAGCATATTCTATATATTTTAAAAGATGACGGGACATAATTTGTTCTACAAATTATCGTTTGAATTTCAGCGACACAATAAACAGTTTGTTGTATGCAGTATCGTATACCAGGTGGTGAAATGATTTATGCAATATATGAAATAAAATTCTGCGTCTGTATAAATGGGTAATGAAACAAAAAATTAGCAAACGTTTAACGATTTATCTGTGAAGCTAGGATAGTTATTTTATTGTTTTTTCCGAAAATTTCATAAATCCTTAGATCTACATAAATGAAAAAATCCAAATTTTGCTGACTTTTTATTTTTTAAATAACTTCTAAATTAATTGTATAGTTTCCGAGTTCCCAACGGTATGGTCATAAAGTTTTAAATCTATTTTCCTGAGAACTGAGTTATGTTCAGTCACACACTTTCCGGGCTAACGTTATGTAGATTAGATTATTTACGGCAGAGCTGTCCAATCTACGACTCACGGGCCGCATGCGACCCCAAACTCCTAGCAATGCGGCCCGATAGCGTTATAAAATTCTCACACTAATATATCACTTTTAGCACAGCCAAAATTAACCAGGACCCGCAACCAGCAGACGCATAGTGTCCAGTTAATTAGTTATCACGATCGTGGTAGATGGCGTTAATGCAGTAACTATAGATTACAGTCGCACAGTTCAATCACATACAAACATAAAATAACACCGACATTATTTACTCGTAAACTTTTACTGTGCGAATGTAATCTCAGTAACGCCATCTATCTCATGACACATGGCCTACTTCTTCAAGAAAGCGCTACAAATTTGATGTTCAAGCGGTACCGTTCAGCCCATTTTTACCATATGGATTCAGGAATTTGATAATAGGTTTCAAGATTTCCGAAACAATTAACAAATTTTTGATATATTTGCAACTCCATTATTAGTTGACATAAATACAGTAACAGCAATTGTTCAAATGGGTGTCACAGAATTGCAATCAGATATTCAATTCAAAGAGAAATTTGAATATGTTTCTTTTTGTTTTACAAAACGTATCTTTCGAGAGAAAAATATCCATCGCTTCAGGAACACGCCTTATTTATGTCCTCGCTTTTTGGTAGCACATATATTCGTGAACAATTATTTTCAAGATTGAAGCACACAAAAAGTAAAATTAGAACATAAATCACTGACGATCGCAACTTCTTCTTAGAACCAAACATTAACGCTTTGGTTTCCCAAAAGCAATGCCAAGTTTCGCATTAGTATTTTTTGTTTGCTTGTTTATTTTATATTTATAGTAAGATATTGTGTTAAAAAGAAATAAAAAAGTTTCGTTACTCATATTAACTTATTACATTAAATATTTTACATGCGGTCCAAAGAATTTCCATTCGACTCATTGCGGCCCGGCCAATTGAAAAGGTTGGACACTTCTGCTTTATGGAGTCAGTAGTTTTACAATTTAATTTTCTTTAAAATAAATGTTGGCAGTTCGTATTATTCTCTTTATAGAATAATTGGGGGAACTACTTCCCTTTAATCAGATTTGAAAGGCAACTCACACTGCAGACACAAAGAGAACAAATAAAAAACAGGATGTTACTAATGAAAATAATGTCTGAATTGTAATTTATTTCCTTGAAATATAATTTGAACCTGACTTTTAATTATAATAGTTTTTGTTGACAAAGTCTTATAGGTCATAAAAAACATTTAACAAAATATAATAAATTGTTGGTATCATATATTAATTATTTACCAACGCAAGATTATAATTAGATTGAAATAAAACATTTTGTAAATTAGAAAAAATAATAAAAATAACATACATTAATTTTTTCCATTCTTGGCACTCTGATTATCGTCTCATTTTAAACAAATTAATATAAAACTCTACGCATTTTTCTCAAAAAAATCGTTATAGGAAGGTGTGAAAATGTTATACTATTGTTGAATTCAGAATTAAATTCTCCAACGAATGAAAAATATGTTCCCATTTAAAAAAATCTGGTGTGGTTAATGCAATGCCTCCCGCAATTTACAGCCCGAGTCACAAAAAAAATAAGCTGATCCATATTTTTGGATTAGCGAATTTTACTCTAATTTTGGCAGTTTATTTCATAAAATATAGTCTAATCTAATCCAAGTAACTACCTTTTTTGATAATAAAATGAAGATTAAATTTGAAATACAGGGATAGAATAGAATTCACTAATCCAAAAATAAGGATTAGCTTAAACTTTTTTGCGAATCTTTAATTTTTATTAATCTAAATACATACCTACATATTTACTTATGCTGGAAACTGTATTGATTTCCTTTCCTATTGTTTTACTATTATTAATTTGAAATGATTAGTTCTTTGACAGTGACATTTATCTGTCAGTTACATACATTTGAATAACTGCTTAACTAAGAAGTTCTGTTTGTTTAAAGCGTAGGCTCCGGGATTTAATTTATAGATAATTTTATAAATTTATCCATAAAATATGTACAAAAATTATGAATAATAATTTGTAGAAAATTTAATAATATTTAATTTTTATAATACGAAGAAAAACTATTTTGAGCTTTAAGTAAAGTAGGTACCATTTCCGGTTATTAGATTTACACCAAAATCTAATGGGCTCTTTTCATAATAGAAGAAGGTCGAAATACAAAGTTTCAAATTTTTCTGAGTGAAAGTATTTGAGTTAGAGTGAAGGGATCCACACATACATACACACACATATACACACAGATATCATTGTGAAAATGTTAAAATTGAATTCTAGGGACCTTGAAACGTGGTCATTTACCAAAATCTCGATATACGATTTTTAGCACGATCCCTGTACATCCCTTACGAAGGGTAGCGAGAGGTAAAAATAAGTGGGTAATGTATTGTGAGAAGCCACTGGCCGCAAAAAATAATTTTCTGTTCTTTAAATTTGCCTCGTAAAATGGAAATTGTTTGCCGATTTAACCGTCTTTATAGCTTTTGTAGTTTTCGAGATAGCAATGGCTAAAAATGAACATCCTGTCTATGTGCCACAGAAAATTAAAAATAAAATAGTATTGAAGTTTCATGTCAGTCGTAATCGAACACATACAGCAATGCGACCAAATGGAGTTAAATATACAATGCACATTTTAAAAAAATATCGGAAAATTTGGAACTCCATTTAACCGTCGCCCACTTGAGTATGGCTCAGTTGATCATCATCTATTGTAATTTGCCCCGTTGACCATCCCCAATTGCATTGCAGAAGACAGCGCTGCTATCCGCAGAAATAAATTAGTATATACATTAACAAGGCAGCAACTCTTATTATTGACTTTCGATTTAAAAATCTAATACAACACCTGTTTTTTGCATACGAATCTTTTTTTCCAATCGCGTTTTTTCCTTTTGTTCTACAAAAAAGAAAAATTTGATATTGTCTCAGATCTAGCGGAATGTAGTTTCAAATAGTCAATAGCAATGAGATCTGGCAACTAATCCAATTACTCTAGGTCTTGGATTACTCAAGTATACAAGAAGTAATCTAACATTTAGGGGACAATAGACTTTATAGTAAATTGTAAAATGACCTAGAAGCAGCGGCATAGTTAACAGCAAAAATGCTTCTTGCTTGCAAAATTGATTAGAGTTAATATCTATAGATGAACTGAGATTAAACATGCTTCTAGACAGTTTCTTATATTCGTTTTTGTAATGAATGAGGCTATCTTCCACAATTTTTTATTTTAATTCTAAAACTTCATCTTAATTAAAAGCCATATGTAATTCTAGAAAGTCTTATTCAATAACGTACGCAGGTTAAATTCAATTTGTTCTCGAACAGTGGAGTCTGGTAATAATTGAAACCACACAAATTGATCTTATTCAACTACATATTATATTGATTGCCAATAGCAGCCCACATCATTCAACATTTCTTTTACTTTCATACAAGCGAAAGTGGTTTCGATCAGGAGTGGCATCATAAATTCAACAAGTGTTATTGTAAATAAATTAAGTTTATTTTCTTTTTAAAGTATAGTTTTAATATGAAGGACACATGTTTCAAATTATTAATCTAGACATGTAGTATTATTGTTAATATAAAAAATAATTAAATATTTATGAGAACCGGATTCGATCTTGACCGACGCCAAATTTTTCAAATTTTAAATGGCACAAAATTGACCCCTGTGGTGCACTCTCCATGCCAGCAATGAGTACCCGTGAGGTGAGGCCTGGTAAACGCCCGCACGGTACAAATATGTCATCATCATTACCGAATTCTGTGTACAAAGCAAATTGGCACACCCAGCAATGGGTAATATGCCGTGATGATATAAACATATATATATATATATATATATATATATATATATATATATATATATATATATATATATATATACAGGGTCTAAATAAAATAAGTGCATTAAATTTAACCACTAATGTAACTCGACGAGAGCAACAATATTTCTTAATAACTTTTTTTTCTCAGTCTTAGATTTTGAGTTAAAATTCTTAAAGATTTGCTGCATATATCGTTACCCGCCCATGGAGAACAAATGGCTGCTGCCATATTCAAGTGGGATACAAACAGCTAAAAAATTGTCGGTTATCGGTTACACTTGCAGTCACAGTAATTAATAAACGAATCAACGCAAATAACATTTATTATTAATTAATTCGTAATATTACAATTTTTAAAATGAAGAAATTTTGGATAACAAAATTATAAAGTTGTGTATTAAACCAGACTTTTAATCACCTGTGAATAGAAGAAGACGAATACAAGGAGGAACGAGGGGTAGGAGGTATCGAGGAAGAGCAAAAGCATAGTTATTAGGTTATGAGATAATTATTTATCTTCGACAAATCATAATAGTTCAAATACGTTATTCAAAAAAATGTGAGTACAAACTTTTGTCCATTTAAACGAGGTACATGAGTACCAATAATTAGTCGTCCATTTATTGTTCCCGCTCAAACATTTTTTAATGTAAATGTTTACAGCATTTTCGTCTGTTGGAATGTGTATTGTGCATAATAAATACACCTTTTCAAGTAAATTCAGTCTCACTAATGAACATTGTAAGCCATTCCCAAAAATCGAAGTCTGCTGAAAACATTGATCTTTTTGCACATGATATGGATACAACTGTTGCTTTATTTAAAATTGTCATATGTGACACTTCGTATTGTGATAAAGATGTACAATATTAACAAATGTGCGAATATTAGGAACAGTATGATTTGGAAACACTCGGTCTAAATGCGTTGGCAACTTTATAATACTGTCTTTATATCAACCACAAATTAAAATGTATTAAAGATACGAATAAATAAATAAACCATAGGTAAGTAATTACAATATCTGTGTACTCGCTATTTGTAAACGTAAGCATTTTGACAGAATTTTATCTGATAAACAAGTTTATTGCTAATGCCAAAATATAATTGCAACAACTGAGAAAACTGCCAATTGATAAAATAAAATTTTTCATAGCTATTGCTACTGCATTCAATTATTAGAAAAATACGTGGAACGACTCGTCAATTTACGGGGTGGTAAAAATGATAAAAAAAATATGCGATTTCAAGAAAAAGTTATTAAGAAATATTGTTGCTCTCGTCGAGTTACATTACTAGGTAAATTTAATGCACTTATTTCATTTACACCCTGTATAGCTAGTATAAAAGCAAATATAGACAAGATACTAAATATAAATTTAAATATCTTAAAAAGTAAGTATAGCATGAGTTCAGACAAAACTCAGCTGAAATATACAAAGTATAAAGAAAAACTAATTTTTTCATAGCTATTGCTACTGCATTCAATTATTAGAAAAATACGTGGAACGACTCGTCAATTTACGGGGTTGTAAAAATGCTAAAAAAATATGCGATTTCGAGAAAAAGTAATTAAGAAATATTGTTGCTTTCGTCGAGTTACATTACTGGTTAAATCTAATGCACTTGTTTCATTTACACTCTGTATATATATATATATATATATTTAAATATTTATGTGTATTTATTTTGTAAGATGCATATTTTATATTTCCATAAAGTCAACAACTGTACTTACATCTTTTATTTCACTTTACTTTATTTAACATTTTTCGCGAAATAATATCAATAAATGTGTTTTTTTAACATCGTACAAAATTTTTCAAAAGGCACATAGGTCCATAGTTTCCTATTTAAGTATTAAGGGCAGTAAGTGCTTCCTTCCGGTTGATGATATTTTGGGCACCGAGGCGAAGTCGATATCTCTAACACTTCCGATACCGGTATAAGAGCACTTACAACCCAACCAGTCTTACGTTACAGTCCTCGCTAGTGTCGTGCACAGAGAGAGAAAGTATTCATGATGGAAAGAGATAGAGAGTACGCGCGAGAAATACTGTCCGCTATATATATATATATATATATATATATATATATATATATATATATATATATATATATATATATATATACAGAGTGAGTAATAGAAAAAAATGGCTCATATAAAATTTTATTATTTTACATAACTATTTGATGGCATATGTAGGTAGATATTTTTTATAAAGTCAGGTTTACAAGATACGACTATCAACTTTTATTTTTCAAATGGCAACCTATAATTATTTTAATAAAATAGAAACCACAATTTTTTTCTCTTTTCAACGATGTATTATGTTTTATTAATGTATTTGAAAAATTTTGAGAAAAACGAGATAATTTAGAAATATTAGAAATAATTTTTAAACAAATCTTATAGGCGGTTATGTGAAAATAAACAAAACGTAACAATGTAAAACAATTAAATTAATGTCAAAAAAGTATACATTTGTTTGTTACTTAATTTAACTTATTTTGTAAACAAAAAACAACATTTTGAAATGGATAGGACGAGGTGGACATATTTCATGGCCAGCAGGATCTCCTGATCTTACGCCTATGGATTTTTTTCTTTGGCGATACGTCAAGGATCTTGTCTATCAGAAGATACCTACAGATGTAGAAGACACGAAAGAGCGTATTCGAAATGCGTTTCAGAATATTTCGCGAAACATGCTGGCAGATGTTCGAACACGTCACGTTAATCGCTTGAATTTTTGTATTACAGAACATGGTCGTAATTTTGAACATTTGTTGTTGTTTTTTCTGCTAAATTTGTTGTTTTAGTTTGCTAAGTTGTATAGCACTGTTACGTTTTGTTTATTTTCACATAGCCACCTATATAATTGTTTAAAAATTATTTCTAATACTTCTAAATTATCTCATTTTTCTCGAAATTTTTCAAATACATTAATAAAAAATAATACATCGTCGAAAAGAGAAAAAAATGGCCGTTTCTATTTTATTAAAATAATTATAGGTTGCCATTTGAAAAATAAAAGTTGATAGTCGTATCTTGTATACCTGACTATATAAAAAATATCTAGATCTGCCATCAAATAGTATATGTAAAATAATAAAACTTTTATATGAGACATTTTTTTCTATTACTTATAATAAAAAATTTAAAGAGGGGGGGGGGCGCGTCTTCCCAAACTCACCCGGTATATACCGTGTATCTACCTTAAAGGTGTACATAAGAGATTAACATGGGAAATCAGTTTTTTGCAATTTCCTGCTCGCCTAGTTTTTTTAAGCAAAAATGCGTCAAATAAAAGTTTTGGGGCATAAAATTCTACATCTAAACCAATAAACAGATTTACCTTTACAAGCTTTGTAACGATAGAAGTTAAATATGAAAATATCGAAAATTACGTTGAAAATATCGACAGCCATGGAATTGAACAAAAAATAAATAAATGCTTGACAGTTTATCAAATTGTCAAATACGTCAAATAATAGTATATTATACGCCAAGGTTGAGAAGATAATCATTATTGACCCAGCGCCAAGATTGTAACACGAGGGCGAAGCCCGAGTGATACAAGGCGCCTGGTCAATAATGATCTTCTCAACCGTGGTTTATATACTATTTTTTTCACTTCTAGCTCCTTAATTCTATTTAACGAATTTTATATTAATAATAACATAAGAATTTTGACATTAATATTTATTAATATCTATAAAAACTAAGTAGGCAGAAATAAAATTCTTTTGTTTTTAATATTGTTTTTAATATCTGACATTTCATTTTGGTAACAATAAGTAAACATGTTTGAAGAAAGTAATACGACGGAAAATTGTACTCCTCCCGAAAATAAAGAAGCGGCACAAAATGTGCAGTTTGATACATTGCTGCCAGAAAAATCTAATCCGATATGTATGAAAGTGTATACAAGTTTTAAAGAATGGTGTCTAACAAAAAAGGTGACTAAAATCTCGGAAAATGTACTCCTAGTATATTTCCAGGATCAAGCACACAATAAAAAGGCTTCAAGTTTATGGGCCATATTTTCCATGCTGAAATCGACTATTTCATTAAAAGAAAATATAGACATTTCAAAATATTTTAAGTTACTTGTATTTTTAAAGCGCCAAAATGCTACATATAAGCCAAAAAAGTCATCTGTATTTTCTAAAGAAGAAATTAATAAATTTCTCATAGAAGCGCCAGATGAAGTCTTCCTATCAACGAAGGTATCCTGTTGTGGTAATAAAATTCCAAAAAATGACTAATTCATACTTTCTTAGGCTTTTTTTGTGATTGGAGTGGCTGGTTCTGCAGCAATAAATTTGACTTGTCACAATTGCACTATCAATTTCAACTATAAATAGCAAATAATTGTTACCTGTTTTGTGTTTTTACATAGAAATGTAATTATAACCCTAAAAAAATGTACAATGTAAGATAATTGAAATAATGTTACAATAAACACTTACCTTTTCATAGATTTAACAATAAATAAATACCTAAATTAACATTTCGCATTGTAAATATAATGTGAACGCACGAAAAATTTGATAAGAAATAAGATCGTAGAATATTAAGATTTTTAATCTGAAATTTAACTATTGCCAACTTGAAATTAGGCGGCAAATTTAAATACAATGTTTTCTTTGCGTTTAATAAGTTAAATAAATTCAGAAGCTTGAATTTCTTTAAAAAGTGACAGTTCGCACAATTAACCATGGTCAATAATAATTCATTATTGACCGTTGTTAAGCGTTGCTAAGGAAGCGGTAGAGAAAAACAATTTCACAACTCAATAACAAGTCAATAATGGTATGTTTGTAGGCTAGTATTGAAAAAATTAACTTGCGTCGTGACAGATAAAACGTCAAGTATTTATTTATTTTTTGTTCAATTCCATGGCTGTCGATATTTTCAACGTAATTTTCAACATTTTCATAATTAATTTCTGTCGTTACAAAGCATGTAAAGGTAATTCTATTTATTGAGTTAGATGCAGAATTTTATGTTCTATAACTTTTATTCGACGCGTTTTTGATTAAAATAATTAGGCGAGCTAGAAATTGTAAAAAACTGATTTCCCATGTTAATCTCCTATGTACACCTTTAAGACAGACACACGGTATATATATATATATATATATATATATATATATATATATATATATATATATATATATATATATATATATATATTATTAAAAATGAATTTTGTTAAATAAAAACTTGCCATCACGCTATTTACTACATACTGGTGTAGCATGAAATGTAACAAGTATTATTTATGTAACGCACGCCCAATCAATTTACTTTCAAATTCTTCTACAGTTTATGCCTTGGTTTATATCAGAGTTAGAACAGAGGGAGCCCCATTTCACATTTCACCACCCCCTTAGAGTCTATGTACGATTGCGCATCTTACGCCGACTGGCAGGAAAGACTAGTGACCACAAATATTAATACGTTTTTTGCACGATCGACGCACAAAATTTTAAAAAATAGCCAATTATTTTAAAATTAAAAATTTTTAGTTATAATTTTTAAAGTATGTTTTGATCGTTGTTTTTATTTACTTACCGTCTCGCCTTCTGATCGGTAAATCGCAATCACTTACGGATTAGGTGGCGTTCAGTAATTTATAAATAAAACATACTGCCTCGGAAATCCTATCGGTGAACTTAAGAAACACCTGATCATGGAAAAATATTTGTTTACTCTCAAATTCGACACAAAATAAATCAATCAGAAGTCAAAAATATCTTGTGAAACAGTATGCTCAACCTTTATTATCTTTATTTGTACTTGAATCTATGTTTACGAAACTGTAAAATCTTACGTGATAAGTAATACTTAAACTAATATTATATGATATGTACTAATTTGATTTGAATATTTATTGACGCTGAAGAAAGTATGTTTGTGAATCTATAACATTATACTTACCCTAATGAAGGTATAAGTGTCTACCAAAACGGCGGTTGTGTAAGACTGAATAAATAGAAGCTGTATTATTGAGATTTCGAGTAATTGTTAATATTTATTCGACACTACATTCATAACTAATAATATATACTAATAAATGTCATTTGCAAATGTCATCATCTTAATGTAAAGATAAGGATAATCAAAGTAAAGATCATGTTATTTATATTCAATTTGATAAAGTACCATGAAAACAAATTCAAAGGGGTTAAGGCGAGTGCTATATGATTGGTCGATTAATGACAAATGTGAAGAATTAATCAAAATGTTGTAAATTTCGCGGATATTTACGAGCCACAAATGAAGATTAATTAAGTAGGGATAACGGGGTGTAATCTTAATGAAACTTCCAAGAGTGCCAAATATAACGCTTCTCCTGAGTCGGCAAATGAACTCGCAATACTAACTGTTGATTAACAGTTTATTCTTGAGTTACGAACTCTTTATGGAAAATACCTTTTTATATTTTGCGTTCATAATGAAGTCATTACGAAACCCAATTGCGTACCCTCATGTCGATACGCAATTTTTTGTTTTAGAAAGTTGTTATTAGATGACATTTACTTAAATATTCAAACATTATAAATCAATGTTACCAACTACAATATTAGGTACACATACAAATTTCCCTAAAACAACTAGGTTTAAATATTTTAGTATATAAAAGACGCAAAATATAAAAAATTGTATAAAAGACTAAATTTATAAGACTTTTTTTGCTCTTGTCATTTAGAACACTCACCACTTCTTTAATATACAATTTTTTACGTCTGTTAGAAAAGTATACTTTTTCCCTTCCGTCACCTATAGGCAAGGAAGGTATTGTCTTTGGTCAAAAAATTCGATGATGAGTTTTCAATCAATAAGCACGTTTTACGGTCCCTAGAATACGATTTTACTATTTTTACGATGATGTCTGTATGGGTGTGTGTCAACTATCGTTCTATCATATGTGTGTGTGTATGTGTGTGTCTGTGTGTGTGTGTGTGTGTGTGTGTGTGTGTGTGTGTGTGTCTGTGTGTGTGTGTGTGTGCGTGCGTGCGTGCGTGCGTGCGTGTGTGCGTGCGTGCGTGCGTGTGTGTGTGTGTGTGTAACAAAAATTTCGTCTACGATAACTCTAATACTACAATTTCAAAAATAATAATTCTTTCGTATTCTTCTTCGTTACATCCACATGAAGAGCGGATCAGATTTTGGTTAAAATTGATCAACCTGAAGTACCCTCAATTGAAGATTTTAACAGTTATTCTTGAAAAAATGATGTTAAATATCATTTTTTCACTTTTTATGTTATTATAAATATTAAATAATATTTTATTCTCTATACAATTTGACTGCATTTTATATTTAATATTAAATGGATATATAGTTTAAAAATGTTAAAGAAATTAAATTTCATAAAGTAGCCAGCTATGGAAATAGCTACTATACTAAGAAAATTCTGATTGAAAGATGTCAGTGTCAAGTGCAATTGACATGTGTGTTTGTGTTATAATTTTACTGGATATTTAGGATCTTTTGCTAGAAATTTTCTGTATAGAATTTGTATAAAATATATACAACTGACGGAAGGTAATGTACTGGCCCACATCAGATTTTTTTCATTAAAATGGGTTTATAAAATCTTTTTTTAATACATGAAAGTGTGAAAAAAGTTTACTTTTTTAATGCTGCGGAGTGAAATAATGAAATGTTACGGCACTTTTTTCACGCTTATATAGCAGACAAAAAAATTGTATACAACTCGTGAGTAAATTATATCTTTTTTCACTCGAAAGATTTGCGCACTCGCCTTCGTCTCGTTCGGCATATTCTCCTTCTTGTGAAAAAAATGTACTTTACTCACTTGTTACATAAATAGCTATTTCCTAACTCTGTTTCATATTGTCAACTTTATATTTGTCATTTTGACATACAAAATGATATTCACTTCGCAACGAGCTGATTCCAAATTTTCAAACCGCAGGTCGATTTATATTTTCGTTTTCGTTATAGGTACACATATAATTTAATTCTTTACCAATTTCTAGGTTATGACCCAAAAATGGGTGAAGATACATGTCTGTCGACTAAGGACAAATTATATAAGTCTACCAATTTTCATAAAATTTGTCCTGTTATTTCAGTTTACACAATCATTAAACTGAAATCTCTAAAAATGGTCAGGATGTACACCGATTTTTTTTTAGTTATTTTGCTCTACAAATTTTTCATTTGTATACTTATGTATTTTATTCTGCGGAATCAAATAGCTACGTCGCCTGGTTTGCATCTGTACATATTATTGGGTCTACTTTGAACGCAAATATCTAAGGAACTAAAAGAGATATGAATTTGCTTTTTGAAATTAGTGCATTGAAATGTATCTAAAATTAGATATTTGATAATTGTAACCAAAGGTGGATGTATATGAGTTTTGGGGTGTTTAACTCAAAAATACTCGTAAGTAAATATGCAGCTCGTCTACTTTAGCAATGCACTTGAGTGCGCGATAGCAAGATGACAAGAGAGGGATAATTATAGAATGAAATGAAGCACGTTTTTTTTGCTTTAATCAAAAGAATAAGAAAAACTATTTAGCACCTATTTTTTATTTTTTTCGTATTATTCTTTATTCATGAGAAAATTGTCTTTGAAATTATAATGTTTGAATTTCCGCTTCCCCTTTCGCCTGATGACGTTCGAAACTACCTAACCAATGAGGGTGTGGCTAACATTTGCCACCGACGGAAATTAAACAAGTGACAGTCATGATAGCTGTCAACTACAACTGATTTTTGTATTTGGAAATAATCAAACATGGTTGTAAAAAAGTGTTTTGTGCATTGTGCCCAAATAGAACTGATAATAGAGAAAAATATTTCTAGTAGTGCCTCAAAACGAAGAAAGAAGAATGAAATGGTTGTCGCAAGTATTGATAAAAACATAAAATAAAAACTTCTTTGTTGTATAGATCATTTTGATGTAAATATAAATATTTTTTATAATTAAATAAAAACTATCGAATACATTTATTTTTTTAGCACTCAGGCTACGGTTTCTTATACCGGCTAATCTTTTCACTATTGGACCAAAAGAGAGATTGATAAATCCAGGATAAAATATTGTTAGACGGTATTGCTTAACACCACTACTGACGATAATGTCCAACTGAAGAGGATCTATTCCAAACAATGTGTCGCTGGAATATGTTTTATATATGTTTGTAGTTTGGCGCCAATTCAAAAAACATATTTTTAAACTGCTACTGTGCTTAATATATACAGAAATTTGAACAGAAAATCATATTTAATCACACTGTAGAACGTACTTATTCGAATTTCAGAAGAAAAAAATATGTTAATTTTTTTTTGCAACACCTTATTGTAAATGATCATTTGTACAGTTCCTGCAAAAATGGAATGAAGGATATAATCGTACACTAGAAAATGATTATTGGCTTTGCAATATGATAAAAATAGAACAAAATATATTGTAAATACCTTATTTGTATACACACTGAAGTTTGAATGTAAAATATAGAATATAATAAAAAAAATTGATATTGTTCTTTATTATTTGGTATTGTCGAGCGGCGAGCGTTTATTTAACGTTCTTTTATTAAATGAAAGTACTATACTCAATTATATTTTATTTTTACAAGTTATTACATTTGACATGTTGTATTCTATTTTTATATATCAATTGTCCCCTTTCTGTTGTTTGACAACGGACTCCTGGACTCCTTTGATATGGCTCTCACAGTTCGGCCAATCCTGCCGCGACATTGTCCTCGATGTCGACTGGCTTTTTCTTCCGTGATCGGAGACAGCTCCATCCGGAATATCTATCTTCGTCTTGAGTGTCTTCATTGAATATCTGAGTTTCTTCTTCTTTTTCTTCGTATTCCCTTTCTTGCGTAGAGGACAGGTCTTCATTTTCCTCTTGTTCGCCTTATGTTGCTTCGTCTTGATCTTCGGATTGAATTTCTTCATTTTCAAATGTGCTCATCTCATCATCTTCATCTTCGCAATCATCTAGTGGGCCTACCCATCTCTTCATTCGTTCAGGCGGTAATATACCGTTATATGGTCTCTGTGAAACTGGATGACCTGGAATATCTCTAATTACATAACGATCATTATCAAGAACGGAATGGATGATGTATGGACCAATATATTTTTGGGACATTTTAGGATTTCGATCTGTAGGGGCTGAAGTTCTCTCAATCATGACGTATTCACCTATCTTATACTTACAATGAATTTTCTTATCGTACCGTTCTTTTGTTTTCTCTTGTTGAATTCTTGTATTTTCAATTGTATCTTTTCTTGCTTCTTCTCTCTTGTTTTGGTAATCAGCTACGGTTATATTTTCTTCAATCATTTGTTGCAATTCCATTCCAAATCCGTGTGACAATTTATATCCAAAAAATCTGATGTGGCCAGCACATTACCTTCCGTCAGTTCTATGTGTTTTAGGCGCTTTCTTTTTAGGGGGAAAATGAACTGATCTTACCTCGTACTGAACTGAACTACTCCTAAAAAGAACAGTATATTTTTTTTAAATAAGAAGTTATAGTCTGTTAATTTGATTTTGACATTAAATTCTTTTGCCTTTGTGTATTTAAGTATGGAAGTAGTTCTTATGGTAATGAAACATGATATAACGTTTCAAACTAATTAATTTCTTCTATTCATGTCATTTTAATATCAAATACTTACAAAAAAGACAAAATACAAAGCAGTCAGTCATATTGACGTGAGATTGACATTCGGGATCAGTTCAGGAGCTATATTATCCTGTTTCAAAGGTGGTGCTTCGCGGGGGCGGGGACGAAGAAACTGGGTAGTACAAGATCATTTATCCCCTTTTAAAAAGAACGATTTAGGGTAGATGTGTGCTACTCGGAGTTGATCTTCTTAATAAAAAGAAAGCGGCTTTTGTAGAAATGTCATACATAAAGTTCCTTGTAAAAGATTATATTTCTTGTACATTACCTTAAGGCAGTTGTATGTATTTTATACAAATTCCATACAGAACAAAAGATCCTATATTTCCAGTAGTAAAATTATAACACAAACATACTGTCAACTGCACTTGACATTGACACTTTTCAATCAAAATTTTCTTAATATAGCAGCTGTTTCCAGAGTTATAACATAGCTGACTAATATGTATGATATTTAATTTCTTTATAATTTTTTAACTCTATATCCATTTAATATGAAGTATAAAATGCATCCAAATCGTATAGAGAATAAAATATTCTTTAAGATTTATAATAACATTAAATGTGAAAAAATGATATATAACATCGTTTTTTCAAGAAAAACTGTTAAAATCTTCAAATGAGGGTACTTCCGGTTGACCTATTCTTGCCAGAATCTAATCAGCTCTTCATATGTACGTACAGAAGGAGAATACGAAAGAATTATAATTTTTTGAATTGTAGTATTAGAGTTATCGCATTAGAAAAATTTGTCACACACAAACACACACACACACACATACACACACACATACACACACACACACACACACACACACACATACATACAGACATCATCGTAAAAATAGTAAAATCGTATTCTAGGGACCCTAAAACGTACTCATTCCTCAAAAACTCACCACCGAATTTTTTGACCAAAGACAATACCTTCCTTACCTAAAGGTGACGGAAGGTAAAAAACGAAATACATTTACATATTACTAACAATATTTGTTAATGGATTATAATGAATTATTTTATCGTGTATAATTAAACAGTATGCAGTTGTATTTTCAGATACATTCTCATTTGTCTCAAATTCCAATCTTATATCAACATTACCCGATTTCAATGTCTCACTTTGAAGCGAACAATCTATGACTACCAGGGGTACTGTATTAATAAATTTGTGAGGTGTCAATGAAGGCTCACATGGTTGTTCGTAGTAAGACAATTGAAATTGAGTGTACATTTCATATAACATAGCCCAATGATTATTCTTAATATTTAAATTAAATTGCAGTGATCAAATTTACTCATATCCTTATTAATTTCATTCTTGCGATCTGTCTGATATCCCACGATGACAAAATGCGGTGTTTCCAACTGTGATGTAGTTTTGATAGCCCAGGAGTGACGTTGTGTTTTTTGCAGGAGCGGATACTCATGAAGTTCCCAGCTACGAAACGCTATCTCCAAATTAATGCTATTCTCTATATACTTCATAATCATCAATCGCTCGGCATCGGCTACTGATATATGTGGAATTTTCCAGTGAACATTAGTTAATTCAATTTTCATATTTTCTTTGGCGTCACTGCTTTCAATTGCATTCAAATCAGTGCTGTTTCGTATTAAAACTAATTCTTGTTGTACATTTAGAACATTTTTTTTAAATCTTCACAAAATCCCAATAGCATATTGAGGGGGATGCATACATTGAAATTACCGTGATCATCAACTAGTTGTTTTGTTTCAGCACAGGCAACCAACCAGCATTTTGTAAACGTTTACTTACATTTGTATTGTAAGAAACATAATTCTTTATAATTTCACTAAATAAGAATGCAAATGCGTTGTTAACCAATTTAGCTGTGGTCGACACTTTATTATCATGCGTGAGAAGCTTGCCCTCAATATAAAGTAAACTATTCCATGGTAGAATGTACAAGTATTGTTGTTGTATTGGAATGCGAATTTCATCATTATAGTCGAAAGTTGTGGAAGCATACGGTTTGTGTGTGTGTTTTTCCGCATGACTGATTCAATTATCAAATAACGCGTTTTCTGGCACATTCAATATATTATTAGCATTCATTTTGGCGAATGCAAAGAATATTTTTTTTTTGATTTTTTAAACTGAACTCCAATCCAAATAACTATTAATTTTATTCGCTTCTTTCAGTACCTGCTTCTAAGTTTTCTTGTCAAAATTTATTTATATCGTCTATTTCGTAAAAACCTTCTGGAATAGTAATTATATAATTTCCAATATAAAATTTATTATTTTCATTATCAATATTCTGCATAGAGTTATATACTCCAAAATTTATTAACCCGAGTACATATTCCGAATCCTCATCGAGTATAATCGGCGGATGAAAATTTTCAGTGAATTAGTACCGAAGAGCGTAAATGTGTATGACATGAAGGTTCAACCAATACTATGGAGTAATAATGCTTATTTGTATAAAAATGCTAAGCACCAGTGGCCACATTTTACACTATTATTAGGCTGATATTTATTGTAATTGTAGTCTATTGAACACCTGCTTCCTAAATAATCAACTAATTCTTTTAGTGGTGCTAGGTTTCTATAACTATCAAAATATATAACTAAATTATTACGTTTTTTATAAGCAATTCAATGCGGGTAAATTATTTCTCATGAATACCCCTCTAAAAAATGGAATTTTCAGTACTTTAGCATATTTTCGAAGATCAATATTACTTAAAGCCCTTGATGGCAATTCTGTTGGCAGTTTTTTAAATGCAGTCCAAGTCCTTTTCGATATGGTTTTAAGTAGAGACCTTTACCCATTGCAATGGCCTCAATCATTTTATTATGACGTCTATCTTCTTTTAATTGCTCGGTAGCAGTCATTGACGAACTGTGCTTGAGTAATGTTCGTGATTTAATTTATATCAAAATGCAAACTGTAAAGCAAATCCATGACTTTAAGGTTAAGAATTATGATTTCGATAGTGCTAGTAGTCAACCGCGCCATAGTACATTGTTACCGGATATAGTAAGATGTATTATAGCAGGTCCATCCGGATGCGGTAAAACAAATGTTATGATTGCACTTATAGAGCACGAAAATGGTCTATGTTTTTCGAATGTATACATATACTCAAAATCATTATTCCAACCTAAATATAAGTATTTAAACATGTTACTAGAATCAATTGAAGGAATAAGTTATTTTGCATATAATGAAAATTTAGATATTGAAAAGCCATGCAATGCGCAATGCAATTCTGTGTTTATATTTGATGATGTAGCGTGCGATAAACAAGATGTAATTAGAGAATACTTTTGCATGGGTCGCCATAAGGCTATAGATTGTTTTTATTTATGTCAGACTTATACCAGAATTCCCAGACATCTTATACGGGATAATGTTAATCTATTAATATTATTTAAATAAGATGGTATTAATTTAAAATATGTATATGCAGATCACGTAAATACAGATATGTCATATGAAAAGTTTAAGGATCTTTGTTATTTTTGTTGGTCTAGTAAGTACGAATTTATGGTTATTGACAAAGAAAGTGACTTAAGTAATGGGCGTTATCGTAAAGGATTTGATCGGTATATTATAATAAATAACAGTGCCATGAGGTAAAAGACTTCAGTTGCTGGTTAGCTGTCGTACGGTAAACATCTGAACAGGTTCAATAAAACAGCAACAGATTAAATTTAATTATATCTGTTTTTGAGTTGTTTATCTAGCTATCAGATCTGTTTTTTATCTGGTTATCAGCTAGTTATTTGCCACTGAGTCTGTTTTTTGCTGTTTCAACAAGTAACAGTCCTGTTAATTTAAACCTATTTTGGACCTGGTGTGTGACCTTAAACCTGTTCCACCAATTATTTTACCTGTTTCAACAAGTTAACTTAAACATTTATTCTGGACCTGGTGTTTGATCCTAATTTTGTTTCACCACTTGTTTTAAATATTATCCCAAATGGCTTGGAACAGGTTCAATAAAACAGCAACAGATTAAATTTAATCATATCTGTTTTTAAATTGTTTGTCCAGCTATCAGATCTGTTTTTTATCTGGTTATCAGCTAGCTATTTGCTACTTGGTCTGTTTTTTCCTGTTCCAACAAGTAACAGTCCTGTTAATTTAAATATATGTTGGACCTGGTGTGTGAGGTGTGACCTTAAATCTGTTTCACCAATTGTTTTACCTGTTTCAACAAGTTAACTTAATCATTTATTCTGGACCTGGTGTTTGATCTTGGTTTTGTTTCACCACTTGTTTTAATATTATCCCAAATAGCTGTTTATAGCTAGTTTATTAATTTTTGTAAAAAATTAATGAAGAATTAACAAAAGCTATAATTAGTACTCGGAAAAGCAAAAGCTTAAAAACCTTAGGCTTGTCCATTACATAGAAAAATTGAATTAGAATCACAATATAAACCAATAATTAAATCTTTTAAAGATATTGCAGTTAATTTACCAATGACCAATATAAAAGAAGAACTTAAAAGTGAACCGAAAGAAGAAGTAAAAGACGAGGAAATATCTGAAAAAAATGAAACTTTATTAGGCATTAAATTTTTAAAAACAAACGTAGTGGCACAATCAATGAACGAAGATGGGGGTGATAATGATGTATTTATTGAAAATCAATCACCCATGATTGAAGAGCATCCATCAATAACTGGAGAGGATATTTTTAATTTAACTCAGGAACCCTCATTCAGGGAGTATTTAGACCAGTATGATCCATTACCACGGCAATATGTTGAACAGATGGTAATAGATGACAAAAATTCATTTGATTTCAAATATGGCGTGCGTCATGATGTGGATACTGATAAATTTTTACCTTCCGTCACCTTTAGGTAAGGAAGGTTGTCTTTGGTCAAAAAAATCGGTGGTGAGTTTTTGAGGAATAAGCACGTTTTAGGGTCCCTAGAATACGATTCTACTATTTTTACGATGATGTCTGTATGTGTGTGTGTGTGTGTGTGTGTGTGTGTGTGTGTGTGTGTGTGTGTGTGTGTGTGTGTATGTGTGTGTGTATGTGTGTGTGTGTGTGTGTGTGTGTGTGAAGAGCTGATTAGATTTTGGTTATAATTGGTCAACCGGAAGTACTCTCATTTGAAGATTTTAACAGTTTTTCGTGAAAAAAACGATGTTAAATATGATTTTTTCACATTTAATGTTATTATAAATATTAAAGAATTATTTATTCTCTATACGATCTGAATGCATTTTATACTTCATATTAAATGGACATAGAGTTAAAAAATTATAAAGAAATTAAGTATCATATATATTAGTCAGCTTTGCTATAACTCTGGAAACAGCTGCTATACATTAAGAAAATTCTGATTGTAAGGTGTCAGTGTCAAGTGCAGTTGACAGTATGTTTATGTTATAATTTTACTAGAAATACAGGATCTTTTGTTAAAAACTTTCTAAATGGAATTAGTACAAAATACATACAACTGCCTTAAGGTAATGTACAAGAAATATAATCTTTTGCAAGAAACTTTCTGTATGGCATTTATACAAAATACATAGAACTGACGCAGGCACCGGACAGCTAAATGAATGTGCCAAAACACTGACATAGTTCCAGGAAGCAAACTGTAGAGGCGCGACAGTGCTTAAATTTTAAGAAAATGGATCAAGTCACCTCTGAGTTCAATACATTTTGCAATATTTTGAATTGTAAAGTCACATAAGTCATCACACATGTCATTGAACGTACGCTTTAACATCTTTAATTATTTGGTAATCCAATTTGTAATAGTTTATAGATTTAGTTATAGTGCCAGTAGTGATTTATTTCGTGATTTCTCCAGTTTTAAAGAGTATTAACTGTGTTTAATTTTTGACGTAATACGGAATTGAAATTCAATAAGCTGATGAACATTCGTTGTGCTGTTTGTTATAAAGTGCAGTGCAAAGAAGCAAATAGACGTTTACTTTTATATTTAATGATGATATGTCGTACCATTTCCAATATCCTTTTATCTTACATATAAACAAAAATTAAAATAGAAGTGTATGTCTATCTGACAAGTAAATTTAAATTTATTTAGAAATGAATTTATAGTTATTGTATTGTGATTATTTAAAATATATGTTATGTAGTTATATTCAATTTTCTTATTATGTCTTTTATTTTAAAAAATCAAAATTTCAATTTATCTATACATGACATGTCTCCTATGTCACAAACTACCAAGCCGACCAAGCCATCACAGTGTGCGTTAGTTCATGGAAGCAATCTGTAGATGTCACTATTTTGTATTTCGAAAAATACATTAACTGTCCTATCTGTAGTTGAGGTGATCCGTGAACTGACGGAAGGTAATGTGCTGGCCTCATCAGATATTGTATAGGTGATTCTGAGTTAAAAATTATGGGTAAGGATTTAGTTATAAAAAATATAAAATATATCGGAACACCTGGTTTATATGAGCTTTTATTTAAAAAAAAAAAACACCATTGAGGTATACTGAACCCGATAGTAAAAATTATGTTGATATTGTGAAAAGAACGAAAGCTGCCCGTCGACATTATAGTGATAGCGAGCAACTTTCAGGGAGCAGATCTCAGAAGTATACTTCCATTATTGCTCCAAACTTAAAGAGTCAGCGGAAAGTTACTCCAGCTTCTAAAAAAATAATTTCAATTCCTAAAAGACCAATTTCATACTCAGGTGCACGTTTAGCTTTAAAAAATCTAAAACCCCAAGTTACTCGTTGGGTGAAACTTATTTTAAAAAAAATCTGATGTGGCCAGCACATTACCTTCCGTCAATTATATGCAGTGTTGTGACTGATCTAGATCATTTGATCTAAAACACTAATCTAGTTCATTTAGTATGGTTTTTGATCTGATCTAGATCCTTTTATATATAAAGATCTTGATCTGGATCTAGATCTAAGAACTATATAATCTATGATCTTAGAAAAGATCAAATATACGGGAATATACGGGAAACTTGAATAAACTTGGAGAAGACGAAAATTATTTTTTTATGTACCCAAAAGTTTAGGCCATGTCAAGTGAGAAAAAAAAATACAAAAATTTGAAACCAGAAAATCCAAGAACAAATTAAATACAAGTAGGTTGTAATTTATTTAACTCACTTAAAAAATTCAATGCCTTATAATGATTGTCTGCCCGTTTGATATGGCCTGTCTTAATTTAGTACATTTCAACAATTCTAATGTTTAAAATTATTATTTTTGTTTCTGTTTGTACTTTAATCGTTAATTCAGCATTAATAAAACTACGTACCTTATACCTATGTATCTAATTTTCTTCCTGTGTGTAAGGCACACGATTAAGTATATTCTTTGTAATTAATTTATTGTTTGTATTCTTAATTAATTAATCAGAAATAAAAAGAATTTGAAAATCGTTACTGATCTTTTTATGATCTAAGAAAGACTGATCCCAAATTCCTGATCTGATCTGAAAAGAAAGATCCGGTCGCAGAAATGGTCCTATGATCTGATCTAGAACATATTAATTGTAAAGATCTTGATCTTGGTCTAGATCCTTTATAAATTGATCTGTCACAACACTGGTTATATGAGGTATTTACGAAACTTCTACCGGAGAACTGTTACCGGTAAACAGCTTTTTATAGCTACCAGAATAGATATTTTAAGAACGCAAGTGGTAAACAGACTAGATCCATAACCTATGAAAATATTTGAAACAGGTTAGAAATTTGACGTAGTTAACAAACTGAGCAGAGTCCTACTTTGAACACATTTCCATTTTAACGCACGCGCTTCGCTTTGCATCACTACCTTTTTTGAGATTAGATTCCTTATGAATCCGTTAGATGGATCTGGTAGATATTGAACAATTTTCGAACACGGTAACTTTTTACCACTCGTGTTTTCAAACACAGTCGCTAGATGCGGTATCTACCGGTAGAATTTTCTTAAATCCGTACGTATTTTTTATAAAATCCATACAGAAAGTTCCTTGCAAAAGATTTTAAGTTTCTTGTATATACATTACCTTCGACAGTTGTATGTATTTCGAGCAAAAAGATCCTATATTTAGACTAAAATTATAACACAAAAATACTACGAATATGTCAATTGCACTTGACACTGACATCTATCAATCAGAATTTTCTTAATATAGTAGATGTTTCTACCATAGCTGGCTAATTTATGAAATTTAATTTCTTTATAATTTTATAACTCTCTATCCATTTAATATGAAGTTTAAAATGCAGTCAAATCGTATAGAGAATACAATGTTCTTTAATATTTATAATAACATTAAATGTGAAAAAATGACATTTAACATCGTTTTTTCCAGAAAAACTGTTAAAATCTTCAAATGAGGGTACTTCCGGTTGACCAATTATAACCAAAATCTAATCAGCTCTTCATATAGATGCAACGAAGAGGAATACGAAAGAATCATAATTTTTGGAATTGTAGTATTAGTTACCGTAGACGAAAATTTTGTTACACACACACACACACACACACACACACACACACACACACACTGACACACACACACACACACACACACACACACATACACACACACACATACAGACATCATCGTAAAAATAGAAAAAATCGTATTCTAGGGACCTTAAAACGTGCTTATTCATTAAAAACTCACCACCGAATTTTTTGACCAAAGACAATACCTTCCTTACCTAAAGGTGACGGAAGGTAATTAACTAAAAAACGAGTGGAGTATGTATACTGGGATAATGTAAATGAATTGGTTGATCGATTGCGGCTTTTAATTGCATCACGTGATGCCGGTCATACAGGACACAATAATGAAATTATATCCATAATTGAGGAGTTAAAAGAAGCTGGAGTTATAAAATAGCAACAGTTCAATAATGACTCTTGATTAGTTTGGACGTCATATAGAGCATCATAAAAATAAAATATATACTAATAAAATAATACCTCTTATTTCAAGACAAATTAAAAGTTTAGAATAATATTATATAAACAAAATAAATATACTAAAAAATAATTTCCAAATAGAATTGTCTAAAGTGAAAAATAATTTAAAATCCACCATTGTTATAAATTTAAAATTAAAACTAGAAGGTGATACTTATAATATAATAAACAGTTCTAATTTAACTTTTTATACTTTACCTTGTACATGTAAAATTATTCAAACTAATATAAATAATCCAAAAGAGCGTCTAAACTACCGAATTAATAAGAACCCCGTAGCTCAATAATAGTAGGTAAACATGTTGTAAAGGGGAATAAATTGATAATATATCCCAGTCCTATGAGATTAAAAACTAGTGAATTATATATTGAAATTGTACTGGAAACACCTGTTAATTATGTCGAAAATTAAACGTGAAATTGTTGAAGAAATACATAAACCAGCACGAGTGCACTTTCAAAGAAGGCGTGTAATTACAAAAGGAATGATGACTTATTCCAGGCTGATTTGGTTGAAATGATTCCTTATGCTAGAATAAATAAAGGCTATCGTTACATTTTAGTTGAAATTTCAGCAGCTATGAAAAGTATTTTGCTTAGTAATAATCGAATTCCTCAAAATTTACAAACTGACCTAAGAAAAGAATTTGACAATAAAAATTTTCAAAATTTAATAAATAAATATAATATTAATCATTATTCAAGCAATAGTACAAAAAAGCATCTGTTGTTGAGCGAGTTAATCGTACCTTAAAATCGATGATGTGGAAAGAGTTTAGTTTACAAGGAACATATAAGTGGTTAAGTTTATTACCTAAACTTACGGAAAAGTATAATAATACAAAACACAGAACTATTAAAATGAAACCTATTAATGTCAGTAAAAAGAATGAAAAATTACTTCTTGATAGTGTTTACAGTAATATTAAAATTGTTGGAAAAGCAATACTAAAAGTGGGTGATTTTGTACGTGTAAGCAAATATAGAGTGGCTTTTGTGATAGGTTATACTCCTAATTGGTCTAATGAAATTTTTACTATACATTCGCTTCAATTAATATATCATATTACTTATATTCTTAAAGATCAGTCAGGGCAAATTATAAAAGGAGGATTTTATAAATATGAAGTACAAAAAGTAAAGTATCCTGATATATATCTTGTTGAAAAAATTTTAAAAAGGAAGGGCGATATGGTATTTATTAAATGGCTTGGGTTTGATAGTAAACATAATAGCTGGATAAGTAAAAGTAATGTTGAATGAGAATTAAAAAGGGGGGCGACTTATTTTTTCACCAATTAAGCAAAAGTATAGTACTAATAAATATAACTCTTGTATAAGATTCTACAGAGGTATTTAATTTCTAAACATCAAAGAGCATAAATCGCCCTAAATGCTAACCAAGTCGGGAAATGTAAAAGTATTTAGTATTTACATTTTAATATAATAAATAACATTAAAACATATATGTAGTTAAAAAATCTTTTTCTATATATATTATTTCAAAATAAATAAATTAATTATGAAATAAAAGTATAAAATAGTTCTGAAAATAATATTCCTTCTCTAAACTTCCTCAAACATATAAAAATAATTTTAATATAAAAAATTATGACGTGTAGAACATTAAAATTTACCAACTAATAAAACTCATATTGATGATTAGCTCCAAATATTGAACAATGTCAGTTATGCAACAAAAATAGAATAACAGGTACAAATTTATATATAAATAATTTATTTTTTAACATTTTATAATGTAAGCACATATTTTTTAGATTTAATGCACATGAAAATGAGTGCAACCGACTATTCACTTTAAAAGAAAAATATGTGGCCAGAAAGCTTTATCAACTTGACGACTTAGCACGAGCTAGGGAGATGGTGTTTCATAGTTGGGAACTTTATAAATATCCGCTCCTGCAAAAAACACATCACTCTTGGGCTATCAAAACTACATCACAGTTGAAAACACCGGGTTTTATCATCGTGGGATTTCAGACAGATCGCGAGAATAAAATTAATAAGGATATGAGTAAATTTGATCACTGTAATTTGAGTAATATTAAGCTGTATTTAAATTCTGATATGTATCCATATGATAATTTAAATTTAAATATTAAGAATAATCATTGGGCTATGTTATATGAAATGTACACTTAATTTCAATTGTCTTACTATGAACAACCATGTGAACCTTCATTGACACCTCACGAATTTATTAATACAGCACACCTGGTAGTCATAGATTGTTCGCATCAAAGTGAGACATTGAAATCGGATAATGTTGATATAAGATTGGATTTTGAGAAAAATGAAATTGGGGTGTATTCTGCAAAAAATTGTTAATTTTAACATGCCTTTAAAAAATTATATTTTAACATGACTGTTAACAATAAATTCATTTGTTGGTATTCTCTACGCGAAAATTTGACACTGCTGTTAAAATCATAGAGCCAAGCTCATAACCTTTTACTAAATATTAGTAGCACTACTAATGATTGCAACTACTCACAATTAAATTATTTGCGCTCATAAAGTAAAACTAGTGCAAGTAAAACTTAGTAGTACCTAATAAAAGAGAAATTTAGTAGTGATAATTAGTAGCACCAAAGGCTATTTTAAGTACTATTACCTGTTAATCAAAAGATTCTCGTCATAATAATTTTTTAAAAAATAGTTGAATTAATGGAAAATCACGTGCCATTGCCAAAGAAATTATATAGAAATAGGAAAAATTCATGAGAAAAACTTACAGAAAATTAATTTAGGAAAATATACAAATATTTATTACAGTTTTTCTGATTTTATTATATTGCAAACAATACTTGTAATATTATGCTGATTACAATAAAGGATATTTACAGTCCAAGAACATTGATTACAACAAAGAATCTAATTCCAACAAAGGAAATTTCAATAATATTTCAATACTAGCATTTATCGCAGAATAAAAAATAAGGCATATGCAATAAGAATTACTGTACTTGACATCTTTTTTATTACTATTCAGCTAAAAAACACATAATTTAAAATAAATACACCTTAAACGTGTCTTAATATCAAAAAGGAAATCCACATACTTTTAAAAAAGTTTTATTATTACTATTCAGCTAAAAAATACATAATTTAAAATAAATACTCCTTAAACGTGTCATAATATCAAAACTGAAATCCACATACATTTAAAAAAGTTTTAGCAGATATTTTACGTTTTCTTTGGCTAATTTCCACATTCAAAGTTGGTTAGCCAATCTTGTCATGTTAAAAATCGTTAATATTTTTTCTTCTTGTGTCCAATTTTTCCCACGCTCCGTTTATTTGCCATTTTCTTTAATATGTAATCTTATTTTTCTTCACTTCACTTCAGAATTTCACTGCTCTCACCTCACAACTGTCAAATCTGTCTTCCTTTATAGGTTACGTGCACTTAGTAGTACTCTAACCTGTATTAACAGATCTTTCATTTCATGCTAACATATGTATTTTTATATATTACTATCTCTTTCATTCAACGTTTTCATTAATAGTACAGGGTTGCCATGTATACTTTACTACTAGTTAAAATAAGCTAGTAGTGGAATTATGAGCACCAGTATCATTAGTTTTATACTAATGTGTTTTAGTAAGTAACTCCTAGTTGTAAAATTTAGTAAAAGGTTATGAGCTTGGCTCATAAATTTTAACATGCCTGTTAAACACCAAAATGAATTGATCAACAAGACAGAAAAAAGGCACGTCTTTGCTAAAGTAATGTAGTTAGTAACCATAACACAAATAAATAAACATGATAAAAAGAGTGAACAACTGTCAGTTTATATGTCACTTTGAAATTTTAAAAAACTAATCTGTCATTCTGAAATTTTAGAAAAACGAATGGAAATAATGCTTCGAAAAATAAATAAAAATCTGCCGCATAAGCATGTATCATTTTTAGATTCCATATTAAAAATTAATTACATTGAAATTGTAAATTATTAAGTTATCATTAGGTATGTAAAATTTCTTCTTCTTGATCCTCAGAATTGACAATCCAAAATGTTAAGTTACGTTGGTTTGACGAACAAGACAGGAATAAGCAATTTTAATTGCATTTAATACCTACAATATAATAAAGAACTATGTTTTACGATACATCTAAATCGTGCTCTCGGTATACCATTCAAAGTTCACTCTTTGTCGAATTATGTTAATTAAATATTCCTGCTAGACATACGATGGAACGGGTGACCGTAATTAAATAAAATACTTCGTAAAACAGTTGTATATTTTATTAAATAACACCTAGATATTTTTTATATTCATCCATGGTATTTTTCTTTCGTTTTCTATTTCATTTTCATTAATTAGAAGTGCAACATATTCAAATGCTTTGATAATTTTATTGTATAAACAGATATTAAAATTTTAAAGGCATCGATTTGAATGACGTTAAAATACACAGTTTTAACACCTAATTTGAACACGGGTGTTAAAATTTTAACAGAATTGATAGTTACAGAATAGAAAATATATTTTAACAAGTTTATTTTTAGCATACTGTTTAAAATAAACAGTTTCCTTACAGAATACACCCCAATGTAACTGAAAATACAACTGCATACTGTTTAATTATACACAATAAAATAATTCATTATAATCCATTAACAAATATTGTTAGTGGTATGTACACAAGAAGAACTAGATAATATAACTATAGAAGAATTAACAGAAAAAATTAAATTAATGAAACGAGGAAAATCAGCAGGACACAAATAGTTGCAAAAACAAAAATAAAAGGGACAACTGCATATTTTGCCTTTTTGGATTTAGAAAAATCATTTGACAGAGCTTCACAAAAAGAAATATGGGAAAGTTTAAAGAAAAGAGGAGTCAGTTTCAAACTCAGACAGGGGATCAAGAGTCTTTATAACAGCAACAGAAATTATGTAAGGAAGAGCAATATGAAATCTGAAGAATTCGCGATAAATGATAGTCTAAGACAAGGAGGTGTGCTGAGCCCGCTATTATTCATAATCTTGATGGATTACCTAATCAAGAAAACTAAGAACAGAGTAAAACCACTCCACATTGGATATCGCTACTTAAAACCAACTATGCTGGCTACATGTGCATTCGCTGATGACGTAACGATCTGTGCAGCGTCAGAACAAGACCTCCAAAACAACCTGAAGATATGGGAGCAAGAATTATCACATAGAAGGATGAAAATAAACGTAGGAAAATCCAAGATTATGTTATCGGAAATAACACAAATGAAACAAATATAACACTGAATGGTGAGAAATTAGAACAAGTAGATACATTTAAGTACCTTGGGATAATACTACAAAATGATGGAAGTATGGAAGATGAAATAGAAGAGAGAATAGTAAATGCGTCGAAAATATACCACGCGCTTACAAAAGCATTTATAGGGAAGAAAGAAGTATCTCAAAGAACTAAAATGACAATTTATAAAACAATATACAAGCTAATACTTTTATATGGTAGCGAGAGTTGAGTGCTAAATGAAAGTCAAAAAAGTAGACTACAGGCAATGGAAATGAAATATCTAAGAAGGGTAAAAGGCATAACCCTTTGAGACCGCATACGAAATGAAGAAATCCGTAAAGAACACGATATAGAGGCACTGTATACAACTATAGAAACTCAGCGACTTAAATGGTTTAGACATTTAAATAGAATGAAACCACACCGGCCAGTAAAGGAAATATGGGAAACCAAAGTACAAAAGAAGAAAACTAGAGGAAGGCCCAAGAAAACGTGGAACGATGAAGTAATGAAGACATTAGGACAAAGAGAAGTACCATGGAGCGAAGCCAAGAAGATGTCAAAAAACAAAAAAGAATGGACAAAATTTGTATACCAAATGTAATGTAATAAATGAAATGTATTATTTTTATACCTTACACCAACGGATAAAAAGGTTTTGATTATATATATAATATGTAAATGTATTTCGTTTTTTTTAAATGTACAATAAATGTTTTACAATAATTAAGCATTTCTCATTTAAAAAACCCCAAATTATTGCATAACAAAAAATTACCTGTATTATAATCCACACTTTTTAAAATGTTTCTTCAAGTATTTCTTTGTCTTAAACCTCTTACAACAGTTTGGACATGCATATTTTGTTTTTGAATCTATAATACTAAACGATTAAATTCACTATCTATATATATTTTCTTTAATCACGACGATCGCCCAACTTTAGACAAGGCTACAGCTTAAACGGTGCGACCGATTTTCATGAAAGTTGTAAGAAACTGTAGGAAATGATTGGCTTCAGGGCCCTTCTAATGGGACGAATTTCTGTAGGATGCATAGTTTTCAAGTAAAAAATTATTAAACGTAAATTGAAACAACCGATCGAAGATTACATGTAAAAATTTAGAAGATAAAAATGCTGTCATGTGTAACATTTGGCATGATGTCAATGTCAATAATGACAAATTATGAATGTCGTATGGGTTGTCGACCATTTCAAAGCTAAATATAAATAAATATATTGTGTAAAATTGAAGAAAAGAATATGAATTAAATGAGGTAGGTATACGTAATGAATTTAAGCTATATTTATTGTTAATTTAGATTTTATTTTGTAAATAGATTTTACGAAATGTCACAAGTTACTAAAAACTACGAAAACGTTGATAAAGACTAGAAGAGTTTCACAATCGAACGAAGAATACATGTGTAAAATTAAAAAGAAAAATACTGTCTTCTGTCACATTTGATATGTTAATGACAAATTTGAACTACAGAAAATAATCGGTTAAAAATTGAAGAAAAGAATGTGAGAATTAAACGGCGTATGGTACGCTATGAATGTAAGATATGTTTATTCTTATTTTATAATTTATTTTGTAAATAGATTGTTGAAAATGTTCGAGGTTATTAAACGACGAAATGGACGAGAAATGTGGGAAAAGCATCAACGACAAGAAAGACTGGGAGGACAAAGTGTACAGTGTACAGAGAGAATGTCAAGGATTGTTTTCTGTGCCTGTCAGTGTATTAATCTAAGATATGTTTATTTATATTATATTTTGTAAATAGATTTTACAAAACTGACAAAAAGAAACTGGTAGTATTTGGGTTGGCAGTCCAGCGTGTTTTATTCGCACAGCTTTACCAGTACGATCTAGACCTAAACCGTACACAAATAAAGGAGTGTGTGGGGCTCTTTAGGTCAGATTGCGTGGGTAGTTTGGGTGGGCATGTTGCGTGGGTAGTTTGGGTGGGCATGTTGCGTGGGTAGTTTGGGTGGGTTGTTTGAGTGGGCATATTGCGTGGGTAGTATGGGTAGGCATGTTGCGTGGGTAGTTTGGGTGGGCATGTTGCGTGGGTAGTTTGGGTGAGCATGTTGCGTGGGCAATTTGGGTGGGCATGTTGCGTGGGTAGTTTGGGTGGGCATTTTGCGTGGGTAGTTTGGGTGGGCATGTTGCGTGGGTAGTTTGGGTGGGCATGTTGCGTGGGTAATTTGGGTTGGCATGTTGCGTGGGTAGTTTGGGTGGGCATGTTGCGTGGGTAGTTTGGGTGGGCATGTTGCGTGGGTAGTTTGGGTGGGCATGTTGCGTGGGTAGTTTGAATGGGCTTGTTGCGTGGGTAATTTGGGTGGGCATGTTGCGTGGGTAGTTTGGGTGGGCATGTTGCGTGGGTAGTTTGGGTGGGCACGTTGCGTGGGCAGTTTGGGTGGGCATGTTGCGTGGGCAGTTTGGGTGGGCATATTGCGTGGGCAGTTTGGGTGGGCATGTTGCGTGGGCAATTTGGGTGGGCATGTTGCGTGGGCAGTTTGAGTGGGCATGTTGCGTGGGCATCATAAACCACTATCGGCGGAGCCCTAGGGAAAACTCGGCGAAGCTGAGGTTACGCTAGTCTATAATACTAAACGATTAGATTCACTATCTATATATATTTTCTTTAATCACGACGATCGCCCAACTTTAGACAAGGCTACAGCTTAAACGGTGCGACCGATTTTCATGAAATTTGTGTCAAATTGTAGGAAATGATTGGCTTCAGGGCCCTTCTAATGGGACGAATTTCTGTAGGATGCATAGTTTTCGAGTAAAAAATTATTAAACGTAAAACTAAACAATGGATCGTAGAATACATGTAAAAATTTAGAAGATAAAAATGCTGTCATGTGTAAAATTTGGCATGATGTCAATGTCAATAATGACAAATTATGAATGTCGTATGGGTTGTCGACCATTTCAATGCTAAATATAAATAAATATATTGTGTAAAATTGAAGAAAAGAATATGAATTAAACGAGGTAGGTATACGTAATGAATTTAAGCAATATTTATTGTTAATTTAGATTTTATTTTGTAAATAGATTTTATGAAATGTCAGAAGTTACCAAAAACTACGAAAACGTTGATAAAGACTAGAAGAGTTTCACAATCGAACGAAGAATACATGTATAAAATTAAAAAGATAAATACGGTCTTTTGTCACATTGTAATGTTAATGACAAATTTAAACTACAGAAAATAATCGGTTTAAAATTGAAGAAAAGAATGTAGGAATTAAACGACGTAAGGTACGCTATGAATGTAAGATATGTTTATTCTTATTTTATAAATTATTTTGTAAATAGATTGTTGTAAATGTTCGAGGTTATTAAACGACGAAATGGACGAGAAATGTAGGAAAAGCATCAACGACAAGAAAGACTGGGAGGACAAAGTGTACAGTGTACAGAAAGAATGTCAAGGATTGTTTTCTGTGCCGGTCAGTGTATTAATCTAAGATATGTTTATATTTTATTTTGTAAATAGATTTTACAAAACTGACAAAAAGAAACTGGTAGTATTTGGGCTGGGGGTCCAGCGTACTTTATTCGCACAGATTTACCCGTACGTTCTAAACCTAAACCGTACACAAATAACGGAGTGTGTGGGGCTCATGTCATATGGTATGTCAATGTCAACGCTTACATATTATCGGTTTTCATCCTTTTAAATGCAAAAAAATGATTAAATAATATGTAAAATTGAAGAAAAGATTATGCATTAGACGAGGTAGGTATATAAAATGATTTAAAGCCATGCTTTATATTAATGTATTATATATTTTATTTTGTATATAGAATTTTGGAAAATGTATAAGGTAACACGACGAAAAGGATAACAAGGGCAGGAATCGGTCGAAGAGTACACATACAAAATTAAAAATATACATTGTCATTTGTCATATTTGATATGTTAATGACAAAAAATTATGAATGTCGTACCGGTTGTTCTTTTCAATACTAAAAATATTTAACTATGTAAAATTGAAGAAAAGAATATAGGTAGGTATATATAAAAAGCACTGTAAACGTGGAAGAAGAATTGCAAAAATATGGGTATACCCTTGGAAGTTCAAACAATTTACACTTTATGCTTTACAGATGATGAAATACTTATTGCACAAGCCTACAACGATAGTGAATACATGATACGAAAATTTATAGAAGATAACCGTAGCTGAGGTCTAGAAATAAACATACATACAGCGAATGCGCAATGAGAGGCTTCCTAAACAAATATTACAGTGGACACCTACCGGCAAAAATAAAAGAGACCTAGAAGAAGTTGGGTAGCAGGAGTCCAAGAAGGAATAAGAGAGAGAGGGAATTAAATGAAGATATATGGCAAGATAGAGAGCAGTGGAGAAATGGCATCGGAAGACATCGTAGAACGAAGTATATGTAATGATTTTAAGTCATGTATATTGTTAATTTATATATTTTATTTTGTAAATAGATTTAACAAAATGTCAGGTTGAGAATGACATACGCGTTAGTTAGTTGTTCTTCATCGAATCCAGCCAGAGATATGTTATTCATTGGATAAACCAAAAATCCTACAGGAAAATCATGCCTTAATGTTTGGAACAAGACAATTCAATAATTTTAGATAGTATGTTTTAATCTGTTCTTTTCTGCAATTCATTTTCTTACATTACGTTTAAAATTATTTCAGATTAAACATAATTCAATAAATAAATAAATAATTATATCATCACGGCATATTACCCATTGCTGGGTGTGCCAATCTGCTTTGTACGCAGATATCGGTAATGATGATGACATATTTGTACCGTGCTTGCGTTTACCAGGCGTCACCTCATGGGCACTCATTGCTAGCGTGGAGAGTGCACCATAATTCAATATCTATCTTAAAACGGTACAGATTTTAATCTGCATTTCATTTTCTTATATTACGTTTAGAATTATCTATTTTAAAATTCTTTTATTGCCAATTAATAAAAAATCTTTAAAATTACATAGGGCCATAAAACGTTGTTAGCTGATCATATGCACAATGTAACCGTGGATACGTATCAAAAATACAATGGAAAAGAGAATAGGTAACTATATCCGCACAGGTAAAAAAGGCCTAAACCATTTTAATTAAAAATTATAAAATTTGACGGTTCATATGTACTTGGACAGTGTTACCAAATATGTCATAAGTAACTAGGTAAAAAACAAATATTTCTAACTAGACTAACGTGAAGTTCGTATACAAGTATGTATTTTCGACTCCGCAGAATGTGAAAAAAATGACCGAAGACGACACGCCGGTAGCCGACAAAAAAATTTCAAATTTGCGGTGAAAGTAATGTTTAAATATGTTAATAAAAATTAGTATAAGAGATAAATACTGTATCTGGAACATATTTTTGAAATCAGAAATGAAATATTTTAACCGTATCCGAGATAATTTACTATAAATCACACATTTTATGACTATTTCTTTATTATTATATTATCTGCTGTAAATAATAAAAGTTATTAAAATATAGTAAACAATGTATGTAGATTTTAGTTTTTAAGTTAATACAGCTGTAAATTTAACCATGAGTAAGTTCAATAAAATATTTTAAATCAACAAGGTGCCAGGTAACCTAAGTCTAGACACGAAAAACGCGGGACAATGTATTAGACTTACTTGCAAAGATTACCTATATAACAAAGGTAAGTGAACACTGATTATCTTACTGAATAGCAATATAATATTTAAATAATTCATGAGGTTAACAACAATTAAAATGTTTCCTTTAAAATGTTGTAGTTTAAAAATAATGTATTTTACATATTTATCATGTTAAATGTATTGATTACAACAATGTTTTCTAACAAAATAATAATAACACAGCATTTATACAAAACATGTGTTAACTACAGCAATAATTTAGGAGTTCATTCATATTTCAACTCATACATCACCATTTCTGTGTTAATTTGAAGATATTTGAAACAGTTAAGAGCCCCCAAAAATGCATATACTCTTGATTAGTGTCGGCTAAAAATGTAAGATTAAAAATGATTCAATCTCAAGATTTCTGTTCCAAATAGTGTTTATTCTTGCAAAAATGTATTTTAGAGGGTTGTTTTGTACATTTCCGGTATAAAAGTGGTTAAATATCTGATTAAAAACACCTCACGCCTGGGTTTAATAATATGGGTTGAATTATGTATATATTCAAAATTAGGTAGCTGTAACTTTATTTTTACCCCTCGCTAAGAGAGGTATTGGATTCATGCTAAAAATCGCATATCCAGATTTTAGTGAATAAGCACGTTTTAAGGTCCCTAGAATCCGATTATAACATTTTTACGATGATGTCCATATGTGTGTGTGGATGTTGGATCCACGATTTCGCAAATACTATAAGACTTAAGACATTTTTAACTACGGATTCCTCAATCTAACAATAATGGGAAGAGTCGATTAAGTTTTGGTAACAATTGGACAACCGGAAGTAGTAGTTACAAGAAAAAAATCATCTAAATATTATTTATCGAAAATTTATGTAAATACTTTTATTAAAGAACGTTAAATTCTTTATTCGATAAATATAAATTCATTATTATATCTTCTATAGATTTAGAGATAAAGAAATGCATATAAAATAATTTGATGTAAAAAAATCTCAGATCAAACTACTTCAAGACAAGAAATACAAATGTTTGTAATTGACACATAAATGTCACTGTCAAAAAGATTTGTATGCCATTGTCAAAAATATTTGTACATCATTATGAAGATTATGAAAAGAATATACGTAAAAAAGAATACAAAAGGAATTTTCGAAAAAATGACGAATATAAAGAAAAAGAAAAGGAAAGTAGAAAAAGAAAATTTTAGGATATTGAATATAAAGAAAATGTATGAATTGTACATAATTTGTATTAAAATATCCCACAGATTTTGCAAATATATGTGAGAATTATTTTGTAGTGCGTCATGAATATACGTATTTATATTTAAAAATATTTTTCGTTTTATGCGTACAACCAGGTAAAAATATCTGGCGAGAGGTTATGTGCTGGCCACATTACATTTTTTAATTTTCTTTTCCTCATTTTGACATTATGAATTTTTAAAAACAGAGTTATCATTGGAAATCAAAGATCTGTATTGACTAAGAAAAATATCAACTGTTACTTTGACAGGGATGGTTAAAAAAATTCATAATTCAAAACGAGGAAAGATATCCCAAATCTTGTTTAGACGAATACACAGGAGAATGATTGAGGTATATTTGAGACAATTTTTTTATGGATTTGATAAAGGGTGCAAATTTGGAAACGGAATAAATATTAATGAAATAAAAATTATATACAATTTTTTTACCGCTTAGCCAAATTTACACCGTTTGTTTAAAAAGTACTATCTTTTGGTATAAAAATCATCTGGGGTCTGATTTTGTACCTTTGAAATCTACTGTAGATTGAAATTTATTAGATTTCTATTAATAAACAAACAAGAAAATACAGTGAACTTTGCGAGCGACATTCGAAATCTGACATATATTGCCAAAATAGCAAGCCAACGGAATCACTTGTTTCAACCATATATTTGATTCTCTGTACTCAACAATATCTATACAAAACCATTCAGTTTACCAAAACCATATCCTTCAATTTCTCAACTCTATTAACCACAGCATAACTAATATTTACAAAAATATTCTTTCCAAAATACCGCCCATAGTCCTTTGGAATACCCAACATAAATGTAGATCTTAGTTAATACAAGAAAAGAAAAATCACTTTAGAACAATCCAAAAAGACCATAAGGACAACCAATTTATATATCCAGACTCATCAAAAATAAATAACAAAGTGGGTACAGCATTCGTAACTCAGGACCTAATTCCATCAAAGTGACATTAGTCAATTAATTTTTATACTGTCAATAAAAATTGTAAATTTTAAATAAAACTACAGGAGATATTGTTGCCAAATTTTCCATAAGTAACTATGTAAAAAACAAGTATTCCTTACTGCATTAGTGTGAAATTAGCCCATTAATTCCGTACTGCCTTTAAAAATACAGTAAATTTTAAATATAACTAATTCAAAAACAAATATTCCTTATCTTAAATGATGAGAGTAGGAAATTATTTCTCACAAGTAAAAAAGGCCTATAACAATAAAAAACTATAAATTTTGACGGTTCATATGAAATTGGAAAGTGTTTCCAAATATGCCATAAGTAACTAGGTAAAAAACAAATATTCCAAACTAGACTAATGTGAAGTCCGTTCACAAGTGTTGCCAAAGATACCATGAGTAACCAATTAAAAAATAAATATTCCTAACTACATCAATGTGATGTTAGTTCATTAATTTTCATACTGTCAATAAAAAAGTAATAAATTTTAAATAAAACTAGATGAAAAATTGTTGCCAAATTTGCCATAAGTAACTAAGTAAAAAACAAATATTTCTAATTGCATCAATGTGACGTTAGACAATTAATTTTTATACTGTCCATACTGTTTAAATAAAATCGTATAATTATTAGGTATCTACATAATTTAGAGATATTGAACAATAATTTAGAAAATTTTCCATCCCGCATAATGTGAAAAAAAATTACCGAAGATGAAGAGCCGGTGGTCGACAAAGAAATTTCAAATTTGCGGTGAAAGTAATGTTTAAATATTTTGTGTACCACACTATCGTCGTTAATAAAAATTAGTGTAGGAGATAAATATTGTATCTGAAATACATTTTTGAAGTTGAAAATGAGATATTTTAACCGTGTCCGAGGTAAATTACAATACAATGTACTTTACATATTTATCATGTAAAATGTCTTGATTACAACAATGCTTTATAACAATATAATCATATCACAGCATTTATACAAAACATGTGTTGATTGCAACAATAATATAGGAGCTCATTCATATTTCAACCTCATACATCACCATTTCTGTATTAATTTGAAGATATTTCAAGCAGTTCAGGAGTTATGAGCCCTCAAACATGCATGTACTCTTAATTAAATAGCTTCGGCTAAAAATGTGAGATTAAAAATTATTCAATCTCAAGATTTTTGTTGCAAATAGTGTTTATTCTTGGAAAAATGTATTTTAGAGAGTTGGTTTGTACATTTCCGGTATAAAAGTGGTTAAATATCAGATTAAAAATACCTCACGCCTCGGTTTAAAAATATGGCTTAATTTATGTATATATTCAAAATTTGGTAGCTGCAACTTTTATTAATTTTACTTTCCCCATTTTGACATTATGAATTTTTAAAAACAGAGTTATCATTGAAAATAAAAGATCTGTATTGACTAAGAAAAATATCAACTGTTACTTTGACAGGGGTGGTTGAAAAAATTCATAATTCAAAACGAGGAAAGATATCCCAAATCTTGTTTAGACGAATACACAGGAGAATGATTGAGGTATATTTGAGACAATTTTTTTATGGATTTGATAAAGGGTGCAAATTTGGAAACGGAATAAATATTAATGAAATAAAAACTATATACATTTTTTTTTACCGCTTAGCCAAATTTACACCGTTTGTTCAAAAAGTACTATCTTTTGTTATAAAAGTCATCTGGGCTCTGATTTTGTACCTTTGAAATCTACTGTAGATTGGAATCTATTAAATTTCTATTAATAAACAAACAAGAAAATACAGTGAACTTTGCGAGCGACGTTCGAAATCTGACATATATTACCAAAATAGCAAACCAACCGAATCACCTATGTTTCACCCATATCTTTGATCTTCGGTACTCAACAAAATCTATACAAAACCATTCAGTTTACCAAAACCATATCCTTCAAATTCTCAACTTTATTAACCTCAGCATACCTAATATTTACAAAAATATTCTTTCCAAAATACCGCCCATAGTCCTTTGGAATACTCAACATAAATTTCAATCTCAGTCAATACAAGAAAAGTTTGATGTGGCCAGCACATTACCTTCCGTCAGTTCTGAATATTTTGTACAAATTGCATACAGAAAGTTTCTTGCAAATGACTTTATTTTCACTACATGACCTTCTGTTCTATGTATTTTGTATAAATTCCATAGTCATTGATACGGACATCTGTGAATCAGAATTTTCTTAATATAGTACCTAGCTGTTTCCATGGTTATATCATATTTGGCTGCTTTATGAATTTAATTACTTTATAATATTTAACTCCATACCCAATGAATATCTTGCATAAAATGCAATCAAATCGTATAGAGAATAAAATATTCTCTAATGCTTACAATAATATTAAATGTGAAAAATGATATTTAACAGCATTTTTTCAAAAAGTTTGGTTAAGCATGTTGCGTGGGCAGGTTGTGTGGACAGTTTGAGTGAACAAGTTGCGTAGGCAATTTGGGTGGATATGTTGCGGGGGAAGTTTGGGTAAGCCTGTTCCGTGGGCAGTTTAGGTAGATATGTTGCGTCGGTAGTTAGGGTGACCATGTTGTGTGGGCAGTTTGGATGGGCATGTTGCGTGGACAGTTTGGGTGGGCATGTTACGTGGGCAGTTTGGGTGAACATGTTGCGTGGGCAATTGGTAGGGTATGTTGCGTGGGCATGTTGCGTGGACAATTTGGGTGGGCATGTTGCGTAGGCAGTTTGGGTGGCCATGTTGCGTGGACAGTTCCGGTGGGCATGTTGCGTAAACAGTTCCGGTGGGCATATTGCGTGGGCAGTTTGGGTGGGCATGTTGCGTGGGCAGTTTGGGTGGGAATGTTGCGTGGGCAGTTTGGGTGGGCATATTTTGTGGACAGTTCCGGTGCTCATGTTGCGTGGCCGATTTGGATAGGCATGTTGCGTGGACACTGTGAAAGTCTGTTGGCGTTACCACTTTGGGTTTAAAATGTGCCTAGAAGGGTTAGATCTACGTATAGACTATTATAAAACACCATCGGCGGAGCCCTAGGGGAAGCTCGGCGTAGCCGAGTTTTCGCTAGTCCTAATACTAAACGATCAGATTCACTATAGTTATATAGTTTCTTTAATCAAAAAGCCGATCGCCAAACTTTATCCAAGGCTACAGCTTAAACGGTGTGACCGATTTTCGTGAAATTTGTACCAAGTTGTAGGAAATGATTGGCTTCAGGGCCCTTCTAATGGGACGAATTTCTGTAGGATGCATAGTTTTTGTGTAAAACGTTATTAAAGATTGAAAATTGGGACAGAAACAATAGGTCACTGTAATGATCACAGTTTTCCTTGAAAATTTAAGACGAAGAACGCTATGTTTGTCATGTCATTTTGAACCTTTAAATGGAAATATTTATGAAATGGAGACAATTTGAAAGAAGTCTAATTCATAATTATAAATTTTGAGACTGGGTAATTATATCCGCACAGGTAAAAAAGGCCTAAACCATTTTAATTAAAAATTATAAAATTTGACGGTTCATATGTACTTGGACAGTGTTACCAAATGTGTCATAAGTAACTAGGTAAAAAACAAATATTTCTAACTAAACAATATTTTTCATAGTAACGATCACAGTTTTCCTTGAAAATTTAAGACGATAAACGCTGTTATGTCAATGTCAATGATAACAAATTATCAGTTTTCTTCCTTTTAAATGCAATAAAATGTTTAAATAATATGTAATAATTAAAGAAAAGATGATGAATTTAACAAGGTAGGTATATGTAATGATTTTAAGCCATGTTTATTATTATGTTACATATTTTATTTTGTAAATAGAATTTTGGAAAATGTATAAGGAAACACGTCGAAAAGGATCAGAAAGGTAGGAATAATATCACAATCGATGTACAAAATTAAAAAGATAAACATTGTCATGTCATATTTGATATGTTAATGACAAATTATGCATGTCGTATCAATACTAAAAACATAGTCTGGAAGTAAACATGCAAAACAGAATATACGTGTATAAATGGAACCCAAAAAGATTTGGTGCTAAACACAGGACAAAGGATTAAACACTACAGAATAAAAAAATAAAAATAAGGAATCAAGGCACCATAAAGGAACTCTGTACACAATGAAGAAAGGCTATACCTATTTTACCTATTTTAAGACGTATGTTTATTGTTAATTTATATATTTTATTTTGTAAATAGATTTAACAATGTCAGGCTGAGAAAGACATAATAAACATCACAGTCGCCAAAGAACACATGTACAATATCTAATACGTATTTAGAGGCAAGAATAAAAATTAAATCCTACAGGAAAATCATAAAATCTGGAACAAGACAATTCCATAATTTTAGATAGTATGTTTTAATCTGTTCTTTTTTTGTAATTCATTTTCTTATTACGTTTAAATTTTTTTCAGATTATACATAATTCGATATCTATCTTAAAATGGTACAGAATTTAATCTGTGTTTTATTTTCTTATATTACGTTAAAATTATCTATATTAAAATTCTTTTATTCCCAATTATTGTATCGTACTAATAAAAAATCTTTTAATTACATATCAGTCATCAGTCATCTTATGATTTTTGCATTCTATCCCCTTATTAACAATCCAAACTTTATTGATATATTTTCAAATTCGTTTGTAAAAGTTCAGATCTAATGTAATGTAAGTACTTACTTTTCTGCAGTTTGTAAACTGTTTACTCTAGAATTAAAATATCACATCTTTTAGTTTTGTTTGATTTATTTTTATCTTTAAATTTAGTATTGTGTACTCATATAGATGTTATTAATACAGGGTGCGCATTTTAAAAGTTTCCGCCTGAAAATTCATGATTAGGCAATTCCATGATACATTTCAAGTGAGTAAAAAGTTTAATCTACATGGGTCCGATCTTCTATAGTTTGCGAGATTAATTTATTTATATAATTATTTATTTATATAATTATTTATTTATATATTTATTTATTTGTATATTTATTTATATATTTATTTATACATTTATTTATTAATTTATTAATTTATCAATTTATCAATTTATCAATTTATTAATTTATTAATTTACTAATTTACTAATTTATTAATTTATTAATTTATTAATTTATTAATTTATTAATTTATTAATTTATTAATTTATTAATTTATTAATTTATTAATTTATTAATTTATTAATTTATTAATTTATTAATTTATTAATTTATTAATTTATTAATTTATTAATTTATTAATTTATTAATTTATTAATTTATTAATTTATTAATTTATTAATTTATTAATTTATTAATTTATTAATTTATTAATTTATTAATTTATTAATTTATTAATTTATTAATTTATTAATTTATTAATTTATTAATTTATTAATTTATTAATTTATTAATTTATTAATTTATTAATTTAATAATTTATTAATTTATTAATTTATTAATTTATTAATTTATTAATTTATTAATTTATTAATTTATTAATTTATTAATTTATTAATTTATTAATTTATTAATTTATTAATTTATTAATTTATTAATTTATTAATTTATTAATTTATTAATTTATTAATTTATTAATTTATTAATTTATTAATTTATTAATTTATTAATTTATTAATTTATTAATTTATTAATTTATTAATTTATTAATTTATTAATTTATTAATTTATTAATTTATTAATTTATTAATTTATTAATTTATTAATTTATTAATTTATTAATTTATTAATTTATTAATTTATTAATTTATTAATTTATTCATTTATTAATTTATTAATTTATTAATTTATTAATTTATTAATTTATTAATTTATTAATTTATTAATTTATTAATTTATTAATTTATTAATTTATTAATTTATTAATTTATTAATTTATTAATTTATTAATTTATTAATTTATTAATTTATTAATTTATTAATTTATTAATTTATTAATTTATTAATTTATTAATTTATTAATTTATTAATTTATTAATTTATTAATTTATTAATTTATTAATTTATTAATTTATTAATTTATTAATTTATTAATTTATTAATTTATTAATTTATTAATTTATTAATTTATTAATTTATTAATTTATTAATTTATTAATTTATTAATTTATTAATTTATTAATTTATTAATTTATTAATTTATTAATTTATTAATTTATTAATTTATTAATTTATTAATTTATTAATTTATTAATTTATTAATTTATTAATTTATTAATTTATTAATTTATTAATTTATTAATTTATTAATTTATTAATTTATTAATTTATTAATTTATTAATTTATTAATTTATTAATTTATTAATTTATTAATTTATTAATTTATTAATTTATTAATTTATTAATTTATTAATTTATTAATTTATTAATTTATTAATTTATTAATTTATTAATTTATTAATTTATTAATTTATTAATTTATTAATTTATTAATTTATTAATTTATTAATTTATTAATTTATTAATTTATTAATTTATTAATTTATTAATTTATTAATTTATTAATTTATTAATTTATTAATTTATTAATTTATTAATTTATTAATTTATTAATTTATTAATTTATTAATTTATTAATTTATTAATTTATTAATTTACGAATTTATGAATTTATTAATTTATTAATTTATTAATTTATTAATTTATTAATTTACGAATTTATGAATTTATGAATTTATGAATTTATGAATTTATGAATTTATGAATTTATGAATTTATGAATTTATGAATTTATGAATTTATGAATTTATGAATTTATGAATTTATGAATTTATGAATTTATGAATTTATGAATTTATGAATTTATGAATTTATGAATTTATGAATTTATGAATTTATGAATTTATGAATTTATGAATTTATGAATTTATGAATTTATGAATTTATGAATTTATGAATTTATGAATTTATGAATTTATGAATTTATGAATTTATGAATTTATGAATTTATGAATTTATGAATTTATGAATTTATGAATTTATGAATTTATGAATTTATGAATTTATGAATTTATGAATTTATGAATTTATGAATTTATGAATTTATGAATTTATGAATTTATGAATTTATGAATTTATGAATTTATGAATTTATGAATTTATGAATTTATGAATTTATGAATTTATGAATTTATGAATTTATGAATTTATGAATTTATGAATTTATGAATTTATGAATTTATGAATTTATGAATTTATGAATTTATGAATTTATGAATTTATGAATTTATGAATTTATGAATTTATGAATTTATGAATTTATGAATTTATGAATTTATGAATTTATGAATTTATGAATTTATGAATTTATGAATTTATGAATTTATGAATTTATGAATTTATGAATTTATGAATTTATGAATTTATTAATTTATGAATTTATGAATTTATGAATTTATGAATTTATGAATTTATGAATTTATGAATTTATTAATTTATTAATTTATTAATTTATTAATTTATTAATTTATTAATTTATTAATTTATTAATTTATTAATTTATTAATTTATTAATTTATTAATTTATTAATTTATTAATTTATTAATTTATTAATTTATTAATTTATTAATTTATTAATTTATTAATTTATTAATTTATTAATTTATTAATTTATTAATTTATTAATTTATTAATTTATTAATTTATTAATTTATTAATTTATTAATTTATTAATTTATTAATTTATTAATTTATTAATTTATTAATTTATTAATTTATTAATTTATTAATTTATTAATTTATTAATTTATTAATTTATTAATTTATTAATTTATTAATTTATTAATTTATTAATTTATTAATTTATTAATTTATTAATTTATTAATTTATTAATTTATTAATTTATTAATTTATTAATTTATTAATTTATTAATTTATTAATTTATTAATTTATTAATTTATTAATTTATTAATTTATTAATTTATTAATTTATTAATTTATTAATTTATTAATTTATTAATTTATTAATTTATTAATTTATTAATTTATTAATTTATTAATTTATTAATTTATTAATTTATTAATTTATTAATTTATTAATTTATTAATTTATTAATTTATTAATTTATTAATTTATTAATTTATTAATTTATTAATTTATTAATTTATTAATTTATTAATTTATTAATTTATTAATTTATTAATTTATTAATTTATTAATTTATTAATTTATTAATTTATTAATTTATTAATTTATTAATTTATTAATTTATTAATTTATTAATTTATTAATTTATTAATTTATTAATTTATTTAATTTATATATTTATTTAATTTATATATTTATTTATGTATTTATGTATTTATTTATTTATTTAATTTATTTATTTATTTATTTAATTTATTTATTTATTTATGTATTTATTTATTTACTTATTAATTAATTTATTAATAAATTTATTTATTAATTTCTTATTTAATTTATGTATTTAATTATTATTTTTTATTTATTTAATTATTATTTTTAAATAAATAAATATATCCTCAAGACCATTGCGGGGGGTGCCAATTATTGTATCGTACTAATAAAAAATCTTTTAAATTACATAATCATACAGCATGAGCCAGAAAAGAGAGTGTGAGTGGGCAGTTTGGGTGGGCATTTTGCGTGAGCATGTTGCGTGGGCATGTTGCGTGGGCAGTCTGAGTGGGGTGTTTGGGTGGGCATTTTGCGTGAGCATGTTGCGTGGGCATGTTGCGTGGGCAGTCTGAGTAGGCATGTTGCGTGGACATGTTGCGTGGGCAGTTTGGGTGGGCATGTTGCGTGGGCAGTTTGGGTGGGCATGTTGCGTGGGCAGTTTGGGTGGGCATGTTGAGTGGGCAGTTTGGGCGGGCATGTTGGGTGGGCGCATGTTGCGTGGGCAGTTTGGGTGGGCATGTTGCGTGAGCAGTTTGGGTGGGCAAGTTGCGTGGGCAGTTTGGGTGGGCATGTTGCGTGGGCAGTTTTGGGCGGGTGTGTTGCGTGGGCAGTTTGGGTGGGCATGTTGCGTGGGCAGTTTGGGTGGGCATGTTGCGTGGGCAGTTTGGGTGGGCATGTTGCGTGGGCATCATAAACCACTATCGGCGGAGCCCTAGGGAAAACTCGACGAAGCCGAGGTTACGCTAGTCCTAATACTAAATGATCAGATTCACTATCTCACTATAGATTCTTTAATCACGACGATCGCCCAACTTTAGACAAGGCTACAGCTTAAACGGTGCAACCGATTTTCATGAAAGTTGTAACAAACTGTAGAAATTGATTGGCTTCAGGGCCCTACTAATGGGACGAATTTCTGTAGGATGCATAGTTTTCGAGTAAAAAATTATTAAACGTAAAATGAAACAGTGGATCGTAGAATACATGTAAAAATTTAGAAGATAAAAATGCTGTCATGTGTAACATTTGGCATGATGTCAATGTCAATAATGACAAATTATGAATGTCGTATGGGTTGTCGACCATTTCAATGCTAAATATAAATAAATATATTGTGTAAAATTGAAGAAAAGAATATGTATTAAACGAGGTAGGTATACGTAACGAATTTAAGCAATATTTATTGTTAATTTAGATTTTATTTTGTAAATAGATTTTACGAAATGTCACACGTTACTAAAAACTACGAAAACGTTGATAAAGACTAGAAGAGTTTCACAATCGAACGAAGAATACATGTATAAAATTAAAAAGATAAATACTGTCTTCTGTCACATTTGAAATGTTAATGACAAATTTAAACTACAGAAAATAGGCAGTTTAAAATTGAAGAAAGAATGTAAGAATTAAACGACGTAAGGTACGCTATGAATGAAAGATATGTTTATTCTTATTTTATAATTTATTTTGTAAATAGATTGTTGAAAATGTTCGAAGTTATTAAACGACGAAATGGACGAGAAATGTAGGAAAAACGTCAACGACAAGAAAGACTGGGAGGACAATGTACAGTGTACAAAGAGAATGTCAAGGATTGTTTTCTGTGCCGGTCAGTTTATTAATTTAAGATATGTTTAGTTATATTTTATTTTGTAAATAGATTTTACAAAACTGACAAAAAGAAACTGGTAGTTTTTGGGTTGGCGGTTCATCGTATTTTATTTGCACGGCTTTACCCGTACGTTCTAAACCTAAACCGTACACAAATAACGGAGTGTGTGGGGCTCTTTAGGGCAGTTTGCATGGGCAGTTTCGGTTAGCAGTTTGGGTTGCGTGGGCATGTTGCATGGGTGGCTTGGTTGGACATGTTGCGTGGGCAGTTTCGGTGGACGCATTGCGTGGGTAGTTTGGGTGAGCATGTTGCGTGGGTAGTTTGGGTGGGCATGTTGCGTGGGCATGTTGCGTGGGTAGTTTGGGTGGGCATGTTGCGTGGGCAGTTTGCGTGGGCATGTTGCGTGGGCTGTTTGGGTGGGCATGTTGTGTGGGTAGTTTGGGTGGGCATGTTGCGTGGGTAGTTTGGGTCGGCATGTTGCGTGGGCATGTTGCGTGGGTAGTTAGGGTGGGCATGTTGCGTGGGTAGTTTGAGTGGGCATGTTGCGTGGGCAGTTTGGGTGGGCATGTTGCGTGGGTAGTTTAAGTGGGCATGTTGCGTGGGTAGTTTGGGTGGACATGTTGCGTGGGCATGTTGCGTGGGCAGTTTGGGTGGGCATGTTGCGTGGGCAGTTTGGGTGGGCATGTTGCGTGGGTAGTTTGGGTGGGCATGTTGCGTGGGCAGTTTGCGTGGGCATGTTGCGTGGGCTGTTTGGGTGGGCAGTTTGAGTGGGCATGTTGCGTGGGCAATTTGGGTGGGCATGTTGCGTGGGCAGTTTGAGTGGGCATGTTGCGTGGGCATCATAAACCACTATCGGCGGAGCCCTAGGGAAAACTCGGCGAAGCCGAGGTTACGCTAGTCCTAATACTAAACGATCAGATTCACTCACTATACTTATATATTTTAATCAAGACGATCGCCAAACTTTAGCCAAGGCTACAGCTTAAACGGTGTGACCGATTTTCGTGAAATTTGTATCAAATTGTAGGAAATGATTGGCTTCAGGGCCCTTCTAATGGGACGAATTTCTGTAGGATGCATAGTTTTCGAGTAAAAAATTATTAAAGATTGAAAATTGGGACAGAAACAATATTTTTCACAGTAACGATCACAGTTTTCCTTGAAAATTTAAGACGAAGAACGCCATGTTTGTCATGTCATTTTGAACTTTTAAATGGAAATATTTATGAAACGGAAACAATTTGAAAGAAGTTTAATTCATAATTATAAATTTTGAGAATGGGCAATTATATCCGCACAGGTAAAAAAGGCCTAAACCATTTTAATTAAAAATTATAAAATTTGACGGTTCATATGTATTTGGACAGTGTTACCAAATGTGTCATAAGTAACTAGGTAAAAAACAAATATTTCTAACTAAACAATATTTTTCACAGTAACGATCACAGTTTTCCTTGAAAATTTAAGACGATAAACGCTGTTATGTCAATGTCAATGATGACAAATTATCAGTTTTCTTCCTTTTAAATGCAATAAAATGTTTAAATAATATGTAATAATTAATGAAAAGATGATGAATTTAACAAGGTAGGTATATGTAATGATTTTAAGCCATGTTTATTATTATGTTACATATTTTATTTTGTAAATAGAATTTTGGAAAATGTATAAGGAAACACGTCGAAAAGGATCAGAAAGGTAGGAATAATATCACAATCGATGTACAAAATTAAAAAGATAAACATTGTCATGTCATATTTGATATGTTAATGACAAATTATGCATGTCGTATCAATACTAAAAACATAGTCGGGAAGTAAACATGCAAAACAGAATATACGTGTTTAAATGGAACCCAAAAAGATTTGGTGCTAAACACAGGACAAAGGATTAAACACTACAGAATAAAAAAATAAAAATAAGGAATCAAGGCACCATAAAGGAACTCTGTACACAATGAAGAAAGGCTATACCTATTTTACCTATTTTAAGACGTATGTTTATTGTTAATTTGTATATTTTATTTTGTAAATAGATTTAACAATGTCAGGCTGAGAAAGACATAATAAACATCACAGTCTCCAAAGAACACATGTACAATATCTAATACGTATTTAGAGGCAAGAATAAAAATTAAATCCTACAGGAAAATCATAAAATCTGGAACAAGACAATTCCATAATTTTAGATAGTATGTTTTAATCTGTTCTTTTTTTGTAATTCATTTTCTTATTACGTTTAAATTTTTTTCAGATTATACATAATTCGATATCTATCTTAAAACGGTACAGAATTTAATCTGTATTTTATTTTCTTATATTACGTTAAAATTATCTATATTAAAATTCTTTTATTCCCAATTATTGTATCGTACTAATAAAAAATCTTTTAAAATACATAATCATACAGCATGTGCCAGAAAAGTCATCTTATGATTTTTGCATTCTATCCCCTTATTAACAATCCAAACTTTATTGATATATTTTCAAATTCGTTGTAAAAGTTCAGATCTAATGTAATGTAAGTACTTACTTTTCTGCAGTTTGTAAACTGTTTACTCTAGAATTAAAATATCACATCTTTTAGTTTTGTTTGATTTATTTTTATCTTTAAATTTCGTATTGTGTACTCATATACATGTTACTAATACAGGCTGCGCATTTTAAAAGTTCCCGCCTGAAAATTCATGATGTATCATGGATTGCCTATCCATGATACATTTCAAGTGAGTAAAAAGTTTAATCAACATGGGTCCGATCTTCTATAGTTTCCGAGATTAATTTATTTAAATAATTATTTATTTATATATTTATTTATTTGTATATTTATTTATATATGTATTTATACATTCATTTATTAATTTAATAATTTATTAATTTATTAATTTATTAATTTATTAATTTATTAATTTATTAATTTATTAATTTATTAATTTATTAATTTATTAATTTATTAATTTATTAATTTATTAATTTATTAATTTATTAATTTATTAATTTATTAATTTATTAATTTATTAATTTATTAATTTATTAATTTATTAATTTATTAATTTATTAATTTATTAATTTATTAATTTATTAATTTATTAATTTATTAATTTATTAATTTATTAATTTATTAATTTATTAATTTATTAATTTATTAATTTATTAATTTATTAATTTATTAATTTATTAATTTATTAATTTATTAATTTATTAATTTATTAATTTATTAATTTATTAATTTATTAATTTATTAATTTATTAATTTATTAATTTATTAATTTATTAATTTATTAATTTATTAATTTATTAATTTATTAATTTATTAATTTATTAATTTATTAATTTATTAATTTATTAATTTATTAATTTATTAATTTATTTAATTTATATATTTATTTAATTTATATATTTATTTATGTATTTATGTATTTATTTATTTATTTAATTTATTTATTTATTTATTTAATTTATTTATTTATTTATGTATTTATTTATTTACTTATTAATTAATTTATTAATAAATTTATTTATTAATTTCTTATTTAATTTATGTATTTAATTATTATTTTTTATTTATTTAATTATTATTTTTAAATAAATAAATATATCCTCAAGACCATTGCGGGGGGTGCCAATTATTGTATCGTACTAATAAAAAATCTTTTAAATTACATAATCATACAGCATGAGCCAGAAAAGAGAGTGTGAGTGGGCAGTTTGGGTGGGCATTTTGCGTGAGCATGTTGCGTGGGCATGTTGCGTGGGCAGTCTGAGTGGGTTGTTTGGGTGGGCATTTTGCGTGAGCATGTTGCGTGGGCATGTTGCGTGGGCAGTCTGAGTAGGCATGTTGCGTGGACATGTTGCGTGGGCAGTTTGGGTGGGCATGTTGCGTGGGCAGTTTGGGTGGGCATGTTGCGTGGGCAGTTTGGGTGGGCATGTTGAGTGGGCAGTTTGGGCGGGCATGTTGGGTGGGCATGTTGCGTGGGCAGTTTGAGTAGGCATGTTGCGTGGGCAGTTTGGGTGGGCATGTTGCGTGAGCAGTTTGGGTGGGCAAGTTGCGTGGGCAGTTTGGGTGGGCATGTTGCGTGGGCAGTTTTGGGCGGGTGTGTTGCGTGGGCAGTTTGGGTGGGCATGTTGCGTGGGCAGTTTGGGTGGGCATGTTGCGTGGGCAGTTTGGGTGGGCATGTTGCGTGGGCATCATAAACCACTATCGGCGGAGCCCTAGGGAAAACTCGACGAAGCCGAGGTTACGCTAGTCCTAATACTAAATGATCAGATTCACTATCTCACTATAGATTCTTTAATCACGACGATCGCCCAACTTTAGACAAGGCTACAGCTTAAACGGTGCAACCGATTTTCATGAAAGTTGTAACAAACTGTAGAAATTGATTGGCTTCAGGGCCCTACTAATGGGACGAATTTCTGTAGGATGCATAGTTTTCGAGTAAAAAATTATTAAACGTAAAATGAAACAGTGGATCGTAGAATACATGTAAAAATTTAGAAGATAAAAATGCTGTCATGTGTAACATTTGGCATGATGTCAATGTCAATAATGACAAATTATGAATGTCGTATGGGTTGTCGACCATTTCAATGCTAAATATAAATAAATATATTGTGTAAAATTGAAGAAAAGAATATGTATTAAACGAGGTAGGTATACGTAACGAATTTAAGCAATATTTATTGTTAATTTAGATTTTATTTTGTAAATAGATTTTACGAAATGTCACAAGTTACTAAAAACTACGAAAACGTTGATAAAGACTAGAAGAGTTTCACAATCGAACGAAGAATACATGTATAAAATTAAAAAGATAAATACTGTCTTCTGTCACATTTGAAATGTTAATGACAAATTTAAACTACAGAAAATAGGCAGTTTAAAATTGAAGAAAGAATGTAAGAATTAAACGACGTAAGGTACGCTATGAATGAAAGATATGTTTATTCTTATTTTATAATTTATTTTGTAAATAGATTGTTGAAAATGTTCGAAGTTATTAAACGACGAAATGGACGAGAAATGTAGGAAAAACGTCAACGACAAGAAAGACTGGGAGGACAATGTACAGTGTACAAAGAGAATGTCAAGGATTGTTTTCTGTGCCGGTCAGTTTATTAATTTAAGATATGTTTAGTTATATTTTATTTTGTAAATAGATTTTACCAAACTGACAAAAAGAAACTGGTAGTTTTTGGGTTGGCGGTTCATCGTATTTTATTTGCACGGCTTTACCCGTACGTTCTAAACCTAAACCGTACACAAATAACGGAGTGTGTGGGGCTCTTTAGGGCAGTTTGCATGGGCAGTTTCGGTTAGCAGTTTGGGTTGCGTGGGCATGTTGCATGGGTGGCTTGGTTGGACATGTTGCGTGGGCAGTTTCGGTGGACGCATTGCGTGGGTAGTTTGGGTGAGCATGTTGCGTGGGTAGTTTGGGTGGGCATGTTGCGTGGGCATGTTGCGTGGGTAGTTTGGGTGGGCATGTTGCGTGGGCAGTTTGCGTGGGCATGTTGCGTGGGCTGTTTGGGTGGGCATGTTGTGTGGGTAGTTTGGGTGGGCATGTTGCGTGGGTAGTTTGGGTCGGCATGTTGCGTGGGCATGTTGCGTGGGTAGTTAGGGTGGGCATGTTGCGTGGGTAGTTTGAGTGGGCATGTTGCGTGGGCAGTTTGGGTGGGCATGTTGCGTGGGTAGTTTAAGTGGGCATGTTGCGTGGGTAGTTTGGGTGGACATGTTGCGTGGGCATGTTGCGTGGGCAGTTTGGGTGGGCATGTTGCGTGGGCAGTTTGGGTGGGCATGTTGCGTGGGTAGTTTGGGTGGGCATGTTGCGTGGGCAGTTTGCGTGGGCATGTTGCGTGGGCTGTTTGGGTGGGCAGTTTGAGTGGGCATGTTGCGTGGGCAATTTGGGTGGGCATGTTGCGTGGGCAGTTTGAGTGGGCATGTTGCGTGGGCATCATAAACCACTATCGGCGGAGCCCTAGGGAAAACTCGGCGAAGCCGAGGTTACGCTAGTCCTAATACTAAACGATCAGATTCACTCACTATACTTATATATTTTAATCAAGACGATCGCCAAACTTTAGCCAAGGCTACAGCTTAAACGGTGTGACCGATTTTCGTGAAATTTGTATCAAATTGTAGGAAATGATTGGCTTCAGGGCCCTTCTAATGGGACGAATTTCTGTAGGATGCATAGTTTTCGAGTAAAAAATTATTAAAGATTGAAAATTGGGACAGAAACAATATTTTTCACAGTAACGATCACAGTTTTCCTTGAAAATTTAAGACGAAGAACGCCATGTTTGTCATGTCATTTTGAACTTTTAAATGGAAATATTTATGAAACGGAAACAATTTGAAAGAAGTTTAATTCATAATTATAAATTTTGAGAATGGGCAATTATATCCGCACAGGTAAAAAAGGCCTAAACCATTTTAATTAAAAATTATAAAATTTGACGGTTCATATGTATTTGGACAGTGTTACCAAATGTGTCATAAGTAACTAGGTAAAAAACAAATATTTCTAACTAAACAATATTTTTCACAGTAACGATCACAGTTTTCCTTGAAAATTTAAGACGATAAACGCTGTTATGTCAATGTCAATGATGACAAATTATCAGTTTTCTTCCTTTTAAATGCAATAAAATGTTTAAATAATATGTAATAATTAATGAAAAGATGATGAATTTAACAAGGTAGGTATATGTAATGATTTTAAGCCATGTTTATTATTATGTTACATATTTTATTTTGTAAATAGAATTTTGGAAAATGTATAAGGAAACACGTCGAAAAGGATCAGAAAGGTAGGAATAATATCACAATCGATGTACAAAATTAAAAAGATAAACATTGTCATGTCATATTTGATATGTTAATGACAAATTATGCATGTCGTATCAATACTAAAAACATAGTCGGGAAGTAAACATGCAAAACAGAATATACGTGTTTAAATGGAACCCAAAAAGATTTGGTGCTAAACACAGGACAAAGGATTAAACACTACAGAATAAAAAAATAAAAATAAGGAATCAAGGCACCATAAAGGAACTCTGTACACAATGAAGAAAGGCTATACCTATTTTACCTATTTTAAGACGTATGTTTATTGTTAATTTGTATATTTTATTTTGTAAATAGATTTAACAATGTCAGGCTGAGAAAGACATAATAAACATCACAGTCTCCAAAGAACACATGTACAATATCTAATACGTATTTAGAGGCAAGAATAAAAATTAAATCCTACAGGAAAATCATAAAATCTGGAACAAGACAATTCCATAATTTTAGATAGTATGTTTTAATCTGTTCTTTTTTTGTAATTCATTTTCTTATTACGTTTAAATTTTTTTCAGATTATACATAATTCGATATCTATCTTAAAACGGTACAGAATTTAATCTGTATTTTATTTTCTTATATTACGTTAAAATTATCTATATTAAAATTCTTTTATTCCCAATTATTGTATCGTACTAATAAAAAATCTTTTAAAATACATAATCATACAGCATGTGCCAGAAAAGTCATCTTATGATTTTTGCATTCTATCCCCTTATTAACAATCCAAACTTTATTGATATATTTTCAAATTCGTTGTAAAAGTTCAGATCTAATGTAATGTAAGTACTTACTTTTCTGCAGTTTGTAAACTGTTTACTCTAGAATTAAAATATCACATCTTTTAGTTTTGTTTGATTTATTTTTATCTTTAAATTTCGTATTGTGTACTCATATACATGTTACTAATACAGGCTGCGCATTTTAAAAGTTCCCGCCTGAAAATTCATGATGTATCATGGATTGCCTATCCATGATACATTTCAAGTGAGTAAAAAGTTTAATCAACATGGGTCCGATCTTCTATAGTTTCCGAGATTAATTTATTTAAATAATTATTTATTTATATATTTATTTATTTGTATATTTATTTATATATGTATTTATACATTCATTTATTAATTTAATAATTTATTAATTTATTAATTTATTAATTTATTAATTTATTAATTTATTAATTTATTAATTTATTAATTTATTAATTTATTAATTTATTAATTTATTAATTTATTAATTTATTAATTTATTAATTTATTAATTTATTAATTTATTAATTTATTAATTTATTAATTTATTAATTTATTAATTTATTAATTTATTAATTTATTAATTTATTAATTTATTAATTTATTAATTTATTAATTTATTAATTTATTAATTTATTAATTTATTAATTTATTAATTTATTAATTTATTAATTTATTAATTTATTAATTTATTAATTTATTAATTTATTAATTTATTAATTTATTAATTTATTAATTTATTAATTTATTAATTTATTAATTTATTAATTTATTAATTTATTAATTTATTAATTTATTAATTTATTAATTTATTAATTTATTAATTTATTAATTTATTAATTTATTAATTTATTAATTTATTAATTTATTAATTTATTAATTTATTAATTTATTAATTTATTAATTTATTAATTTATTAATTTATTAATTTATTAATTTATTAATTTATTAATTTATTAATTTATTAATTTATTAATTTATTAATTTATTAATTTATTAATTTATTAATTTATTAATTTATTAATTTATTAATTTATTAATTTATTAATTTATTAATTTATTAATTTATTAATTTATTAATTTATTAATTTATTAATTTATTAATTTATTAATTTATTAATTTATTAATTTATTAATTTATTAATTTATTAATTTATTAATTTATTAATTTATTAATTTATTAATTTATTAATTTATTAATTTATTAATTTATTAATTTATTAATTTATTAATTTATTAATTTATTAATTTATTAATTTATTAATTTATTAATTTATTAATTTATTAATTTATTAATTTATTAATTTATTAATTTATTAATTTATTAATTTATTAATTTATTAATTTATTAATTTATTAATTTATTAATTTATTAATTTATTAATTTATTAATTTATTAATTTATTAATTTATTAATTTATTAATTTATTAATTTATTAATTTATTAATTTATTAATTTATTAATTTATTAATTTATTAATTTATTAATTTATTAATTTATTAATTTATTAATTTATTAATTTATTAATTTATTAATTTATTAATTTATTAATTTATTAATTTATTAATTTATTAATTTATTAATTTATTAATTTATTAATTTATTAATTTATTAATTTATTAATTTATTAATTTATTAATTTATTAATTTATTAATTTATTAATTTATTAATTTATTAATTTATTAATTTATTAATTTATTAATTTATTAATTTATTAATTTATTAATTTATTAATTTAATAATTTATTAATTTATTAATTTATTAATTTATTAATTTATTAATTTATAAATTTATTAATTTATTAATTTATTAATTTATAAATTTATAAATTTATTAATTTATTAATTTATTAATTTATAAATTTATAAATTTATAAATTTATTAATTTATTAATTTATTAATTTATTAATTTATTAATTTATTAATTTATTAATTTATTAATTTATTAATTTATTAATTTATTAATTTATTAATTTATTAATTTATTAATTTATTAATGTATTAATGTATTAATGTATTAATGTATTAATGTATTAATGTATTAATGTATTAATGTATTAATGTATTAATGTATTAATGTATTAATGTATTAATGTATTAATGTATTAATGTATTAATGTATTAATGTATTAATGTATTAATGTATTAATGTATTAATGTATTAATGTATTAATGTATTAATGTATTAATGTATTAATGTATTAATGTATTAATGTATTAATGTATTAATGTATTAATGTATTAATGTATTAATGTATTAATGTATTAATGTATTAATGTATTAATGTATTAATGTATTAATGTATTAATGTATTAATGTATTAATGTATTAATGTATTAATGTATTAATGTATTAATGTATTAATTTATTAATTTATTAATTTATTAATTTATTAATTTATTAATTTATTAATTTAATAATTTAATAATTTAATAATTTAATAATTTAATAATTTAATAATTTAATAATTTATTAATTTATTAATTTATTAATTTATTAATTTATTAATTTATTAATTTATTAATTTATTAATTTATTAATTTATTAATTTATTAATTTATTAATTTATTAATTTATTAATTTATTAATTTATTAATTTATTAATTTATTAATTTATTAATTTATTAATTTATTAATTTATTAATTTATTAATTTATTAATTTATTAATTTATTAATTTATTAATTTATTAATTTATTAATTTATTAATTTATTAATTTATTAATTTATTAATTTATTAATTTATTAATTTATTAATTTATTAATTTATTAATTTATTAATTTATTAATTTATTAATTTAATAATTTAATAATTTAATAATTTATTAATTTATTAATTTATTAATTTATTAATTTATTAATTTATTAATTTATTAATTTATTAATTTATTAATTTATTAATTTATTAATTTATTAATTTATTAATTTATTAATGTATTAATTTATTTAGTTATTTATTTATTTATTTATTTAATTTATATATTTATTTATGTATTTATTTATTTATTTATTTCTTTATTTATTTATTTAATTTATTTTTTTATGTATTTATATATTTATTTATTTACTTATTAATTAATTTCTTAATTAATCTATGTATTTAATTATTTATTTTTTATTTATTTAATTATTTATTTATAAATAAATAAATATATCCTCAAGGCCATTGCGGGGGGTGCCAATTATTGTATCGTACTAATAAAAAATCTTTTAAATTACATAATCATACAGTATGAGCCAGAAAAGAGAGTGTGAGTGGGCAGTTTGGGTGGGCATTTTGCGTGAGCATGTTGCGTGGGCATGTTGCATGGGCAGTCTGAGTGGGTTGTTTGGGTGAGCATTTTGCGTGAGCATGTTGCGTGGGCAGTTTGGGTGGGCATGTTGCGTGGGCAGTTTGGGCGGGCATGTTGCGTGGGCATGTTGCGTGGGCAGTTTGAGTGGGCATGTTGCGTGGGCAGTTTGGGTGGGCATGTTGCGTGAGCAGTTTGGGTGGGCAAGTTGCGTGGGCAGTTTGGGTGGGCATGTTGCGTGGGCTGTTTGTGTGGGCATGTTGCGTGAGCAGTTTGGGTGGGCATGTTGCGTGGGCAGTTTGGGTGGGCAGTTTGAGTGGGCATGTTGCGTGGGCATGTTGCGTGGACAGTTTAGGTGGGCATGTTGCGTGGGCAGTTTGGGTGGGAATGTTGCGTGGGCAGTTTGGGTGGGCATGTTGCGTGGGCAGTTTGGGTGGGCATGTTGCGTGGGCAGTTTGGGTGGGCATGTTGCGTGGGCAGTTTGGGTGGGCATGTTGCGTGGGCAGTTTGGGTGGGCATGTTGCGTGGGCAGTTTGGGTGGGCATGTTGCGCGGGCAGTTTTGGTGGGCATGTTGCGTGGGCATCATAAACCTCTATCGGCGGAGCCCTAGGGAAAACTCGGCGAAGCCGAGGTTACGCTAGTTATTAATACTAAAAGCATAAATAAATTATATTTTAAATATTCACAAACACTTCTTATATACACACATTCTAATGGATCATATATGTTACTTTCCATTCTTCACAATAATCTGTGCTATACTAAATAACAATTAAAATTCTAACAAACAATGTTCGCATAAATAGATAAAAAAAATATTATCAAATTAAATACGGAAGTGTCTTCATGATAAATTGTTCATTTATAAATTTTACTATGTAACATAAAAACGTTTAAAAAACAACAAATAGCCAAATTAATACCAACCCACAGGTGAAATTAAAAATTATCTTAAGACTTCTTTATCAAATCTTAAGAAATAATAACATCTTAAAAATTTAATAGCAAACATCTTAAAATTAAATAAAAAAAATCTTAAAATTTTCCCATAATGTCTTAAGAAATATAACATCAATCCATAACCTAGGTTACGATTCATTAACCTAGGTTATGCTTCATTACTAACATCACTCTTATCTGTGACGTCATCACTCTTATCTGCGACGTCATTCTTATCTGTGACGTCATCACTCTTATCTGTGACGTCATATGACGTCAGCTATCCTTATCTTTAAAATCTCTTATCTGTGACGTCAATCTTAGATTGTTATCTGTTCCAGAACCTGTCTAATCCCCCTACTTTACATAATCAAGAAACAAATACCCAAATTGCAAAATTATTTAACAATAAAGAAACAAAGAATACATGTTACAATTAAGAAAGACAATTTGAGCAAGAAACGCATGAATTTTTAAAAGATTATATTGTGCTAAAAATTAGATATTTAGCTATATTTAATAAAGATTTTGATAAAAAAGTAACAAAAGTTATATCAGAAAATTTCACCCCAGACTCAATAAATATAATAGCAGTAGACAAATTAGTTTCTGATATCGAAAAGGAAGAGGAAAAATTAGAAATTATCCATTAATTTTATAATGGTATAACAAATCATAGAGGAATTAATGCTACTATTCAAGCACTGAAAGGAAAATATTATTGGTCAAAAATGCAATAGATCCCAACAACGGAGAAACCTTTTGAAGTAATTAATTTAGACTTGTTCACCTTAGAGGGTAAACATTTTTTAACTATAATGGATCAACTCTCAAAACGCGAAGAAGTATATTACCTTATTAATAAAACAGCCAAAACTATATGTGACCTATTAATTAAATACCTCCAAACTTATAGGATACCCGATAAGATAGCGGAGGAGAATTTAAAAATACGAGTACATTGTTACAAGACTTATTAAAAAGGTATGGAATGAACATCCATTTTCCTTGGCTTGTCCTCCGATATAATTACAATGTAGTGTCGCGTTATGTCATATCTATCGGTACATTTGAAAGTATATAATCAAAAAAAAAAAAAAAAAAATACTCGACGTAACACCTCATTACAGCTCATTTAGTTACTAATTCCGTTATTTGTATCTATAGGATACATAAGTGTAATGACAATGATATTGTGAAAAAGAAGGAAATCTTCACCTTCAGGCTGCTGCTTTGCTGCGTTAGAGGAGGAATTAAATAGATTGAAAAGAAAACTGATTTTGAAGTCCTAGTAAGTACTACATACTTCGTTATGGCAAGGATCTGGTAGTCATGTGACTTACCCTCACAGATCCGATGAACGCGTGTTCATCCTTTTTTCTGCCCTGTATCATTTGGATCTGTAAATCAGGGGACTTACCCCTTTAGATCTGATGGACTTGTGTTCATTATGGCGTATAATTACACTATTCTGAACGAGATAGTCAAGTGACTTATCGCTGCGTTCCTGATAAACATGTGTTTATCCAATTTTTAGTAATTAAGGTAAGTACTATACAGTACCCTTCCATAATCCAGGTTTAGTGTAGGCTTACTCCTATGGGAACAATGTTACATACGTTCAGTGTTACATTTGTTATGTAAACATCAAACCTTCCTTGATTCAGGTACTTTGTCACGTGACTTACGAACCTTATATTTTACTCATATAGTTTCAACAGATGATACATGCTCGTCCGGTGTGCTGTAACGAGAATTTACCCAGGTACATGGTTCGGGAGACAAGTTTTGTCCTCTGTATCTAAAGTCTTAAGCAAAGATTTACTTCTTTCTTAGGGAAAAATCCTACCGATTATCAGAGGCCAAAACGTAAACATAGAAGATGAATTTGTTGTAAGAATTAACAAAAATTTAAAGGAAGAAATGACGGACAAGTACCCGTTGGTAGCCATTTATTATGCCTTGCACCCACCTAAACTAATTGGTAAAATTCAAGCATGCATAACGGAAAGAGTGGCCAAACAAGACATTTTCCTTACATGAATAGATTACTCAGAGCCTTTTTAGCTTTGGTCATCTTAATGAGTAACATGCTAACAAACGATCTAACTCTAATTGGTGTAGCAGATTCTTTACCAAAATTAGCAGACGCTTCTCAGTTTATGGATAATGCCGCTATTGTACATAACACAATCTCGCTTTACAGAAAATACATTTTATCACCTGACCAAAATACATAGTCCAGTAATATGGTGAAAGACCACAGGTATGGACGATTATTTCTTCAACAAAATTCTTTATGAAGACGTAAAAACGAACACTCCTTCATTAAAAACCGTGTAAACTAACATCGGCATCGGAACTTCACCAGGTAATTACTGGTGTAATGGTGTAAGTGGCAGGCTCTTACGCAAGACATAGTTGTTCTAATCTGAGTAAACGGATTCGCTATACCTTTCAAAAATATTCCTTTCAAAATTCTATCAAAAAACAGTTATTGGAAACAGTCAACTTAAAACATGAATAGGCTGTTCCTGACTTACTCTTTATAGGTACTTTATCTAAGTGCTAGGTACTTTAAATGAGTTCTTAGGAATTTATTATTTAGCTTCATTTAAAATTTAGTTGAGCTAAAATGTTCATATTACATCCTTTTTTTTAAATTAGAGGATTCTAAAATAGTATCTAAACTATTACTGATAATTGTTACCTAGCAAATATAATTTCAAACACGCTTGTTTGTTACTATTAATAGAAAGCAAATTTAGAAAATACCTTAGATTTAGTTGTTTCAAATATCAGAGATATGAAATTGTTTGCCATTTAGGTAAAAACATATATCATACATGCTAATAATGAGAAAATACAAAACTAGGATTTAGTATCAATGTGTATATGCAGTAAAACTCCTTGAATCACTGTAATTCTTTTTTAACAGAGAAATTAACTTCAATCCAACGCAAGAACTAAAGTTTCTGGGATTTGGAAAAAGGAAAATTTCTCTTAGCTCCACATAACTATTAGCAAAACTTAACAGAAAAATGACCATTTCGAGCTACCGCAAAAATCATCATAATTGGTGATGCAGTCATTTTTCACTTACTATGTGTCACATAAAACAAAAGGGTTAAACTTAAAATGTTTTTTCTAGTGCCTCAACCTTCCAGTCATGAATTTAATTTAGCACGCGGGTAATGCAACACGCAGGAACAAAATTATCGCATAAATTGTCTGGATTTTTTAGCAGCTTTCTATCACATGGCAACAACCATTGCTCTTAATCCATAAACTTAGTAATTTATTTTTGCATTTTAAAACAAATGAACAGAGACATGTTATATATCGTTGGAAAAAAAAACTGGTGTAACTTTTCATAAAAACATAACTCGAAAATATACAGTATAAAGAAAAGCTGAGCTTCGAAAAAATATAAAAAGTTCCCTAAAGATGTGCAAACCAAAAATCCAGTATTATTTAACACTTAGAAGTATTTGCAAAATAAAAAACAGCAAAATTTACTTTTTCGCTTATATTTAGCGACCTTTGCCTTTTTTCGCAAATAACAAAACTCCATTAACATGGTGTTCTAAAGGGACAACTTTTATCTAATTTAACACGCTTCGTATCTCTTATTTTTCTTAGGTTTCCCATGTTGGAATAGTTATCATGGACACCTTGTATAGTTACAAAATTCGGGAAACTGCAAATTGACCTATTTTCCAGAATAATTAACACAAAATGTAAAAATTACGTACTCCAGACTCCTTCTCAGTAGATACCTTTACAATTAATTACGCGTATTACTTTTACGTTTTTTTTTCGCCTTTTTTTCTATAATTAGTTAGTTAGAAATAATAATACTTGAAAAAACGATCGGTATTTTAATAATTGGTATTCATTATTCCAAAGATTGCCCACAGAAACTCAAAATTTTGTTGAATCAAAAATTCCTTACTCTTATCACGTTTCAGAGACACACATTCGTTGTCCAAGGATCTTGCCCTAATAGAAGGGATATTATCCGGAGAGTGTTTATAAATGAAAACATTCCTCAAGCTGTTCTGCCTTTAATACTATCATTGTTGTCCGAAGTAACATTATGGGTGCTGTCACAAAAGAAAAAAACCAAGAAATTTTGTTGCTCAAAAAATTTAGAACCATATTCATATTGTTTAGAATAACTAACTCCGTCCATGTAGAGAGTTCCTATTACACAGGAATTTCTTATCGAGCAGCTCTCAATCTAATACTATCGGTAAAAAAGCGAAGATGAATTTGTAATTAAAAGACATATGAGAGAAATTTACATTACAATATCAGCAAATCGATAATATGAAGTTAGAATCGAGTTCGAAGTCTAAAATATATCGGAAACATATTTTCGCTTAGAAGTACCACTATCAAACTCGTTACCTTAATGGCTCTTAGCAGTGCACATAAGCTTCAGACTCTATCATCAATAAATGTAAACCTTACTACAAGAATACAAAATAGAAAATAGTGAACGAATAAAGACATCAGGTCCTATTAGACAACAATCTACTTGTTTTTCCATTTTTCCGCGAAAAACCAGAATTTTATACTGCGTCAACAATTATTCTCTACATTCGTATCACATCTGAATATCGTTAAAATGACCAAAGATATTTAATTATAACATACCAAAAACCGACTCATCCAGTATGTTCTCAAACTATTAGTAGATGGATAAAGCTAGTATTAAAAAATCTGATGTGGACACCACACCACTTCCTTGTACACAAGACCAATATGAAATATAGACCCAAGTATAAAATTGCACGTATTTGACGTGATTTGACATTAGCATCTATTTTTTATTTTTTTGTTATTTTTTGTCCTAATCCATAGCAAGCTTCATTACAAAAACCAAAAATTATATAAGTTTTAAATATTCATATCTCGCTTATACAAAGGGCTAATTTAATAATACTTGATGTGCTAGACACAGAATTTAATTCTCTAAAAATTTTATTTGAAGCATTTATTTCTAAAATCAAAATAAAACCATTTTATTGAAGAAAAACTGTTAACAACTTCAGGTAATATGTCACTTCCGATTAGCCGGTTTTAACCAAAATCCACTATGTTATTCCAATTGACATAAAAGTCTTATATATCAAATTTGAAAAGTGTTAGATTATATTTTAAGATAGTTTTTTATTAAAATTTATTACAGGCTTCAAATAAAGTACCATTTCTAGAAATTATGTAATGACCAAAAAGGGAGGTGCACAACTAGATGTTATAGCAGTCCTAAATTCAAAATTTCAACTTTCTACGGCTTACCGTTTTTGAGTTATGTGAGATACATACGCACGTACGTACGAACGTACAGACGTCACGACGAAATTAGTCAAAATAGATTCAGGGATGGTCAAAATGGATATTTCCGTTGAAATCTCAAAACCGAAATTTTTCGCGATTACAATACTTCCTTTACTTCGTACAAGGAAGTAAAAAAGCCGTATAGTTACTAATATTTTTCCAGGCCACAGTATAAGACAGGCTTCCATCTATGTAGCAAATAGAACAGGGTTAAAATAGACACGACATGTTGAAAACCGAATTCTCAATATTCAATCAACTTTTGTAATAAACCTGTAATTACCTAATAGTCAACTTTTGCGAATAAGTATAGAGAATTAGTTTAAATTTTTGGGATTTATAAGGGGCTATTGTAATGTATAGGCTATTGCAAACCGGGTTGGTGCTTATGTGGGCTATGTATATCATAATGTACGAAAACTGTTTTAAATACGATAAGATTCAACACGATTTCACACCTATTACTTTAAACATCTACATTGTAATTATAACGGAGGACAAGCGAAGGAAAATTGTAAAATTAACCGAATTACCTGAAAGGACGGTTGATCGTAATTTTCCGAGCTTGTCCTCCGATATAATTACAAAACCCCCACCTAACCCGAAGAACCCAAGTTCGAAATGTGTATCACAAATAACGAAATGAGTAACTAAATGAGCTGTAATGAGGCGTTACGTCGGGTGTTTTTATTTTTATTATATATTTTCAAATGTACCCATAGGTATGACATAACGCGACACTACATTGTAATTATATCGGAGGATAAGCTCGGAAAATTACAATCAAACTTCCTTACAGGTAAGTTGGTTAATCTTACAATTTTATTTGTGTGAACAATCCAAAGAGTAACGCAATCGAAAGATTCCATTTTACAATAATAGAGTCATTACGGATGATTAACCAAAAATAGCGAATAAAGGATCAAAATTTAATTCAAAAAGTAGACTTAGCACTAATAGGATACAACAATACAAAACGCAACACAACCAAATTAACACCCAACGAAATATTATTCGGACCTTATCAAAATAAATATTTTAAACAAGAAATTACACTGGACCAAACCTTAAATGAACATCAAGATAACATTAATACAATAAATGAATCAGTAAAAGCTAGAATTGCGGACGAAAAATTAAGTAGGTTCAAAGAAAATGACAACTCACTACAAGTAAAGAAAAAAAAATATATTAAACGAAATCCAAGATTACTCGGCAAAATAAGAAAGCCTTTGTATAAAAAATATTCTCTAAAGCCTTACGACCCATTATTAGAAAAAGTAAAAATTAGCGACGAACACGGCGACAAAAACAAAAATAAATAGAATAAAAAAAACAGTAAAATAACCATAACTACAGACTATGCCATGGACAACTGACTGACATTTCTAAAAATAATGGATTCCATTTATAACTGAATTAGGCGAATGCAAAATAAAAGAGTCGGAGTAAATAGTATATTATAAGTATAATATATCCAAAATAGAAACAAAATTTATTAAGGTTACAGATACTTTCATAAAAATTCAAAAACAATTACAAAATAAAGAATATTTCTTCAAAAATATATTAAATATATTAAAATATAATTACGCTGATTTGAAAGATCAAGTTACGAAATTATTTATGAGAAGTAATAAAAGATTTAAACGAGGTTTAATTAACGGACTCGGATCCGTAAGAAAAACTATTACTGGAAATTTATATTCAAGCGACGAGGAGAGATATAATAGACTTGTTGAACAAATACGAAGTAATGAAATAAGATTAACAAAAACAAAATGAATGAAACTTGCAAATTTCAACGAATATTCTTAAACAGTTTAATCAACAATTAGAAAAGAACATCCTCAAGAAAAAATAATGATAATAATAAATGATATAAATAAAAATCAGAATTAGCAGAGTAGAATGGGAGTACATAACCAAATATTAGAATTAATATTAATAATTAAAACGATAATAAATTTTGTAAACAACTAGGAGTAAGCCTAACTTTTTGCTGCTAGCATAAAGTACATCCTAGCATCATTACTTATGATAATTTGAAAAAAATCACCGAAAGCAGAGATATAAGGAACTTTAATGAACTCATTGAAACCCATTATAAGTGAAAAATAAGCAGATTTACTTCTTAATTAAGATGCCAAATTTCTCAAAACAGTCTTATCCATTACTCCAGTTTCACTCTATTCTACATACAATGAAGAACAGAAATTAATAATGATAAATGAAAACCAAAAATAGTTTTTTTAATTTGGGAATGAAAATTATATAACCAATAATTGTATATTTATAGAAAATAAAATAAATATAATATGTGCGTTACACAATATTTTGAAATAAGTAAATGTATCTTAAATTTAATAGATAAGAAAAAGGATGATAATTGTTTGTACCATTATATAATTATGAAAAACGATATTGAACAAATAAGAAACACAAATGATGTAATAATCATTAGCCGTAATAAACAACAAATACAAATTAGCTGTCTAAATAAAAATGTACATAAGAACTTAGAAAAAAATTTAAAATGAAAGATGAAAAATGTCAAATAAATAAAAATATTATTGAATTGTTACCCAACAATATAAAGAAATGCAAATTCAAAATTTAGACATAAATTAGGAAAATAAAGTAAATGGAACATTGAATTTAAAGACAGAACAAATAAAAGAAAAATAATAATTACCATTCTTAGGTATTACTTATATTAATCATTGTAATTATTATAATATGTAATTCTAAAATAATACTTAAATATAAGAAAAATCTTTGTATAAATTTTTGTATAAAGGGGAAAATAGAGGAAAAAGGAACAGAATAAAATCCTTTAGCTTAAAATTATGCGATATAGCAAAGTGAGGGGATGAATTATGTAATATTATAATTGTTATACTCTGCAATTGCGCGTGACTACCCTCTCTTAGAACTTAAGAATATTGTATATATGTAAGACTATAATATTAAGATAAGGACGCAGACGTCCAATCGCTAGTCAGTCGTAATGTAATAAATTAATAGTTGAAGTTCATGTATTGTATTTTGAAACAAAAATAAATATGTATTTTTAAAGACAAAAAGGCTTTAAACATAATTTATATGTATGTGCGTGTGACGATTTTTTCGGATCGTATAACTCCGATGCCACCTTTCCAAAAATTAATTTTTTTTGCGTATTCCTTTTCTTTACATCCATATGAAGTGCTGATTAGATTTTGGTTATAATTGGTCTACCGGAAGTACCCTACTTCATATTCAATGGATATAGAGTTAAAAAATTATAAAGAAATTAAATTTCATAAAGCAGCCATCTACTACCTATATTAAGAAAATTCTAATTGACATATGTCAGTATCAGGTGCAATTGATATAGTATATTTGTGTTATAATTTTACTCGAAATATATAGAATTTTTTAGGAGGCACTTTCTGTTTGGAATTACAATACATAGAACTGACGGAAGGTAATGTGCTGATCACATCAGATTTTTTATTTGAATGATTAATTTTCCATTCTTTACATAACTGAGAAAATATTTTCATTTCCTTATTTCTCTGTAAAACATTCTTCTTTTCAATTCTTTACAATAAATATATCATCGCGATTCAATACTCTTCTCGGCATTTTTTTCATAACATATTTTTATCATTCTGCGGATATTTATTTCATAATATTTAATTTATATTTTTAAAGACAAAAAGGCTTTAAACATAATTTATATGTATGTGTGTGTGACGATTCTTTCGGATCGCATAACTCCAATACTACCTTTTCAAAAATTATAATTTTTGCGTATTCCTTTTCTTTACATCCATATGAAGTACTGATTAGATTTTGGTTATAATTGGTCGACCGGAGTTACCCTAATTTGAAGATTTTAACAGTTTTTCGTGAAAAACACTGTTAGATATTATTTTTTCACATTTAATGTTATCAATATTAAAGAATATTTTATTGTCTATACGATTTTATTACATTTTATTCTTCTTACATAGCCCCCACACGGAAAATCTGAAGGAGTTCTGCACCCACACTGAAAAATCTGAAAGAGTTCTGCTTCCACACACATTTTTTTTTAGTACCAACAAATGAATACTCATTTTAAAATATTTTTAATACATCAATTAATTGTATAAATCAACAATGTATAATTATTCTATTATTTATTTTATAAAATTTTCGACTTGTTATATTGTATTAAGTACAGTGCAAGTAACGCGTGCGGACTAGCAAATAGTACTGCCACCACTGTTGCCTGATTTAAAATGCAGTATTGTCGGAAATTAATAATGAAATTTTAGATTTTTGTAAAAAATACGGTAGGTTTTGTAGACTCCTGTGAAATAAATTTTATATATACAGTGTGTTCAATAAAAATCTTAATTTGGACTAGGCTATGAACAGAGAAACGTATGTTTGATCATTATTAAATTGGCTTTGAAATTGAATGCTTTTACTGTGAAATTTATATTCTATCTGTTTTATGTTGTTTCACGAAAAATTTTGAAATGTCAAGATTTTTTAAAAATTAGGTAGATATTTTAAGTCATACGATAAATTCGCATCTTTTGTACAATTTTATTTATTTATGTACCAATGATAAGAAATAGTTTAAATTGTTTTTTTTGTTGCCTCTTTTTAGCCCCGACACGAATATCCAAAAGTCGGCGCCTACGGCATACCGAAAAACCGCTAATATATATATATATATATATATATATATATATATATATATATATATATATATATATATATATATATGTATAAGAAAAGTGTAAAGCCTTATCCACATGTTGGCCGAGGTTAAGCGAATGAAAGCCAAAGCCTAGTTTACACCAACGTGAGGAGAGGCTTTTTGCAGAAACAAGAAACGTGTTACAATGGCCTGATGGTCTGGGCCAAATACGTGCTAACGTGTGTACGCAAAATATTTGCGCCGACTCACCTTGCTTTGTCTTATCTATATTTGTTTAAATTGGTTTATTGGTGTTAGGGGTGGATGAGTCTTAACGGTCAAATATAGGCAGCAAATTCAAACTCAGTTCATAACGCTGAAAATATAATTTTGGTCTCCATGTATTTCTTACGGAAGAAATGTTTGCTCAAATTTAAAGGCAGAGAAATCTTATAAAATTAAATCTCTTGTGCAAAGCAATATATGTAGCACCTAGGCCGATCCTATTTTCACATATTCGTACAACCATATTCACATGAACTGTGTACAGTTTACAATTATTTAAACAAATAGACAACACTGAAAAATTCAATGAACGTATGTCTCAGTTTAATCTTACAATTTCGGTACGTGCTACATTTTCTTTTGAGCTGACATATTTATTGGCGTGTAATCCGGGTTGCATCAAGCAATTTAATTTCTAATAATTTTCTTACTTTCCCTTTTCTAGAGGTTTAAACTCTTGCGGTCAATTACTGAATAAACCAACTATCGAATTATTAATAAGAATTGCTTAATTTTATTTACGAAATATCTTTTTTGTTTGTAAACTCAAACTCCTATGTGACATTGTGCAATGTGTTATCATCTTTCGAAACTCTGCGTAATACATTTAAACTTAGACTGGAGACGAAAAGAGATGAATTTTAGCGAAATTAAATAAATATATATATATATATATATATATATATATATATATATATATATATATATATATATATATATATATTTAGCAGCTATTTGCCGATGCGAGAAACGTAAGTTCGAAATTTGCTTTCTCGAGGCAAACACTAATAATAATAGTACGAGAGACCACGACCATCATTTTTGTCTCATAGTATTATGGCCAAAATCATTTAAACTCGATAGAATCGATGAGAAAAAAATTGTCATCAAATTTTACCAAACTGTATCTTAGTATTTCATCAGACTTACGGAATATAGTTAAATGATAGTCCTATGTTACCAAAAACATATTTTTCAGACGCCGATAGCTTAGCTGTACCAAGGAGACCATTTTCAAAAACAAAATATGAGACCTAAAAAAATAATTATTGCAAACCGTCTGAAAATAATTTTATATGTATATTTGGGTGAATTGATGCGAAAAAATAAATTTTAAGAAAAAAGTCTGAGCTTCTTATGTTTTGAGAGCATTTTAAAAATGTTAACATATTGTACCGATCAGTAATGTAGCATTCCGTCTGAAAACTGTTGACATGATAAAATAAGTTGTCCAGATGAAGAAAATGCGCTTAGGTCAGATGCTCCACGCAAAATGTCTGAAAACAGAAGTTTTAGTAATAAAATAATAAAATCTATGTACATTTTCAATATCAGACGGAACATGAAAATACCGTCTGCTAATTTTTGTTGACTTAACAGAAATAGCTCCCCACGATTCCGCTACATTTCTGACTGTTACACCCCAACTTTAGCCGGGTCTAGGGCCATCTAATCTATTGATTTAAACGGTTTTGACCGTCAAACTATAAGACATGGTTTTGGTCGTTGGCTTTCGTACTATAAGAAATTATTCGTACGAACTTAGCAAATGGGCTAAAGGCACTTCTTAAAGTGAAATCGCATTATCATGTTTGTACTGTCCGCCGACATGATTGTTACGTTATGTGATTGTTCACACGCTTTAAGTTTGTCGCAGTACGAATATCAGTTTACTTAAACCAACAATGTACGCTGTTATAATCGGCTATCAGTTATCCGCATGTTTTAACCTAAAGCTATGTGTTACGTAATTGTATTTGTATTTTAATATAATCAATTATTTCAATATATTTGTTTTCAAATTAGACGGTGTTGATATTATTTAAAATAAACCCTAAATACCAGTGAAGTCAATGGTAGTGTCTAAGAAGGTTTCCTGTCAATCCAACTATAGCAGTTAGTGGCGTATCTGGTACTAGATAGGTGACTAACCATCTAATTCTATTAAAACCGCTCCCATAATTTGACCATTTAACCTGCAAGCTCGTAGAACGGTGATTATAAATTTATTTGGTTTAACGCGAATCATTTGAACAGGATAAAACCCGAAACCTTAAACCTATATGGAACATATACTGGAGAATTCCATATGAACTCGCGCCAAAGGAAAATTCTAACCTAACTTTTCCGGTCTATTAACAAGTAGGTAGGTCGTAGATATTAAACATTATCAAAAAAAAAAAAAAACTAAAGTTATACCTATCAAACAATAATTTTTACGCCATTACCGAATTCTTGGAGAGGACCCAGGCTTCGGACCATCTCTGATAAGGATATAAGCACTTTTAATGTCGTGTAAATGTAACCTTGTAAATAACTCCATAATAATATGTACTTTTGTAAAAATTGTTCTTCCTTCATTATGTACTTTGTCTTATATTTAAATAATTCTGACGATTTTCATATACTGTTATGTATCCGCGGAAAAATTAATATATTATTATATTATTACATAAAACAGTTTTATATGCAACTTTTTATTGTGATCATTTTCGCACAGTATTTACCGTAAAATGACACGGAGGGCAGGAAATTGCATGAAACTAAAATTCCGTGATAAATTTCTGTATTCACGCTTCCGTCAACACCATAAAATAAAAATAATTTTTCACATTGTTTAAAACTTGAGTAGTTTTTGTCATTAAAAGCTAGTTTAAATGTAAATGGCCCATGTTCTAATTTATTACTACGTATGTTTTGTTTGTATACTTAAAGTGTACGCAGTCCATTGACATTGGCTCGTATTTTCTTATAAATAAAAATTAGAATAAATAAGACTTCACTTATCTTGAATTGAATAATCAAATACATTGATATGGCATTGACCTTTCAAAGCACATCTTTTGCTAAAATTGGCTGTTTTTCTTAATCGGATCTTCGTAAAGTTTCCCTCCAGAGTCATTTATTTTTACCTCCGCTGCAAATATCTTTATTTTTACAAAATTTGCGATACGGGCATCGAAATTTACATTGAAAGGACTTCAACGATTATACGAGTAACGTCATATTTCGATCTCACAGGATTAAAGTCCCCTTTTAATGAAGTATTAGCCCGTGAGAAGGAAACTGAGAACTTTGTGCTCTGACAGAATTTTTTATGTGAGAAAAAATGTCAAATATATCAAAACTGATAAAAATGTCCTAGAATGTTCAAAGCTCGACGCGTAGGTTTATTTGTATATTCGTTATCGTTATCGTTGTCTGGCATTGTAAATTTTAAGTATTCTGGGGTTTCTACATAATTTGTTGGTGTTGCTATGTTATTTGTTATTAACAATTTTAATTTAGTGTCAAATGAAAATAGTCTACGGGCCATAGGGGCATGCGCGTTCAAAAGTGCGTGTCTACGGATTTTCTCTTCGGGTTATGTTTACAAGGTTGTTAAAGATGCTTTTTATTTTGGTCACATGATCTCTAGCCCGTCATTTTTTTCAAAATGGCCGCCAAAAATATATATTTAGTTTTGCCAAGGCCCCAGAGAAGCATATTTGAATTTATCTTCTTCGACGTCATCAGCCCAGCAAATTCTGACTCAACCATAACACAATGTTACAATCTGGTTTCAGGACCTGCACAAAAAAATAAATACCTACTAGAATTTTATTCGTACCTATCGATTAATAAATAAAATGATATAATATCGAAAATAAATCAAGTATTCCGATATTAATGATAACAATTATGTGTTCATTATATAAAAAAAAAACATGAGACCTTGACTTGAATGATGTAATCCGTGCTATAATTAGTCCATTAAAACCAAATTAAAAATCAATACTGATTCCATTCTTGTCCTAAAAGTTATTCTTAGTTAATGTTTTATTCATCGATTGTTTCGAAAACATATCTAACTTATCTCATTTTCAGTTGTGTATTCAGAAAGGTACATTAACTATTGACTTGCTAGTAAATGGTTTATCATGTTCTCATATGAGTAGTTTCAAAATTAGTTTCGTTTCTAAAATGACATACTCTACAGCTACTACAATGTTTGACTTTGATTATTACTACACAGTGTTGTAATAATGGACATAACGTGTGATATCAATTTGAAAACGAATCTAACTTGTTATACGTAAAGCATTTATGAAATTTATATACATCTAATCTTCAAATTAAGGGAATATAAAACTATAGAAATACGAATTTTGAAAAGAAAGTTCTCATCTTCAGTAGTAAATTTTGAGCGAAACCACATTAACGTGGTAAAGAGAAATTAGGATTACTCAACAGGCCCTTACAGCCTTTTTCACCTCTCAATACGGTTTCGCAAGAAGAACATTCTCAAAATACTTTAATATATACTCGTATATATAGTTATTATGTTAACCGGATATTAGGGTTAAGCTTCATTTTTTACTTTTATTATCAGGGTTATATTTATATTTCTTCTGAGTTAGGATGTTACTGGGTTTCCTTTTTTTATAAAATGAATTAAATCCATACAAATTTATATTATCTTCTCTATTTTTTCAATAAATATAAAGTAATAACGTGGAAAAAATGTAAATTATGTATTTATGTATGAAAAGCAATTTTTCCTAGAAAACTCTTTTACATGTAACAAAAACAATAATAATAAATTACTCTCTTATTATAAAATATGCAAAATCTTTTCCATAAATACAATTATTAAAAGAGTTTAAAGAAAATTACATTATAATTTGCTAATAACTTTAAGAATATTGGTAGTCGGTACTTGGTGAAACTTTATTACAATATTAGATTAAAAATTAAACACTTAGTTTTTCCACTTTACTTCAAACTTGTGACGGTCGTTTCGTCCTTTCGGACGTCATCAGACTAAGTATACCAGAATTTTTGTATACTCAGTTTGATGATGTCCGAAAAGTCAAAACGGCCGTTACAAGTTTGAAATAAAGTGGAAAAATCAAGAATCTGTGTTTAAATTTTTCAACTAATATTATTTTGTGTCATGTCATTTTTTGTGACAACTGTAAACAACTATACCGGATGCAATTTTTAAAACGACGTGTTTTAATTTATTCTAAAGAAACAAAACATGGAAAATCTCAGTAAATATTTCTTAATTTCTGCATTACATTTTTCGTCCTATCAGTAATAATTTTAGTTTAATGGTATAAGCTTCCCCTCGCATTGATAAAATACGATATAAAAATGCACTTCAATAAATCACAGCACAGCGCATCATCTTCGTTTATCTTATTTGAAAATTTATTTTCCTTCGATTTTATTCATTTTTAAAATGATTGAATATTAAACAATGGTTTAGCAAAAAGGTCTACAATGGGTCCTGTACCAATTTTTTTTTTCTGGAAGTACAGGATGAATTAAGAATTTTAGTGCAAACGCGACTTAAAAATATTACGTAATAAGCAAGATATAAATTTTTAAAATTAAGAATTTGGCGTATGACGAAGTTGGTTCTCAACAGTGGTTAACAAACTGTTAGTTCTAGAGAGTACAAATTTTTCATGTTCGCATAGCTGAAATAATTTTACAATAAACTTCTACGTTACATTCATGAAGAAATTATTAAGCATAAATAACATAAATAATAAGCGTTTTTTTCCTAATAAAGTATAGAAACTTGAAACAGTTTGACCAATATTGTGATACAAACTACGGCGGCGGATGTCACTAATGTTTGTGCATTGATGAATTCACGATAGGCGAGCGAGGCGCGCGAGTCTCGGTTTTAAAATCAGGAAACCAATCAAACTGCAATGACATGATACATCATCCTAATTATTAATCAACTTCAATGACGTAGTTTGCGAACTAATTAATACTCATTAATTTGAGTATATTCTCGCATTATTAATATAAATATAATGAAACATGTTTAGTAAAAAGTTCTAATTCGCAATTTGATAGAAAATTATTTTGTTTACAAATATAAAAACGTCCTTGAAAATTGGGACGTAGTTTCGATTGTTGTTGTTTATTTTAGGTTAAATAAATGCGGTTAGAAACACAGATGGTGCCAGTAGTATATTTTGTGTAAGATATTTTATTCATTTTGTTTGCTGTTATTACATATTATACGTATTTCTTTTATATGTATATATTTGTTTATCTACGTTTTCTTGTTCAAAAGTTATAAACAAGCAAATGGGTGTCTTTGGATTCGTGGGTTTAGGCGCTGAAGTTCGGAGCAGATATAAATGGTGGATGAGCGTCATATGCGCGCCATGATGGAAATTTTAAACTCTGACGAAATTTTACCAAATATATATCTCGCTTGATATATAGTGTTTCTTATTCGAAATTAGACAATCATTATCCCGCACTTCTGAATTTAAAAAGAAATTCCGGAATACCCCATTGCCTGCATAAACAGCAGCAATGTCGCCTGTCGTCATTATTTTAATTTTTCTTATTTAAAATTATATCAAGACTTCTAGCAAAACCATATGAAGAGCCAGGGGAAAAAGGATGAATGCCCATTTTCTAGCAAAATTAGATGATTGGCCCTGCTAATAGTTTGAAGGTGTGGCTTTCAAATGGTATATTTAAAGAATACAAAATTGGTAAAAGTTCTAAGATACAGGAGCTAAAAAGGATGACGCTCAAAATTTTGCTTAGTAGATTTGATAGGTAGTCGGATGGTACAGTTCTATTAGGTCCCATATACTCGTAAGTTGAAACTCGACGCATCTGAGGGTATAATGATGTCCAATATGAGTTTTGACCACAGTCCAACATATTATACACTATCTCATTTCAAAAATAAAGTTTCAAACTTTAAAATTCACGTATTAAAGAAAAACACATTTTGTGACAATCATCTTTTTTCCCCTGGCTGTTCATATAGTTCTACTTAATATTTAATGCCAGGGTTTGCATCATGCTTTTATTATTTTTATTGCAGTATAGATTTTCCTTTCATAAATGTAACAGATTCCTTTTAGTTTTAGTTGTAAATCCAGAACAAAAACTTAAAAGCTTTTATATTTTGTAGTCTCATTTTTTTATAGGCATGAAGAGAAAGGCGTATAAAGTTTATAATAATGCATTATGGTATTAATGCCTTAAACATTTCTATAGGGACTTCTAATTTAACTACATTGCAATAGAACAACTAACATATTGACAGGTGCGGTCTAGACGAAAATAATTACAAGCTAGTGTCATTAGTCTCATTTGTTCGTTGACAGTGTGAGTAATTGTGTGAGACATATGAAATCGTAAAGGTTCGCGGTTTGAAATTGAAACTGAAGAGAATACGCTATTTGAATGTGGATAGGTGGCTTAGACTTCATTTCAGAGCACATGCTCTCTGCATTGCAAATCGTTTGACAATCTAACCGCTGCAACTGAAATGAAACTATCAGAAGCTAGTTGTAAACAAGCGAAAATTTATTGCATTTGAATCAAAATTGTTGACGAAGAATAACATTTGAACATAAAATTGTATTAATTAATATTAAAGTTTTATTTTTTTGAAACCCAAAACAATTTTTTTTTGTTGTATGTGATCGGGATAGCGTTAAAATGTTCCTGGAATTCGTCAGTATAATATTATTAACACTCCTGGAAACCATTTTCTGAAAGTGCCTTTAGCTGCCTCGTCACATTTTTCATCATTTCTGATGGATTAGCAAAACGAACGTTGTCCCTTCAATTTCATTTTTGGCCGTGGAAACAAGTAAAAATCGACTAGTGCAGGAGTAAGGAGAATAGGAGGGGTGTTCCAAAGTGGTGACATTGTTCATGTAAGTAATGTAAGTTCAGGTAATTTTTCACCATCGGGAGCGATGTATCAGAACCTTGTCATGCAGCAAAACTCAATCGTTTCCTGCTCAATTTTTAGGAAGTTGTGGTCTAATTGTGTCTCGTAGGCGTTGAAAGATCTCCACTAAAGTTCCTTGTTTACAGTTGGGCCTTAAGGAATGAATTCGTTTTGCCGCGATATTAACAATTATATTATAAAGTAGTGACAGGTGACGATAGTTGGACTATTGAATCTATGCGTATTATCCAAAAAAAGCAGTCTCTGTTTAGATTTTCCAAAATTACACTGCTCCAGAAAAAATTCTAAGAAAAAATCCGTAACAAGGAGACAGTCGCTATAGTACTTCAAAAGATCCGTTATAATAGACCAAAAGTTAACGATAGGTACTGCATCGTTATAAAGCGCGTCCACAGTCCAACATATTATACAATATTTTGAGAAAATGTAGTAAAATATTCAAAATGAAATCCCATGTTTTATTATTTCATATAAGATTCGAAATTAACAGAATAACACCGATGTTTCGGTATAGTCTTTATCAATGGTAACTAAAATCTTGCAGATTGATGAACATAAATTCATATACACATAAATAAATTCATTTAAACATTCAGTTTTACAAAGTTTACAAAATATACGAATGTTTTTATGAGTACATGAATAAATGTTTATCAATCTGTAAGATCGTACTTACCCTGACGAAGGTATAAATGTTGTATGACTCAAATTTCGAGTAATTGTTAACACAGGAGTCCTTTGAAACTAATGTAGTCTAACTCTCTGGTATTTCAAGTTTGAATTCACTTTTACGGATTTATTAAATTACATGATGTTGCTACATATTTATATATTTTATCTTATACAGTACTCGGACGCTTTCTATGTGTTTATACATGTCTTAAGAAATAAAGAGATTATTATTATTATTATTATTATTATTATTATTATTATTATTATTATTATTATTATTATTGTTATTATTATTATTATTACTATTATTATTATTACTATTATTATTATTACTATTATTATTATTATTACTATTATTATTATTATTATTACTATTACTATTACCATTACTATTATTATTATTATTATTACTATTACTATTACTATTATTATTATTATTATTATTATTATTACTATTACTATTACTATTATTATTATTATTATTATTATTATTATTATTATTATTATTACTATTACTATTACTATTATTATTATTATTACTATTATTATTATTATTATTACTATTATTATTATTATTATTATTATTATTATTATTATTACTATTACTATTATTATTACTATTACTATTATTATTACTATTACTATTACTATTACGATTATTATTACTATTACCATTATTATTACTATTACTATTACTATTATTATTATTACTATTACTATTACTATTACTATTACTATTACTATTATTACTATTACTATTACTATTATTATTATTATTACTATTATTATTACTATTATTATTACTATTACTATTACTATTATTATTATTACTATTATTATTACTATTATTATTACTATTACTATTATTATTACTATTACTATTATTATTATTATTATTACTATTACTATTACTATTACTATTACTATTATTATTATTATTACTATTACTATTATTATTACTATTACTATTACTATTATTATTACTATTACTATTACTATTACTATTACTATTACTATTACTATTACTATTACTATTACTATTACTATTACTATTACTATTACTATTACTATTACTATTACTATTACTATTACTATTACTATTACTATTACTATTACTATTACTAGTACTATTACTATTACTATTACTATTACTATTACTATTACTATTACTATTACTATTACTATTACTATTACTATTACTATTACTATTACTATTACTATTACTATTACTATTACTATTACTATTATTATTACTATTACTATTACTATTATTATTACTATTACTATTACTATTACTATTACTATTACTATTACTATTACTATTACTATTACTATTACTATTACTATTACTATTACTATTACTATTACTATTACTATTACTATTACTATTACTATTACTATTACTATTACTATTACTATTACTATTACTATTACTATTACTATTACTATTACTATTACTATTACTATTACTATTACTATTACTATTACTATTACTATTACCATTACTATTATTATTATTATTATTACTATTACTATTACTATTACTATTATTATTATTATTATTATTATTATTATTATTACTATTACTATTACTATTATTATTATTATTATTATTATTATTATTATTATTATTATTATTATTATTACTATTACTATTACTATTATTATTATTATTACTATTATTATTATTATTATTACTATTATTATTATTATTATTATTACTATTACTATTATTATTACTATTACTATTATTATTACTATTACTATTACTATTACGATTATTATTACTATTACCATTATTATTACTATTACTATTATTATTATTACTATTACTATTACTATTACTATTACTATTACTATTACTATTACTATTACTATTACTATTATTACTATTACTATTACTATTATTATTATTATTACTATTATTATTACTATTATTATTACTATTATTATTACTATTACTATTACTATTATTATTACTATTATTATTACTATTACTATTATTATTATTATTATTACTATTACTATTATTATTACTATTACTATTACTATTATTATTATTATTACTATTACTATTATTATTACTATTACTATTATTATTACTATTACTATTACTATTACTATTACTATTACTATTACTATTACTATTACTATTACTATTACTATTACTATTACTATTACTATTACTATTACTATTACTATTACTATTACTATTACTATTACTATTACTATTACTATTACTATTACTATTACTATTACTATTACTATTACTATTACTATTACTATTACTATTACTATTACTATTACTATTACTATTACTATTACTATTACTATTACTATTACTATTACTATTACTATTACTATTACTATTACTATTACTATTACTATTACTATTACTATTACTATTACTATTACTATTACTATTACTATTACTATTACTATTACTATTACTATTACTATTACTATTACTATTACTATTACTATTACTATTACTATTACTATTACTATTACTATTACTATTACTATTACTATTACTATTACTATTACTATTACTATTATTATTACTATTACTATTATTATTACTATTACTATTACTATTACTATTACTATTACTATTACTATTACTATTACTATTACTATTACTATTACTATTACTATTACTATTACTATTACTATTACTATTACTATTACTATTACTATTACTATTACTATTACTATTACTATTACTATTACTATTACTATTACTATTACTATTACTATTACTATTACTATTACTATTACTATTACTATTACTATTACTATTACTATTACTATTACTATTACTATTACTATTACTATTACTATTACTATTACTATTACTATTACTATTACTATTACTATTACTATTACTATTACTATTACTATTACTATTACTATTACTATTACTATTACTATTACTATTACTATTACTATTACTATTACTATTACTATTACTATTACTATTACTATTACTATTACTATTACTATTACTATTACTATTACTATTACTATTACTATTACTATTACTATTACTATTACTATTACTATTACTATTACTATTACTATTACTATTACTATTACTATTACTATTACTATTACTATTACTATTACTATTACTATTACTATTACTATTACTATTACTATTACTATTACTATTACTATTACTATTACTATTACTATTACTATTATTATTATTACTATTATTATTACTATTACTATTATTATTACTATTACTATTATTATTATTACTATTATTATTATTACTATTACTATTATTATTACTATTACTATTACTATTATTATTACTATTACTATTACTATTATTATTATTATTACTATTACTATTACTATTATTATTACTATTACTATTACTATTACTATTATTATTACTATTACTATTACTATTACTATTACTATTACTATTACTATTACTATTACTATTACTATTACTATTACTATTACTATTACTATTACTATTACTATTACTATTACTATTACTATTACTATTACTATTACTATTACTATTACTATTACTATTACTATTACTATTACTATTACTATTACTATTACTATTACTATTACTATTACTATTACTATTACTATTACTATTACTATTACTATTACTATTACTATTACTATTACTATTACTATTACTATTACTATTACTATTACTATTACTATTACTATTACTATTACTATTACTATTACTATTACTATTACTATTACTATTACTATTACTATTACTATTACTATTACTATTATTACTATTACTATTACTATTACTATCACTATTATTACTATTACTATTACTTTTACTATTATTATTATTACTATTACTATTACTATTATTATTATTATTACTATTACTATTATTATTACTATTACTATTATTATTACTATTACTATTATTATTACTATTATTATTATTATTACTATTACTATTACTATTACTATTATTATTACTATTACTATTATTATTACTATTATTATTATTATTATTACTATTACTATTACTATTATTATTACTATTATTATTATTACTATTACTATTACTATTACTATTACTATTACTATTACTATTACTATTACTATTACTATTACTATTACTATTACTATTACTATTACTATTACTATTACTATTACTATTACTATTACTATTACTATTACTATTACTATTATTATTACTATTACTATTACTATTACTATTACTATTATTATTATTATTATTATTATTATTACTATTACTATTACTATTACTATTACTATTACTATTACTATTACTATTACTATTATTATTATTATTATTATTATTACTATTACTATTACTATTACTATTACTATTATTATTACTATTACTATTACTATTACTATTACTATTACTATTATTATTATTATTATTATTATTACTATTACTATTACTATTATTATTACTATTACTATTACTATTACTATTACTATTACTATTACTATTACTATTATTATTATTATTACTATTACTATTACTATTACTATTACTATTACTATAACTATTACTATTACTATTACTATTACTATTACTATTATTATTATTATTACTATTACTATTACTATTACTATTACTATAACTATTACTATAACTATTACTATAACTATTACTATTACTATTACTATTACTATTACTATTACTATTACTATAACTATTACTATAACTATTACTATTACTATTACTATTACTATTACTATTACTATTACTATTACTATTACTATTACTATTACTATTACTATTACTATAACTATTACTATAACTATTACTATTACTATTACTATTACTATTACTATTACTATTACTATTACTATTACTATAACTATTACTATTACTATTACTATTACTATTACTATTACTGTTACTATTACTATTACTATTACTATTACTATTACTATTACTATTACTATTACTATTACTATTACTATTACTATTACTATTACTATTACTATTACTATTACTATTACTATTACTATTACTATTACTATTACTATTACTATTACTATTACTATTACTATTACTATTACTATTACTATTACTATTACTATTACTATTACTATTACTATTACTATTACTATTACTATTACTATTACTATTACTATTACTATTACTATTACTATTACTATTACTATTACTATTACTATTACTATTACTATTACTATTACTATTACTATTACTATTACTATTACTATTACTATTACTATTACTATTATTATTACTATTACTATTACTATTACTATTACTATTACTATTACTATTACTATTATTATTATTATTACTATTACTATTACTATTACTATTACTATTACTATTATTATTACTATTACTATTACTATTACTATTACTATTATTATTACTATTACTATTACTATTACTATTACTATTACTATTACTATTATTATTACTATTACTATTACTATTACTATTACTATTACTATTACTATTATTATTATTATTATTACTATTACTATTATTATTACTATTACTATTACTATTACTATTACTATTACTATTACTATTACTATTACTATTACTATTACTATTACTATTACTATTACTATTACTATTACTATTACTATTACTATTACTATTACTATTACTATTACTATTACTATTACTATTACTATTACTATTACTATTACTATTACTATTACTATTACTATTACTATTACTATTACTATTACTATTACTATTACTATTACTATTACTATTACTATTACTATTACTATTACTATTACTATTACTATTACTATTACTATTACTATTACTATTACTATTACTATTACTATTACTATTACTATTACTATTACTATTACTATTACTATTACTATTACTATTACTATTACTATTACTATTACTATTACTATTACTATTACTATTACTATTACTATTACTATTACTATTACTATTACTATTACTATTACTATTACTATTACTATTACTATTACTATTACTATTACTATTACTATTACTATTACTATTACTATTACTATTACTATTACTATTACTATTACTATTACTATTACTATTACTATTACTATTACTATTACTATTACTATTACTATTACTATTACTATTACTATTACTATTACTATTACTATTACTATTACTATTACTATTACTATTACTATTACTATTACTATTACTATTACTATTACTATTACTATTACTATTACTATTACTATTACTATTACTATTACTATTACTATTACTATTACTATTACTATTACTATTACTATTACTATTACTATTACTATTACTATTACTATTACTATTACTATTACTATTACTATTACTATTACTATTACTATTACTATTACTATTACTATTACTATTACTATTACTATTACTATTACTATTACTATTACTATTACTATTACTATTACTATTACTATTACTATTACTATTACTATTACTATTACTATTACTATTACTATTACTATTACTATTACTATTACTATTACTATTACTATTACTATTACTATTACTATTACTATTACTATTACTATTACTATTACTATTACTATTACTATTACTATTACTATTACTATTACTATTACTATTACTATTACTATTACTATTACTATTACTATTACTATTACTATTACTATTACTATTACTATTACTATTACTATTACTATTACTATTACTATTACTATTACTATTGCTATTACTATTACTATTACTATTACTATTACTATTACTATTACTATTACTATTACTATTATTACTATTACTATTACTATTACTATTACTATTATTACTATTACTATTACTATTACTATTACTATTATTACTATTACTATTACTATTACTATTATTATTATTATTACTATTATTACTATTATTATTACTATTACTATTACTATTATTACTATTATTACTATTATTATTATTACTATTATTATTATTATTACTATTATTACTATTATTATTACTATTATTATTACTATTATTATTATTATTATTATTATTACTATTATTATTATTATTATTATTATTATTATTATTATTATTATTATTATTATTATTACTATTACTATTACTATTACTATTATTATTATTACTATTATTATTATTATTATTATTACTATTATTATTATTACTATTATTATTATTACTATTATTATTATTATTATTATTATTATTAAGACAAAAGTATTACTTTTCCATAAAGGCAGATCTCCAAATATAACTACACCCTTTAAATATAATAATGAAACTATAGATATTACTAACAAATATAACTACTTAGGAACAATCTTTTCAGCTTCAGCAAAGTTTAATTTAGCAGCATTAGAAAATAATCGCAAAGCTACATTAGCTATTCAAGTAACTAAAAATATTCTAATTCAGGGAAAATCTACCGGCTGGGCGGAGAAGATAAAACTTTTGAACTCTATAGTAAATGCTACGGCATTGTATGCTAGCGAGATATGGGGTCTTGGACAGACACAAATTATAGAAAAATCACAACTTACATACTTGAAAAATATCCTACAGTGCCCTAAAAATACGCCAAATTATATAATGCGTTTAGAATCAGGAGTGTCACATGTGGCAGTCAGTATATGGAAAAGAACCTTGAATTACTGGAAAAAAATTCTAGATATGAATTACAACAGATTACCAAAAATTCTATATAATCGGATGTTACACTTTACAAACTCTTCCACGAACACAGGCAACAATTATTGGACATCTCAAATAAAATCCTTTCTAGTAGACTTGGGATACTTACATGTCTGGGAAAAGCAGGAAATAAATAATAGTAAAATTAAAGAAATTATTACTGCTTTTCAAAGTAAATTATATAACGAGGATTTAGAAAACTTGCGCAACTCCACGTTTTGTAATCTTTATAAACATTTTAGTATTGAACCCAAGTACGCAAATTACTTATCATTACATGTTCCATTTCTTAGACAAAGAATCATCACTCAGGTTAGAGTCTCGGGTAACAGGGGGCTTAGAATCATTTATAAAAGCATTAAATATGAGCTCGACTCTCAAAATACTTGCACTATTTGCAATACACAGGAACTTGAAAATTTATACCATTTTTTTGTAACGTGTCCGATATATATTGAAATACGTAATTTTTATATTAAGAATTATATATCTGAAATCACAAACGAAGCTGAAATATATAAACTCTTTGAAATGTTACATAAATCTAAATTAAACAGTATTTTTTATTACATTATTAATGCGTTTAAATTAAGAAGTTTCTGTACTAATGAATAGATTTACTTATTTTCTAGAATAATTGTTCTGATAGGCTTTATGTATGTGTGTACATATGTGTATACACATACATTATATTGTTATAAATTATTATTTAATTTTATTCAAATACTTTTATTACGTTACGTCTTGTATTTGCTTAAAATATTGAATGGTTAACATAACTTTTTTGGATTGTTTTGTTATATGTATATCACACTTTTAGGGAAAATATACATATATGTTTAGTTAGATATATTTGTGGGGTTTTTTTTTTTTTTTTTGGACTTATTTGTTATATATCTAGGTAGATTTATCTGTTTTAGAAATATAATTTCTTGCACTTGATTGCATACATCGATAATAAAATTTGCTATATATTATTGTTCAATGTTACTCAAAATCTCTTAGCATGTTATCTATGGTAATTTATGAACTTCATTGGTCAATATAATTTTGTTTTACTTGTATATATATATATATGTATGTTATGCTTATATATCAACCATCTTTTGTATAAAAATGTACTCATTTTTCTAACAAAATAAATATTATTATTATTATTATTATTATTATTATTATTATTATTATTATTATTATTATTATTACTATTACTATTATTATTATTTTTATTATTATTACTATTACTATTATTATTATTATTATTATTATTATTATTACTATTATTATTATTATTATTATTATTGTTATTATTATTATTACTATTATTATTATTATTACTATTATTATTATTACTATTATTATTATTATTATTATTATTACTATTATTATTATTACTATTATTATTATTATTATTATTATTACTATTATTATTATTATTATTATTATTATTATTATTATTATTATTATTACTATTATTATTATTATTATTACTATTATTATTATTATTACTATTACTATTACTATTATTATTATTATTATTATTATTATTATTATTATTACTATTATTATTATTATTATTACTATTATTATTATTATTATTACTATTATTATTATTATTATTACTATTATTATTATTATTACTATTATTATTACTATTATTATTATTACTATTATTATTACTATTATTACTATTATTATTATTACTATTATTATTACTATTATTATTATTACTATTATTATTACTATTATTACTATTATTATTATTACTATTATTACTATTATTATTGTTACTATTATTATTATTACTATTATTATTATTACTATTACTATTATTATTATTACTATTATTATTATTATTATTATTATTATTATTACTATTATTATTATACTATTACTATTATTATTATTACTATTACTATTATTATTATTACTATTACTATTATTATTACTATTACTATTACTATTATTACTATTACTATTATTACTATTACTATTACTATTACTATTACTATTACTATTACTATTACTATTACTATTACTATTACTATTACTATTACTATTACTATTACTATTACTATTACTATTACTATTACTATTACTA
>OY720454.1:37615551-37883051 GCA_963082715.1 Harpalus rubripes
ATTATTATGTTTATTATTATTATTATTATTATTATTATTATTATTATTATTATTATTATTATTATTATTATTATTACTACGTACTCTACTTTTCAGTCGAGAAATTTACTAACATTAAGAGAAAAACCCTTGTAAATTGCTAGACATACTCGTACAATACGCAATTTTGAAATGAAAATTTTTTGGATGAATGAAATTTGTGCCAATACCCTGTCACACTGTAGAATAAATAATCTCTCCCGTAGTTTGTTCAATGTGTGGACAACTAATGCTGTTTGTGTAGGAGAGATGATTCAAATAATTTATATTCCCGTCTAAGGGTGACTCGAGCGATAAATTATCCGCGTTAGTGTTTGAGCGCTTGTTTGCCCGTCTAGATTGCACCACAGAAGAACGAGAATCGTAAAAAGATTTCCAAAAGCTTAAAATTGACGGCTTTAAAGATTTTCCTCAGGCAATTTTATCCTGATCTAGACGAGGTGATGTGGTTCAGGGTGAAATCATGCTGGAATTATGCAACACCTGGCGAAAAAGAACTTTAAACTGTTGGTATTGTTCATGTCAATATGCCAGAAGCAATTAAACAAATAGTTACATCCCACAACAATGTGAAATGCTCGACCATACGTAAATGACCATACTACCATAGAATTAATTTAGTTTATACCGGATTTCAAATATATACAATTTTTAGGATATTAAAATTTATGAAGGCCAACTGAAAATAAATTGAGGGGTCTTCCATAAGAATCGATCTAATCCATTTATTGATATTTCCGGTTTAGAACGCCATAGCGTTCGATTCTATTCGTATTGTGAGCAATGTGGTTTTGCCAAAAACCAATCAATATTACTAAACCGATCTTTCTTTATATACAATTATATCTTTATCAGGGTACAGAAGTATATAATCAAAAAAACACCCGACCGAACACCTCATTACAGCTCATTTAGTTACTCATTTCGTTATTTGTGATACGCATTTCGCACTTGGGTTCTTCGGGTGAGGTGGGGGTTTTGTAATTATATCGGAGGACAAGCTCAGAAAATTACGATCAACCTTCCTTACAGGTAAGTCGGTTGATCTTACAATTTTCCTTCGCTCGTCCTCCGATATAATTACAATGTAGATTTTTAAGGTGCGAAATCGTGTTGAATCTTATCGTATTTAAAACAGTTTTCGTACATTATGATATACATAGCCCATACAAGCACCAACTCGGTTTGCAATAGCCTATATATAACAATAGCCCCTCATAAATCTCAAAAATTTAAACTAATTCTTTATACTTATTTGCAAAAGTTGACTATTAGATAATTACAGGTTTATTACAAAAGTTGATTGAATATTGAGATTCGGTGTTCAATGTCGTGTCTATATTAACCCTGTTCTATTTGCTACATAGATGGAAGCGTGTCTTATACTGTAGCCTGGAAAAGTATTAGTAACTATACGGCTCTTTTTTAATACTAGCTTTATCTATCTACTAATAGTTTGAGAACATACTGGATCACTCGGTTTTTGGTATGTTATAATTAAATATCTTTGGTCATTTTAACGATATTCAGATGTGAAACGAATGTAGAGAATAATTGTTGACGCAGTATAAAATTCTGGTTTTTCGCGGAAAAATGGAAAAACAAGTAAAGATTGTTGTCTAATAGGACCTGATGTCTTTATTCGTTCACTATTTTCTATCTTGTATTCTTGTAGTAAGGTTTACATTTATTGATGATAGAGTCTGAACCTTATGTGCACTGCTAAGAGCCATTCAGGTAACTAGTTTGATAGTGGTCCTCGTAAGGGAAAATATGTTTCCGATATATTTTAGAATTCGAACTCGATTCTATGTAACTTCATAATTTCGATTTTCTGATCTTGTAATGTAAATTTCTCTAATTTGTCTTTCAGTTACAAAAAGATTAAGTTTTTTGGATTAGCGAATTTTACTCTAATTTTGACAGTTTATTTCTTAAAATATAGTCTAATCTAATCCAAGTAACTACCTTTTTTTAAACTCCTCAACAGGATTAAATCCCAATTACAGAGTGGGTTCACATTCACACACATCCATGCCTTAGTGGGATTCGAACCCAGAGCCCCGAGAGCACTCATGACATGAGACAATATTCTAACCATTGAGCAACCGGAACTATAATAAAATGAAGATTAAATTTTAAATACCAGGATAGAATAGAATTCACTAATCCAAAAATGAGGATTAGCTTAAATAATTTTGTGAATCGTTAATTTTTATTAATCTAAATACATACCTACATATTTACTTATGCTGGAAACTGTATTGAATACCTTTTCTATTGTTCTATTTACTTTTTCCTTTTTAAAACATTACTAATATTATTTTGAAATGATTAGTTCTTTGATAGTGACATTTATCTGTCAGTTACATACATTTAAATAACTGCGTTTTGTTTGTTTAAAGCGTACGCTCTGGGATTTAAATTATAGATAATTTTATAAATTTATTCATAAAATATATAGAAAAAGTATTAATGCAAATCTATAGAAAATTTAATAATCTTTCATTTTTATAATAACATTACTCTCGAAAAAATGACATTTAAAGGTATATTTCGAAGAAAAACTGTTTTGAGCTTTTAGTAAACTGCCATTTCCGGTTATCTGATTTTCACCAAAATCCAATGGGCTCTTTCCAAAACAGAAAAAGTTCGAAATACAAGATTTCAAAATTTTCTAAATGATAGTATTTCAGTTAGAGTGGAAGATCCACACACACATACATCATTGTGAAAATGTTAAATTTAGATTCTAGGAACCTTAAAACGTGCTCATTTACCAAAATCTTTATATGCGATTTTTAGCACGATCCCTATACCTCCATTACCAATGGTAGCGGGAGGTAAAAAATTAAATGTTTTTGTTGATAGTTGCCGCCGGCAGAGAAAAGTACCTTTCACTGAGGGAATGGAACTTTATAGCCTAAACAGAGTCAACAAAAAAATAGTTTTAAGACCAATAAACAAAAAAGACTAATATTCTACAATTGATTTATTTTTGTGTAGATTTAGGGAGAAATGAAGTTTTTATAGTTGACGTGTGGAAAACATTTTTTTAATAGCTAAAACATTAAAGTGGCAATTATATCCCTTTGAATAAAAATGTGTTAATTGGCCAGTTGTTTTCTGAAAATTAGAGTCCGAATTGAAAGAACCTAAATTATGTAGGCACTTTGATTTATTTCTATATTAAGTACAAATATTGATTTTGTTCAAAATTCGTTTTATATGTTTACTTATGCTCAGTTGCACCAATAAAGGCTTAAATATTACGGTAGGCTTAAATTATAAGCTAGTCTTAAATTTTAAGCCAGGCTTAAAGAAAAAATGCGAATCGAAAATTTTACAGCAAAATATTATAATTCATTTGATTTGTCATTTCGATGCAATATTGTAAGCCAGTAGCAGTATGTACATTAGCATAAAAATTTGGCTTATTAAAATTGTAATTATTTGATATAAATGCACTGTGATAGAAGATTGCAAATCTTTTAACTATCTGAGAGCCACCAGATAAGCTAACATTTCCATTATACAATGTAATGTAGTGGGAATTCCTCAGCTTTTTTTTTCTTATTATTGACAAAATACCAGAAGTTGTATCATTGTTTACAGATATATTATTTTGTATTTGAGCAATATAATTTTGAAATATCGGATGAAAGCTGTTTACGTTTTCTTCTGAGATCATTAAACCTGATCTTTTATACAGGTTACTATAATGTTCGTTAAACTTTATTTTACTAATAACCTTGTTAAACCAGACTGGGTATAAACTTTTGCAACGTTATATATATAACAGCTAATCGAGCTACCTCAAATAATATATATATATATATATATATATATATATATATATATATATATATATATATATATATATATATGTAGAGTAGGAGATATACGTTGTATTATAAACTACTCTACATGTGTAAAAATATAACTAAGAACGTTAAACTAGTATAACATGTAAAGCAAAATAATAAACACAAATGAATTTGGATCAGAGCGAAAACGGGAAAACACTTTTATTTATTTCGTTTCTAACAACATTAAAACATTTTCATAGGTGTCTTGATCGAACTGTGTGATCGACACATGGTTGCTAGATGTAACTGTAACATATCTCCCTCCTTAGAGAGAAGAAAACAATGAGAGGTAATGAAAGGGAAGTCATTACTTGTCATTTTACAAAGAAATGACATAAATTGAATGACTTTATTTGTGGGACTTGGGGAGAGGAATGAGTGTTATCAAAATTGTGCGGCTATTGTAAGTAAGCAGGTTTTAGTCTGTCTATTGATACGGTGTCCAATTTATCTTTAATTAAAATTTTGAAAAACTTTTCGTATCGTTTGATTACTTTGTAAGGCCCATCGTAAGGTTGTTGTAGGGTGGGGCTTATTGCATTATGCTTTATGAAGACATGTGATGTGCGAAATAGATCGGGGTTTACAAAATATGGTTTGTTTTTTAAGATTGGGGCTGTATACTTTAATTTGCTGATTATTTGTTTTAACTGTTGGAGATAGTGGGGCATGTTAGGGTCTGGAACTATTGGTGATTGTGTGAAGAATTCGCCTGGAATGTGTAATGTGGTGCCGTAGACAAGTTCTGCCGGGCTGCAATTAATAGGTTCTTTGCACGTTGTGCGAAGACTTAATAAGACGATTGGTAGGTTAGTTACCCAGTTTATAGGGTCATTATATGTTTTAAGGGAAGTTTTTAGCTGCCTATGGAACCTCTCAATCATGCCATTTGATTGTGGATGGTATGCCGTGGTTTTTATGTGGTGTGTGCCCAACATTTTAAGTAAATTTTTGAATAATGACGATTCGAATTGTTTTCCTCTGTCTGTTGTAATAACAGAAGGAACTCCGAATCTAGATATCCAATTGTTTACTAATGCTTCAGCTATAGTTTGTGTGTTACAATCTTTGATTGGAATTGCTTCTGGCCATCGTGTGACCCGATCTATGCACGTGAGTACATGAGAAAATCCTTGGGAATTGGGTAAATGGATTAAGTCGATATGAATGTTGTCGAAGCGACTGTTTGGTTCGGAAAATGGTTTGAGTGGAGCTTGGGTGTTTTTTGTTATTTTTGAACGTTGGCAGTGTACGCATTGTTTGGTCCAGGATTGTATGTCTTTGTTCATTTTATACCAAACAAATTTATAGTTTATTAATTTTGTTGTTGTTTTTATTCCTGGATGGGATAGCGAGTGAAAATGGTCGAAAATGTTAATTCGGAATTCTTTTGGTATATATGGCCGGTATTTACCAGTGGATATGTCGCAAACTAAGGTACAGGTAGAATTTGGAAGCTTAATGTTTTTGAATTGTAAATTGTTCGTTTTATTTGTCTGCAGTGTCTGTAGTTCTTTATCGGTTTTTTGAGCTGCTGCGATTTTGACGTAGTCAATGGTTTTGTCTGTGAGGATGGAGTTTATTTGGATTCTGGACAGCGCGTCGGCTACGGTGTTGTTTTTGCCCGATACGTGTCTGATGTCGCTTGTTAGTTGTAAAATGAAGTCCATGTGTCTTATTTCTCTGGAGGTGTAGTTGTGGGAAATTTTGTTAGCCATGAAAGTCAGAGGTTTATGATCTGTTAGAATGGAGAAATTTCTTCCTTCTATGAAATATCTAAATTTCTTTACTGCTAGGTACATAGCTAGTAATTCACGGCCAAATGTGCTATAACGTTTTTGTGTAGGTGTGAATGTGGCGGAAAAGAAGGCTATAGGTTTCCAGTCTTCTTTTATCTGTTGTTGCAGAACTGCACCTACTCCCGTGTCTGAAGCATCTACCATGATAGATATAGGGGCATTGTGTGCGGGAAATGTGAGTGTTGTTAAATATGTTAATTGTTTTTTAATGTCTTTGAAAGCTTTGTTTGCTTCCGGAGACCATGCAATCTCTTTTGAGCTGTTTGGTTTATTTGTTATGAGACAATTAATGGGTTTTAACGTTGTTGCACAGTTAGGGATAAAACGATGGTAAAAGTTTATGAGGCCAAGGAATTCCATTAGTTTTTGTTGAGTTGTAGGTAAGGGAAATTTGTTGATTGTGTCAATTTTAGATTTTACCGGTTGAATGCCATTTGTTGAAATACTGTGTCCTAAGAATTCGATCTTCTGGACTCCGAATTGGCATTTGTTTTGATTGATAAGTATACCATGTTTTTCAAGTCTTTGGAAAACTAATTCTAAGTGCTTTAAATGTTGTTCGAAAGAACTACTAGCAATAAGGAGGTCGTCAATATATGCGAAGCAAAAATCTAAACCTCTGACAACATTGTCAATGAACCGTTGAAAAGTTTGGGCGCTATTCCTCAATCCAAATGGCATGACCAAGTATTCTAAAAGACCAAAAGGTGTGGTTATTGCTGTTTTGGAAATGGATTCTTCGTCCATTGGTATTTGGTGGTAGGCTTTAACGAGGTCTAATTTTGAAAATATTTTCGAATTGTATAAATTAGTTGTAAAATCTTGAATATGGGGAATTGGATAACGGTCAGGGACGGTGATGGCATTGAGAGCCCTATAGTCCCCGCAAGGTCGCCATTCGCCAATCTCTTTCTTTTTAACCATATGCAATGGAGAAGCCCAGTTGCTAGAAGATGGACGAATGATCCCCATTTTCAACATTTTATCGAATTCGTTTTTAGCGGTGGATAATTTATCCGGAGCTAGACGGCGCGGCCGTGCAAAAACAGGTGAATTGTTAGTGATGACACAGTGTTTGACATTGTGCATAATTTGACGTTTGGGAGTAAAAGGTGAATTTAGAGAAGGAAATTTTGACAAGAGTTGGGTAAAGCATGTGGAATGTTGAGTAGTAATACTAGATATTCGATTTGAATTGTTTTGTATGTTTCGGTTTGCTTGTAACAAGCGCTTTGAAGGTAAGTCAATCAGCAAGTTAAAGTATGTAAGAAAATCTGCGCCGATAATTGAATGCTTAACGTTCGCGATAATAAACCTCCATGTAAATTGCATTGTTAATCCGAGGTCTATTTCTAATGTTTTAGTACCGAAAGTTTTGATGGTTGAATTATTGACAGCCTGTAGTGTAAGAGGATTTTGTCGTCGTTTCTCGCACAATGAATTTTTGATAACACTCACCTCGGCTCCAGAGTCTATCAGAAAGCGATGGCCAGAGAGCCTATCAGTCAGATAAAGGAGTTTTGTTGTCGTTGGATGAGTATTAGTGCTAGAAATAGATGGTAAAGTGAGTTTATCTATTAAGTTTCTGTTTTGATGTAACAAAACCTCTGATTTGTTTGTAGAAGAACTTTGTTGACATGGTGGAATACATTTCCTCGCCTTGCCGCCGAAGTTGAGGTGATACCAGCATAAATTCGAGTTCGGAGGAACCGTAGGGAAAGGAAGGTTTTTCTTTCTTGACTGACTTAACACCAACTTCTTTAACTCTGAGACCTCTTGTTTTAGCTCCTCGATTTGCTGTGCGTCTTTGCTTACGGAACATAGCGTTGGTTGTGTGACGTTTAGAATCCTATCCGCGATTTCGGCTTTATCTGCTAATGAAATATTATTATTTGAAGCAAGGATAAGTTGAATATTTGAAGGAAGTTTTTGCAAGAATATTTCTTCAAGGATTGAGTCGTCTAGATCCATAGAGCCAACCAACTGTTGGAGCTGACGTAAAAGTTGTGATGGTTTTTTATCGCCTAAGTCTGTGATGTTGAATAATTGTTGAATTCTTTCTTGTTTCGATAGTGAAGTTCGGTGGATTAACGTTTCTTTTAACTTGGTATATGGAAACACTGTTGGAGGATTCTCAATAAGGTCTCTGACTTCTGCTGCATACTGAGGATTGAGTAATGAAATTAATTTGTAGAAATTAGTTGTTTCAGATGTAATACGGTGTGACATAAATGTCGCTTCTACTTGAGAGAACCATAATGTCGGGTCCGCAGGCCAAAATTCGGGGATCTTGAAGGAATTTGTTAATGAAGATATTTCAGGAAGCGGAAGGTCAGCAGGTTGGGTATCGGAAACAGGAACAGGAACAGGTATGTCGTCCATCCTGTTTTACAATCGGGGTCACCAAATATGTAGAGTAGGAGATATACGTTGTATTATAAACTACTCTACATGTGTAAAAATATAACTAAGAACGTTAAACTAGTATAACATGTAAAGCAAAATAATAAACACAAATGAATTTGGATCAGAGCGAAAACGGGAAAACACTTTTATTTATTTCGTTTCTAACAACATTAAAACATTTTCATAGGTGTCTTGATCGAACTGTGTGATCGACACATGGTTGCTAGATGTAACTGTAACATATATATATATATATATATATATATATATATATATATATATATACATATATATATATATATATATATATATATATATATACATATATACATACATACATACATACATACATACATAAAATCACGCATTTCCCACATAGTGGGTTACATATATATATATATATATATATATATATATATATATATATATATATGTATATATATATGTATATATATATGTAACCCACTATGTGGTAAATGCGTGAATTTATGTATGTATGTATGTATGTATGTATATATATATATATATATATATATATATATATATATATATATATATATATATATATATATTTGTCCTATTCAGTAGAGTATTTTTTTTAATTCAACCATATCATCATTTTATTTCTTTACATAACAAAATATTCAGAAAATTTCAATAAAAAATTTAAAAAAATTGATTTTTGTCATTTTTCAGTAGGCTATGTATGAAATACAAAAACTGCTATCTATCAATTTAAATTTTTAGGATAGAAATCAAAAGGAACACCGTTTATGACGTTAACAAATATTTGCTTCATTTCAATCAGAGTTGTGTTTTTACGAATTTGTAATAATTGGTGTAAATACTGTAATTTATGTAAAGAATGCAAAAAACGTAAAAAAAAAACTTTAACTGCTTACGCGTGGCTTACGCAATATAGTTCTGTCTGTTGTTATCATTGCTGTCTACTGTCACTAAGGTGCATTCACAAATGAAAATTATGTTTATGGCTTTTGTTTAGATTTAAATAAATCATTCATAAATGTCGTTTAATTTAACATTAATTTATTTATTTTTTTGTACTGAAATCTGTGTAAGTGCTTCAAAAACAAGATTAAAATATCGGTAGAACAATACTTAACAAATATCCGTGCGCCGTGTAACTGTCATTCGCTTGGCATTATTGGTGTTGTTACTTGTTCTTCTCGTATTTGGTTTAAAGGCTGAATCCAAGTGAATACTGAATAAAGATGGGTGTATATGTCTATATCGTTTTAGACTCGTCCTTATTGGTGGAGTTTGTGACGTCAAACTAAATCATAAAGCTAAAGTTTATACCTTGCAATGTTTAGCTTTATGATTTGGGTTTAGAGACAGTAAATTCTGAAGTGTGAATATAAACCATAAATCTAAACCTAATTTTCATTTGTGAATGTAACTTTACAGTGTCAGTTTTATGTTTTAGCAGTCTCATAAAAATAGGTACTTGCCGTTACATATTAGTAACTTAACTATATAGGAGATACGAGTAAGTTTTAGTTTTATACGTTTTTTACATAGAATTTTTTACATGTAAAAAACTAAGTAAATTACTGGATGTAAATAACTTGCACAACTTTAATTTTAATTGAGGCTCAATTGTTTTTCATGCCTAGTCTACTGAAAAATAACTATCAAAATATAATTTATTTAAATTTCAATTTAATATTTCTCAATATTTTTGATAAGTAATGATATAAAATAATCACACGGTTGAACTCCGAAAAATATGTATCATCCCATTTAAGAAAATATAACTTAGTATTGTAAATTGAGAAGCACTGATTTAAAAAAATATTTTATACTCTAATCGGATGTCCCCCTTGGTCTTCTATAAGATTGTCTTATATTATTTGATCGTATCTTTAATAATATAGAAACTAGGTATGTGTTTTTGAACATGGTTTACAATTGCAATTATTTGTAAAAGATATATCAACAATAAAAGCAGGATGCTGAATATCTTCTGGTAACAAAGGATCGAGGTTATGATTTAATTTGCAATTAACCCTAGAACCAGAACGTGAAATTTATGTTACAATAACAATATGATGTTGTAATATCAAGTAGACTACCATTTGAGTTATATACATCGTTATACTGTTTCATGTTCAGAGAATCTACAAAATGTATAAAATTATTAACATTTACATCAGAAATGAAATTAGCATTACAATGTTTATTGAAATTAATAATATATAAATCTCCAAGTATGAGAACATTGGTTTTGTAAATGTTTACGCGTTTCAAAGGCTGAACTATATATCAAGTTTGCTTTGAGGAGTGAATGAATCTAGTCCTCCAAAAAATAAATAAAATGTATTATTATTGTTGTAATTTTTTTTGAGTACACAAGTTTTGTTTAGAACAACGTGAAGTGTGAAAAATAAATCATTAGGTCCACTACACGTCTAAATCGTATATTGTGTTTTTATATGTTTCGTTTTTTACAATTTAATAGAAGAAAGTTTTTACAGGGTGCAATTGCGGAGTGGTCGGTTGCACCACCCTTAGTTTAAAGTCTTATGCTCTACTAAGGTGCTCCTTACCTCCTTTGAAGCCGTCTGATTCTAACCCGATGGATATTTCGTATCTCCCAGAAGCTGTATAATTCTACGTCGAGCTTCTCCATGCTGTTAGTGCTAGTGCTATTGAAGTGTTAGTGCTTTAGATTTTGGAGAACTTTTTCTTCCCTTTTTTTTAAATGTGGTTTGAAAATGGACTTTTTCCGGCCTTTTTGGGAAGGGATTTATGTTTATAAAACCTGTTGTTTTAATAATTTATTGAATTTGGACGTTTCGAAGGCCCAATGGCCTTCATCTTCAGCATTTTTCTTTTTTTCCTATCGTTACATTTTTGTTGTTATATTTTAATGAAATTTTTTTAAATTTAAATCCTATGTAGGGTATGTTTGCCCACAAGGCCCCAACGTGAAAAACAAGAAGACAACGGAAACCTCGCCATCACCTCCATACTTGGTTTTTGAGGGATTAAAACTTATTTGGTTGTAAAAATATTTTATTTTATACAGAATTACTATTAAATTTTTTTTTAAGAATTTTGAGGGTTAAACATAGCCGAAAGATAGTGGAAAATTTGTCTTCTTGTTTTTCACGTTGGGGCCTTGTGGGCAAACATACCCTACATAGGATTTAAATTTTAAAAAAATTCATTAAAATATAACAACAAAAATGTAACGCTGGAAAAAAAGAAAAATGCTGAAGATGAAGGCCATTGGGCCTTCGATACGTCCAAATTCAATAAATTATTAAAACAACAGGTTTTATAAACATAAATCCCTTCCCAAAAAGGCCGGAAAAAGTCCATTTTCAAACCACATGTTAGTGCTTTAGTTCATCGGTTTTCTCCCAAGACGTCAAGCTAAAGACTTGCCGCATAATTCTCCACTGCAACGAGTTAGAGTCGTCCTGGTTGGCATCCAATCCTTCGGAGATCTTCATAGAGTCGTCCTGGTTGGCATCCAATCTTCGGAGATCTACATCGCAGTTGGGGATCCAAACTCCTGGTCCGTCGGCCGTGCTCCGTCCCAGGTACTAGAGTTATTTACTCATTCAACTTATTTGATATATAGAATCAGCCTTCATTTCTTACCACTCTGGTCCTTCAAGTTTATATTTATCTTGCCACAAGTTTAGTAATAATTTCTTAATAAAATACAGTCCATATCGATTGAATTACTAAACAGTTTGGTCCATCGAGCCGGATCCATCCCAGTTCGATATCTCAGTAGAATACTTAACAGTTGGGTCTTACTAAATAGTTGGATCCCACGGTTCTGATCCCATTGTTGGATCCTTTGAATTTTCTCTTTTTCTCTGTCACTAATCTTTTAACTTCATCTAACCATGAGCAGAGAAGCAGAGAAAAAGTAAAAGGCGAAATTAAAATCAGCTCAGGCATTATCTAAAAGCCTTGAAGCAAAATTTACAAGCTTATTAGAATTGGCAAATAAATGTGAGACAGATACTGCTTTGCGCGAAAGTTTTTTAAAGAGAACTGAAAATATTAATTTGCACAGGGAAGAATTTAAAAATGCAATAATTCAATCTAATGAAACGGGGTTAGAAATAGACGAGGCATTTGAACCGAATTATGATCTATTAATGTCAGTTGATGATCAGTACTCAGTAATTCAGCACGTTCGTAACCGTATCATGCTTAAGACTAATGCTTCCAACGATACTAGCGATAATGATACTAGTAAAAAATCTGTTCATATCAAGCTTCCTTCTATTGACATTCCGTTCTTTGGCGGCAAAATAGAAAACTGGCCTATATTTTTCCAATCCTTCAAAGTGAATATTCATGAGAATAAACAACTAACTGACGCTCAACGAGTCCAGTATCTCATTGGAAAACTAAAGGGGAATGCTTTAAACTCTACAGGGGGCCTACTCCCTACGGAAGAAAACTATAATACGATTTGGAACAATTTAATTACTGAATATCAAGACAAACGTGCATTAGCCTCGCGATATTTGAATAACATATTTGATCTTAAACCCTCGTCCAAAAATCCGTCGCAATTATCGGCTTTCATAAATAAGTTCACTGCATCAATGTCAGCACTAAACCAGCTTAAAATTCCTGATATTGCCGATTTCTGTTTTTTGAATTATGCCTTAAAAAAGGTGGATCCCGAGATAGTCCAGCAATATGAGCTTTCGGTACGGGATCAAGAATTTCCTTCCTGTCAAAGTCTTATAGACTTTGTCCGATATCAAGTTAAAATGTTAGAACGCATGGGGGGTTCTAGCTATAGCCATCAGTCCAAGCCTATAAAAAATAACACAAGATCATATTTGATAACTGACAGTTCCAATAATAATAAAATTGACATGAAACCGTCATATAATAAAATTTTGGATCGTTGTATATGTTGTGCTGATACAAATCATAATCAGCTTTTTTTGTGCCCTAAATTTAAGGGTCTTTCAGCACAAGATAGATTCGCGTTTATGTATCAATTGCTTCTCCCCAAGTCATACTGCTCTTAAATGTTGGTCAAGGAGAACTTGTAAGATGTGTAAAAATAAGCATCATTCTCTTTTACACTTTGAAAAAACTATTCCAAGTCAAATTTCGGAAAATAACGACAAAGACGAATCTCACTGTCATCTAGTAAACCTTGATAAATCAAATAATGTTGAAATAATTGATGATTCGCATTGTCACATGTCAAAACTTGACAAAAATAACAAACACATACTGCTTGCTACTGCACAAGTTCTTGTTAGAGCCACAAATAATGATTACAAAACTGTAAAATGTTTAATTGATAATGGCTCACAAAATAATATAATCACGGCTGAATGTTGCAAATTATTAAACTTGACAATTATTCCTTTAGTGAATTCTAATATAAAGGGAATTGATTCAACCACTCGCCCAGTGCTCGGATATGTCAATATAAAAATAGAATCCAGAATTTCGTCAAATCAATACGACATAAAAGCTTTAGTTTTTGACAGTATTACTGACAAATTGCCTTCATTTGAAATTGACACCTGTCAGTGTGATAACCTTAAGGACTTATGTTTGGCTGACCCAACTTGGTATCTGCCAAGCACTATTGACATAATTCTGGGGGCTCAACTATTTCCTTCTATATTATTGTCAGACCGTATAGAATCATGTCCAATCGCAATTTCCACCACTCTTGGTTTCATATTAATGGGAGAAATTGACAGACCAAATATAAATTCACAATTGTTATAAATGACGAATAAATGTTAGCGCTGAAAATTAGAATATTAAAACACATTTATCACCCAAACCGGTATATACAGTATTAATACAAAAATAATAACAAATCTAGATGACCGTCGCCTGGCCGAACCCGGTCACGCAGAATTCTCCTTCACGCCGTGATTATTTCTGTAAAAGAATTAACACATGAGGAATACTCAGTGAGGAGGCAATCATTTACAAAAGGTTCAGGCATTCACACACCGTACACACATGTTGGCAACTACGGGCAGTACCGCTAGTTACTACGGACCCTCTGCCGCTTCGGTGGTGATCCGGAGACAATCCTCTTAACCAACTGGATCAGATCACTACAGCCCTAACTGCTGCTGCCGTTGGCGACACCAGATGTGGGTCACTACAGCTTTCCCTGCTGCTACGCTGGCAACCCTCGGGTTCACACGAGCGGCTACTACGGAACCACTGCCGCTTCGGTGGTGATCCGGAGACATTCCTCTTAACCAACTGGATCAGATCACTATAGCCCTAACTGCTGCTGCCGTTGGCGACCACAGATGCGGGTCACTACAGCCTTCCCTGCTGCTACGCTGGCGACCCTCGGGTTCACACGAGCGGCCACTACGGAACCACTGCCGCTTCGGTGGTGATCCGGAGACATTCCTCTTAACCAACTGGATCAGATCACTACAGCCCTAACTGCTGCTGCCGTTGGCGACACCAGATGTAGGTCACTACAGCCTTCCCTGCTGCTACGCTGGCGACCCTCGGGTTCACACGATGCGGCCACTACAGTACCCAGTACTGCTCACACGCACACTCACAATCATACACATGCTAGATTAACTCTCTCACCTGAATCACTATAATATCGATGTTCTCACACTGAAATCTAGAAATAAACTGAAATAAAATACGTGAATACCAGTATCATTAAATGTAGCTCTTATCCAACAGCATCGGTTACGTACCTAAATAGCTAATTAGAGACAAAACATAATAAATTTAATAAAAATAATCTTACGCAAAATAATATCTGTGACAGTTCGGCCATCCTGAAAAGTTTCTCGTCCTCGAGGAATCAACCCCAAATTCCTGCAGCAGACGTATTAGTTGTTCGCGTTGATCCACACTTATATCCGTTTCCACGTGTAGTTCATCCTACGTAAAGTAAATTCCTTCATTTTCTGCGCTTCTGTATTATCAGCCATCCTGTTGTTATAATTTTATCCTTCTGAATTGTTCATTCCGCATGCGATCAGTTCAAGACTGGTAGAACACATTCCATATCTTTGTCTGCTACTACAATTTTTCGCGGGAATACGTGCTCGTTTCCTTCATGGTTATGCAAGTGGACCCCATGTCGACGTACGCTTAGACAATTACCGCTTACCTCCGCAGAAGTTGTTAAGATGTTCCTTTCTGACAGTTGTGGTTGTGGCTCTTGTTGACGTTGAACATGCTGATGTTGACGTTGTGGTCGCTGGTTCCTACTTCCACTGAATTCGCCTCCATTTCGTTCTGCACAATTCGATACTCGTTGCCGTTTTTTGTTATAATGTGAGCGTGTATGTCCCAATTTTCCACAAATAAAACAACAAATGTTCTCTATTCCATCGTCGTGCTGCTGCTGCCACTTGTTCTTCTGAAAAGTACGATGTAAATCGCGTTTAAGGGGAGTTGAAAGGTTTCGTATCGTTAATTTATCTTCGATCGTCTTCAAAAATAATAAAAGAGACTGCGGCTTCTTGCATTCTCTGATAAGGGCAAGTGTTGAGTAGCGCCAGCTTCTCATAATAGTATTGCAACATAAGTTCATCCGGTTTGTTGTTGCGAGAAATCATTTCTTGAAGCAACTGAAAATAATTTTCCTGTGACGAAAATGCCTTCAACAACATAGCCTTCTATGACTCCCAAGAATGATTTATTCCTTGCAGCGCTTTATACCATATTTCTGCATACCCTCTCCAGCGAGTTCTCACATACATGATGGTAGTTATTTCGTCCCATTTATGCATAGCGCGTAAAGTGAACGTACATACTGAAATTGAGGACTGTTGTTAGGTAAAGTCATGTTGTTGTTCCAGATTCGTAATCCAGCTAAACATAAACGTAATTAATATCCGCACTGTTCCAAAAGCTTTGTTGGTGTGATCCCAAAAGCAGAAAGTTAAAATTGTTCTGATCCCACTTCTGAAATGTTATAAATGACGAATAAATGTTAGCGCTGAAAATTAGAATATTAAAACACATTTATCACCCAAACCGGTATATACAGTATTAATACAAAAATAATAACAAATCTAGATGACCGCCGCCTGGCCGAACCCGGTCATGCAGAATTATCCTTCACGCCGTGACTATTTCTGTAAAAGAATTAACACATGAGGAATACTCAGTGAGGAGGCAATCATTTACAAAAGGTTCAGGCATTCACACACCGTACACACATGTTGGCAACTACGGGCAGTACCGCTAGTTACTACGGACCCTCTGCCGCTTCGGTGGTGATCCGGAGACAATCCTCTTAACCAACTGGATCAGATCACTACAGCCCTAACTGCTGCTGCCGTTGGCGACACCAGATGTGGGTCACTACAGCCTTCCCTGCTGCTACGCTGGCAACCCTCGGGTTCACACGAGCGGCTACTACGGAACCACTGCCGCTTCGGTGGTGATCCGGAGACATTCCTCTTAACCAACTGGATCAGATCACTACAGCCCTAACTGCTGCTGCCGTTGGTGACCACAGATGCGGGTCACTACAGCCTTCCCTGCTGCTACGCTGGCGACCCTCGGGTTCACACGAGCGGCCACTACGGAACCACTGCCGCTTCGGTGGTGATCCGGAGACATTCCTCTTAACCAACTGGATCAGATCACTACAGCCCTAACTGCTGCTGCCGTTGGCGACTCCAGATGTGGGTCACTACAGCCTTCCCTGCTGCTACGCTGGCAACCCTCGGGTTCACACGATGCGGCCACTACAGTACCCAGTACTGCTCACACGCACACTCACAATCATACACATGCTAGATTAACTCTCTCACCTGAATCACTATAATATCGATGTTCTCACACTGAAATCTAGAAATAAACTGAAATAAAATACGTGAATACCAGTATCATTAAATGTAGCTCTTATCCAACAGCATCGGTTACGTACCTAAATAGCTAATTAGAGACAAAACATAATAAATTTAATAAAAATAATCTTACGCAAAATAATATCTGTGACAATACTGTCAATCAGAATCCTTTTGTTCATTTGTTTCACCTATAAATAATGACATAGAATCATGTATGCATAAATTTTGGGAATTGGAAGAAATTCCACATAAAGTATTTGACAGTACAGAGAATGTTGAATGTGAAAAAATTTATGCAGAAACAGTGAAAAGAAGTGCAAAGGGACGATATACTGTAAATTTACCTTTTGAAAGAAATCCTAGTCTTTTAGGGAATTCTCGTACAATTGCTGAACGTAGATTGTTCTTCTTAGAGAAAAAACTTAAACTGTCAAAGGAATTAAGAAGTCAGTATAACGATATTATAACTGAATATTTACAAAAGGGTTACCTTGAGGAAGTAATAGATAATGGAGAAGGTTATTATATTCCACATCATGCGGTTATCCGTGAGGACAAATTGACAACCAAAGTTCGCGTTGTATTAAACGCCAGCGCTAAAACCCAATCAGGATTGTCATTAAATAATATACTATATGCAGGTCCTAATTTACAAACTAATCTTTTCCGTTTACTGATAAAATTTCGATTATTTCCTTATGAAATGACAGCTGATATTAAACAGATGTATTTGCAAGTCGGAATGACGAAACCACATCGTAAATTTCAGAAAATTCTTTATCGTTTTAATGAACTTGTGATGATTATATGTTGAAACAACAATATATATTTTAAATAGTTATATTTAAATTACAATGAATGTATGACAAGAGGGATTTTCTAAAGAGCGATGACGATCGCATGACTGCTAGATTCAAGTGATTTTTTAAACAGCCAACTTGTTACTATCTGACATCCCTCTTCTATTACAAGTTTGAATTTAAGTGAATAATACAATATATAATAATTTACAAATCTAGTTTTCTTGGTTTAATTATTTCTCTTCCTGATCTTGTACGAAGAGTTTGGTTGTCACTTTCCTGTGAATTTACCGGGGCTTCTCTTGACTGTTCTAATAGCGTGTTATCGTCTGTAGATTTTATCGGAGTTCTTTCTTCAGCCTGGTTTAGGTTAACTGATTCATTCTGTTGTTCTTCGGCGTATTTTTTTAAGAACCATGAGTTCCTCCTAATTGTTCCTCCATCCTTTGGCTGTATGATGTATGATCTTGGTTCTTGTGTCTTTTGTATTACCTTTGCTGGTAACTATTCGTTGTTCTTTTTAAAGAGTATTTCTTCATTTGTGTTAAAATCTTCCTCTGCTTTCTTTCCTTTGTCAGCATGGAATTTTTCTTGCTCTTCGATTCGGTCCAATGCTTCTTTTACTTTACGTATTATTTTTGGTAGTAGAAGTTTCTCGTGTATCGGGATTAGTGTTTTTGTTCTTCGTCCCATTAGTCTTTGGACAGGAGATCCTATTTGGTTTCTTGGCGTGTTTCTATGCATTTTTTAATTAGGTTTTTAGCTTCTTGTACATACCGCTCTGCCAGTCCGTTTGATCTTGGGAAGTGTGGACTAGAGAGTCGGTGATAGAATTGCCATTTAGTTTTAAACAGTTTAAACTCCTCAGACACATATTGTCTGCCGTTATCTGACATTAACGTATCTGGGATTCCGTGCACTGCAAACCATTTTTTTAACTTGTTGATAATTTCTTGACTTGTGATGCCTTTTAATTGTTCAAAGTCAAAATATCCGGAATAACTATCTGCAATTACAATGTAGTATATTCCATTTATCTGAAATAGATCAGTTGCTACTGTTGACCATGGTCTATTTGGTACTTCTTGTTTTACAAGGGGTTCCATTGGTTTGTTTTTCTGTAGTTTATTACATGTTTTACAATTTTGAACGTAATTCGTTATATCTTTTGTCATATTAGGCCAGAAAACGTTGTCTCTTGCCAACCTTAAAGATCCTTGTACACCTTTGTGACTTAGGTGACTTGCTTTGATTACTTCATTTATCATTTCTGGTGGAATTAATATTCTGTTGTTTTTAAATATTATTTCTTCATAGCATGCTAATTGGTCTTTATATGTCCAATATTTATGTAATATTTGTGGGACCATGTCTATTTTATCTGGCCATTTTTCTTGTATTTGTTTCTTCAGTAATGTAAGTTCTTTGTTCATATTTATCAGTGCCTTTACTTTTTTAATTTTTTCTTGTGACATCGGAATGACCACGAGTATTGATAATTGGTTTTCATTATCTACGACTTCTGTATCTGTTTTGCAGTCTCTGCTCAGTGTGTCAGCTATATGTAGTTCAGTTCTCTTTTTATATTTTACTGCCAGATTATAAGGCAATACTTCCAGCATCATTCTCTGTACTCTAGCAGGAGCTTCATGGAGATTTTTTTTTTTAGTATTGTTTCCAGAGGTTTATATGATCAGTTTCAACAGCTACTCTTTTATTACCCCATATATATACGTGGAACTTCTTGCACGCTGTATTTATTGCTAACATTTCCTTTTCAAGTTGACTGTACCTTTGTTGGGTTTCAGTTAGAGCTTTTGCACTGTATGCAATGCGGTAGTCCTTTTGCATAAGCACTGCTCCTAACGCTTTGCTGCTAGCATCAACAGATAGTGTTACTTCTTCTTTGGGATCGTAGTACCTTAACATTGTGAGGTTTTTTAATTCTTCTTTCAGCTTTTGGAACGCCTTTTCTTGATTGCTGTCCCATACCCAAGCTGTATCCTTTTTTAGCAATATTCTTAATGGTGCTGTTAGTTCGGATAGGTTTGGTATGAATTTGGCAAGGTATGTTACCATGCCTAAAAATCTCTGCAACTCCTTTGCAGTGGATGGTGTTTTGATAAGCGTTATCGTTTTTACCTTCTCTGGGTCTGGTAGTAATCCTTTGTCTGTTAATTTATGACCTAGGAATTTTATTTCATTTTTTGCTATTTTGCACTTATCTGCATTCAGCTTCAACCCGGCATCTTTTAACCTTTTTGCTACTGTGCTGGTTCTTTGTTCCAATTCTACTTTAGTGGGAGCATGTATAAGTATATCGTCCATAGAACATTCAACACCTTTCAAGTTTTTCAGTGTATCACTCATTATTTTTTGGAAGATTTCTGGGGCAGAAGCCAATCCAAAAGGTAGTCTTTTGTATTTATAGCGACCCCAAGGCGTTGAAAAAGTCAAATATCTAGCTGTTCTTTCTGTAACTGGTATTTGCCAGAAACCTTTCTTACAGTCTAGCAGCGTGAACCATTTTGAGCCACTAATTCTGGTCGCAATCTCTTCAATGGTATTTAGCGGATAATGCCGCCGTTTCAGATTTTTGTTTATGTTTGAGGGGTCTAAGCATATTCTAATTTTATCCTTTTGTTTGACCACCACCATGGGGGAGACTGCCGGTGTTGGTTCGTTTATCGGCTCAATTATTTCTAGTTTGACCATATTGTCTAGCTCTTTCTTCACATCTTCTCTAATAACGTGTGGTATTCTTCTTGGTGGAGGTATTATCAAGTTTGGATTGTCTATCAGTTCAATGTCGTAAGTGAAACTTTTCAGGCGTCCTAAACCTTCAAATAATTCTTTTGATATCGTTTCAATTCTTTTTATTAGTCCTAATTTGACACAGGTATTTTTACCCAGAATTGGTTGTATATTTTCTTGAACTACCAGGAAATTGACTAATTCTCTTTTTTCTTTTATATTTACTTTAGTGGTACATTCTCCTTTTACTTTCATAAGATGATTTGAAAATGAAACCAAATTTTTTACTTTTGATTTATTTATTTGCAATCTTGCTTTACTGGCTATTTGTTCTGTTAGCACATTGCATTGTGCACCGGAGTCTAATTTGAATTTTACCTGTACTTCTTTTGGTAACTTTATGATTTCGTACCAATCTTCTGTTAGGCATTCTTCTCTATTTATTGAATCAATATGTAGTATTTCGTCGTCTTCTTGATCTTCGCTTATTGCATTCACTTTAATGGTTTTACAGCATTTTGCGAAATGTCCTGTTTTGTCGCACTTCTTACATCTTTTGCCGAATGCTGGACAACTTCTTTTCCCATGTGTCGTACCGCATCTTTTACAATTAAATGTTTCTTTTGAACTATCTTCTTTATATTGGTTTTTGTTCCATACTTTCTTCATTCTTATTGCATTAATTTGCTGCGTATCTTGGTCTTCTTTCATATTTTTAATTTGTTTTTGAGCAAGTTCGCTGGATCTACAAATATTTATTGCATCATCCAATGTAAGCTTATCTTGAGCTAGCAAACGTTCTCTGACTGTGTCGCTACTTATTCCCACTACTATTCGATCACATATTAGACTTTCCTCTAATATTCCGAATGCACAATTTTTGCATTTACTTTTGAGCCTGGTGAGGAACTCATCAAAGCTTTCATTTAATTTTTGTTCTATTTTATTAAATATGTACCTTTCATATGTTATATTAATTTTAGGTACGAAGTATTCTTGAAATTTCTTCTTTATTTTTTCTATTTTTTTAGCTTCTTCTTCTGTCAGATTGAATGTGTTATAAATAGCTGTGGCTTCTGTGCCAATTATCGTCATAAAAGTGGCTACTTGTACTGCTGGGTCTTTCTTTTTTAGACTCGTAGCTACTTCATACCACTCGTATTGTTGGATCCACAGTTTCCAGACGCTGAACATGTCGCATTCATTGTTTATTAGAATTGGTTTTGGTGGTTTTAGTCCTATTACACTGTCCGCCATTACTTATCTGGTTTCGGCACCATGTGATGATTATATGTTGAAACAACAATATATATTTTAAATAGTTATATTTAAATTACAATGAATGTATGACAGGAGGGATTTTCTAAAGAGCGATGACGATCGCATGACTGCTAGATTCAAGTGATTTTTTAAACAGCCAACTTGTTACTATCTGACAGAACTTGAATCAATTCGTACCTTTCAATTTACGACTGTATCGTTTGGAATCAAATCAAGTCCTTTTTTAGCCATGAGAACAATACGTCAACTGGCAAATGACGAACGTCAAAATTATCCAGAAGCAGCAAAATGTGCTGAATGCGATTCTAACCTATAATAACGCTTCCTCCTTAATACAGCAATCAATAAGTTTATTTGCAGCCGGAGGTTTTGATTTAGTTAAATGGACCAGTAATTGTAAATTACTTACTGACAATCTTCCCAAGTCCCATAAATCTAATATAGATCTATCACTAAATGAACAGTTAAAAATACTTGGATTATCTTGGAATCCTAAATCTGACACATATACTTTTATAACCTCAAACACTGACACCTCAAAATGCACTAAACGTGTCATTCTGTCAACTGTAGCAAAACTATTTGAAGGTTTAGGCTTTGTGTCACTTGTCATTTTATATGCAAAGTTATTAGTAAGAGAGTTATGGAACGCGGGAATTGACTGGGACGCAATTCCTCCATCTCATATTCAAAATAAATTTAAAAAACTGATGGAAGAATTTCCACTTTTAGCAAAATTAAAAATTCCAAGACACGTTGGAATTTTTGAAAATTGTAAAGTAAATTTAATCGCATTTTGCGACGCTAGTCAACAAGCTTGTGGCTGTGTTATTTACTTACAAACTATTAACCTTAAACATGAACTTGACACGCAACTTTTATGCGCAAAATCGAAAATTGCCCCAATAAAAACCACTACTTTAGCAAGGCTAGAGTTGTGTGCTGCTGTACTTCTTTCCAAACTTGTACGTAATGAGTGTGGCATAATCCAACCACGTTACCCAATAAATAAAGTTTATGCATTCACTGATTCTATGATAACGCTTTCCTGGATAAAATCTTCCCCACATAGATGGTCTGTTTTTGTAAGCAATAGAATTGCACAAATTCATGAAAATCTCAGTCCTGAATGTTTTTATCATGTTTCGGGAAAGGAAAATCCTAGTGATTGCATTTCCAGGGGTTTACTACCCTCTCAAATGTTAAATCAAAAACTTTGGGGGAAAGGGCCAAAATGGATCAACGGTCCAACTAAAGATTGGCCACTTAATCGCATAATTCCATTATCATATGAACAAATACCAGAATTTAACACTAAATCGTTCAACTTAATAAATACACGCAAATCTATTCTTTATGAAATGACGTTCAGAGTGTCAACTTGGAATAAGTTACTCAGAATCATCGTTTTCATTCTAAAATTCATAAGAAGGTTACCACGTCAAAAATGGTTTAAAGCCAACAACCTCATAAAGATTGGTCAAGTTGTAATTATAAATGAAATAAATACAACACCAATGCAATGGCCATTAGGGATTGTTGAACAGATTTTTTTCGGTAAAGATGATATCGCTAGAGTAGCATTAGTTAGAACAAAATTCGGTTCTTATAAACGGCCTGTCTCGAAACTATTTCCTTTACCAAATCAATAGACAGTTATTGTTAGTTTATTATTTAATTACGTTTATTCTTTAAATTCGTTAAGATATATTGTTTGCCAATTCACGCTTGTCAATATGATAGTTCTGTCAATTTGATATTTTCTTTCAACATGACAACTCTGTCAATCGGACATTTCCTGTCAACATGGAAGCTCTGTCAACCTGACATCTTTTGCCAACTTGACACTGTCAATATGAAAGTATTCTAAACTTGGAACACCTGCTGATTATAGTTTCAAATTTAACTTAAACTTGCATGTTGTCGCGGCGGGAAGATGTTTACGCGTTTCAAAGGCTGAACTATATATCAAGTTTGCTTTGAGGAGTGAATGAATCTAGTCCTCCAAAAAATAAATAAAATGTATTATTATTGTTGTAACTTTTTTTGAGTACACAAGTTTTGTTTATAACAACGTGAAGTGTGAAAAATAAATCATTAGGTCCACCATACGTCTAAATCGTATCTTGTGTTTTTATATGTTTCGTTTTTTACAATTTAATAGAAGAAAGTTTTTACAGGGTGCAATTGCGGAGTGGTCAGTTGCACCACCCTTAGTTTAAAGGCTTATGCTCTACTAAGGTGCTCCTTACCTCCTTTGAAGCCGTCTGATTCTAACCCGATGGATATTTCGTATCTCCCAGAAGCTGTATAATTCTACGTCGAGCTTCTCCATGCTATTAGTGCTAGTGCTATTGAAGTGTTAGTGCTTTAGTTCATCGGTTTTCTCCCAAGACGTCAAGCTAAAGACTTGCCGCATAATTCTCCACTGCAACAAGTTAGAGTCGTCCTGGTTGGCATCCAATCCTTCGGAGATCTTCATAGAGTCGTCCTGGTTGGCATCCAATCTTCGGAGATCTACATCGCAGTTGGGGATCCAAACTCCTGGTCCGTCGGCCGTGCTCCGTCCCAGGTACTAGAGTTATTTACTCATTCAACTTATTTGATATATAGAATCAGCCTTCATTTCTTACCACTTTGGCCCTTCGAATTTATACTTATCTTGCCACAAGTTTAGTAATAATTTCTTAATAAAATACAGTCCATATCGATTGAATTACTAAACAGTAAACAAATGGTGAAGCACATATACAGTCGAAAATGGTTTCATAACAGTCTGTGGATGAATTTGGGGGAATATACACAGGTAATTTAAATTTAACACATAGAGTTTCAATATTTGTAACGCTACATGTACTGTTACGGACAGATGGACTAGGAGATGTTTTAGTAGGAATGAGGACAATTATCACGAAATATTCCGTTATATTGTGTATAGGTATCAATAATTATATTTATTAATGTCACAAAGAAATTATTTGTGTTAAGTACCTATTACAAATCGTAATAACTACACATAACGTGTCTTTAATGGGATTTCAAAAAGGAATGTGAGAAACGAATTCAATTAAATTTTAATGATATATTGTTATTTGAAAAAAATGGTTACGAAGATCACTAGTATCTAGTAGTGTCATGCAAAAATGTAAATTTTATAGTTTTTATTTTTGTAAATAACTTAAAAGTGTAGGCACATTTTTTACTCCCTCGAATGACGATGGCCAAATTGTATTTATTAAATTACCTGCAGCCTTGATACATGCGAGTATTATGCACATATGCCCGGATTAGAGTAAAAGCATATAGTTTGTAACAATTATTATAATCAATTTTTGTGTGTAATTCAGTAATTTTTTTATTGTAATTAAAATCTTTTTTAAAATAAACTAAGGAGATGTAGTATACGAATTTGTAGCAGAGTAGATGTGTAACGTAAACGTTAGGCCATAACAAACTCGAATATCTTAAAAACGAATCATTTTTAAATTTTATTTTCCCTGCCATACAGGTTTTAGGACTAGTTTTAACATAAATGGCCCATATTTAACTTTTTTACTACTACGTATCTTTTAATGTTATCAAATTGTTTTTTAAATTCTTGTGATATAAACAGCGGAACATATTGAAAGATTGAAATCAACCAGTAGGTAAATTTATTTTTAAAATCTATTTAACTATAACTTTGTTTAGTAAACATATTGTATTATAAGAAAAACACATTTATAAAATATATGGCCTGCATGATTTATACTAAAATTTTATGTATGCGCAAACAAATTCATTTTGTAAATACATATTTGTAGTTTCATTCCAACGTTATATCCGCCTACATCTGGATTATATGTACTGCAAAATATACAAACATACCATATTTGCATACATTAGGAATCGCTTATTTTTTCTACATTTTTTTATGTATGTGTGGCCTACAAACCCAGCACTATGCCGGATTTAAAGCCATACTTTCGCATATAGTAACAATAAATAAAGACGATTTGAAATATCTCGAAAGCGTTTGATACATTTTGTGAACATGTTTATTTACATAAATGCTGAGTATATTCCCAGTAGAGAATAGATGTAGCATTGTGTATACCTTAAATGAACATCGTAGTTACATGACCCAAACTTCAGATACAGATGATCTCACTTCTTTTACCAAGGATGACACTTTAAGTGACTGGTAGTTGATGATTGGGCAACCACTGCTATATTGAGGAAGAATACTTCGATGATTGATGATGAACACTTACCTAGACACGGACATACTTAGAAATTTCGTACTAATATTTTATTTACATATATATTATTTACATTTACACTAACATTACATTACATTATTACATTGCAACTCTAACTCTGCGTGCTGGTGTGTCGCACGCGCCCAATACTCAACAAACACCGACTAACTGGAAACTAAAAACGTTATCATCTTCATGAGAGGATATCCTAGGTGATGCAGGGTGTATGGTGTCATATGGCATCCATAACCAAATATCAACCCTGCATTTAGGCTTGCAATAACTCACAGACTTAATTGTTAACAATCTAAATGTCTAGACCTTTGCCAGCTAGTCTGACAGACAGTTAATAGAAAAAAAGGATAACTATTTCTAAACAGAATTTTGACAAATCTTTTATAAAACTGATTGTTATGTTTATCAAATATTAATCCCATGAAAGCCGCCTTTTATATTTCAATGAACTAAACTGCTTAAAAATAAATAAAGGTTGTTTGTACTCGTATACATGTAAAAAAAACAAATTAATTTTTAATAAAAACTTATATATCGGACTATACTTTTCGCGCGTACTATTTATCTCTCTCTGTCTCACACACACACACACACACACACACACACACACACACACGCACACGCACACACTGCGTACGATACTAGCGAGGACTGCCACGTAAGACTGGACGGGCAATACTCACGTGATTTGGTGGTGTGCGACTACTGGTTATTTTTTGGACTTAAAAAATTTTTGCGTGGTTTTCGGTTGAAGAAGAGATTGATGCTACATTTTATAATTATTTTGAAAGCATTTCAAAAGGAGATTTGTTGGGATCTTTTAACAGGTGTAAGGAAAGAATGGTGAAGTGTATTATTATTACTTTGAATATAAATACTGGAGCATATTTGTTGGTTTCTTTTTGAAGTGCGTGTAAAATTGACAGATATTTAGCGTCAAACCTCCTTTGCATAAGAAACAGATCGTTTTACGTTTGAACGTGCTGGGAAATATTGAAAAATTATTCTCTAAGCGAGTGTTGTGTTGCAGAAAAAACTAAGAAATTTGACACGCGTTTTGGTTCCAGCAGGATGGCGCAACGTACCACACCAACAGTCAATCATGTTATCAGCAGTTCATTGGCCATCGCGCAGCTGCGTTTTGATATCGTTGAAAACATTCATCGTGCTATTTACGTAATAAAGCCACAGACAATCGACAATGTACTGAAAAATTAACCTAACAGGATGAGCTACTACTACCGAACCAGCCCCGGCAGCCGTCCGAATGAAATTATTTTTCATGAATAATCGGAAGGTATACTATCTTCAATAAAGCAACGGTAATTGTAACGTATTCAACGTTCTAGTTTCAATAGCAAATTTAAAAAAAAGGTGACGCACCCGTTATTTAAAATAAAATTCTGAAAAATATGAACCAGGTGTGTTACAATAATTCTACCGTAACCCCGATCAGATGAATTTACCCAGAGAAGTGAACCAGGAAAGTACGAGTATACGAAGTAAAAATAAATGAAACGAAAAATATGTTTCAGTTGAGCATTCTTCCCTGAATGATATTCAGATATGAATAGGTTTCAGTGAGTAGTAAATATCCCAATTCGTGCCGATGTAAAATACATTGTAGAGTAGGATATGACACAAACATTTGCATGAATAAATTCGAAGAACCCTTCATCCTCACGAAAGAGTGGATTTTTGCGGGAAGCCGTTTAATTTTCAGCCTGACATTATATGTACTTGTCATTTTACTCTAAAATGTATTCTACTCATGTGTTCCAGGAGCTTAACCGTTATTTTTTTGCATTCATGGAAACAAGCCCGCAAAACACGTGATTTTTATTGTAACAATTTTCAGCAGAATGGAATTTTTTTAAAGTAACGCTAAGTAAAAATAATGCGAAACGTGAATCATAAAATGATTAAAACGACTAATTACACAAAATTTATCTTTATTTTTATTGAAAAATTGACAATTAAAAATTACGTGTCAAAAAATATAATTTATTTTTTCTAAGCTGCCTGATGATATTTTCTTTGTAGAAATCAAAGTGGCCACGGTACTCCCCATCTTGTGCAGCTTGCGTCTTCCTAATGTTGCAGTTTTATCCTTAGTGGAATATGCCGGTTTCAAACGATCGACCGATATAACTTTTTCTTTTCCGTTTATGTTCAATTTAAAAACTTTCGCTGAACTTAGAGAGAATGTTCGTGAATTTATCAAGTGTTTTAATTCTGCATCGTCCATTCGAGAAAGGGCAATTGCTGTGAAGTCTATATTGGAAGGCAGTTGCATTGTAGATATACGAGAAAGTGCATTGGCGACTGAATTTTGTGTTCCAGATATATGTCAAACATCAGTTGTGAATTGTTCAACAAAATCTAAATGACGTCATTGCCTTGGTGAGTCATTATCATGTTTTTGTGAAAAAGCATTAGTCAGTGGCTTGTGATCTGTATACCGAGTAAATTTTTGTCCGTCTAACATATGGCGAAAATGTTATACGTTTGAATAAGCAGCAAGTAGTTCTCGGTCATAAGTACTATATCTTTTCTGAGTTTCGTCCGAAGATTTCGAAAAAATCCGACAGGTTCCATTTACCTTTGTAACACTCCACCAACTGCTAGGTCTGAGGCGTCGACTTGGAGTGCGAGAGGAGCATTCTACAAAGGATGAGCTTAGTTGTGCAGTTGTAGATAAATATTTTTTTAATTTGTTGAAAGCAGTTACTGAATCGGCTGTCCATTCTGTTGGTTGTTTGTAATTCTTCTTACTACCTTTTAAAAATATATTAAGTATTACCTGAGTTTCGGCTGATTTTGGTAAAAAAACGTTGATAAAAGTTAATCATGGCTAAGAATCTTTTTAATTCTTGTATTGTTTGGGTTGTTCGTACGATAATATCGCATTGACTTTATCTGGTAATGGAGAGATTCCGTTCTTGCTGGCTAAATATTCAAGAAAATTTATTTTTTCTTGTCCATAATGACTTTTATCTACATTGATTATAATAACATACTCTTTAAATTGTACGAACAATTTGTGTAGATGTTAAAGATGTTCCGCTGGACTTGAAGAAGCTACAAGAACATCGTCTGAATAAGTAAAACAAAATTTTAATCCACGTGTTACTTCGTACTTAAATCTCTGAAATGTATGTCCAGCATTACATAAGCCGAAAGTCATTGTAGGAAACTCGAATAATTCAAATGGGGTGGGGACTATCGCAGTTTTTAAATATCTGTTTCTTCTATAGGGATCGCATGGTAGGCACATACCAGGTCGATAGTTGAAAATATTATTTTTTTCATGTATTATGTGCGCAAAGTCTTGGATGTGTGGTATAGGGTATTTGTCTGGGATTGTTGACGCATTTAAACGTCTGTAGTCTCCGCAAGGGCGCCATCGCCATTTTTCTTAGGTACTTGATGTACTAGCCCAATTACTTTTTGAAGGACGACGGATGCCACGTTCTAACATGTAATTAAATTCTTTCTTCGCAATTATCAACTTATCGGGTGCTAATCTTTGAGGTTTTGCCGAGACAGAAGGGCTAGTTGTTTGAATGAAAGCGTTACATAATGCTTGACTTTATTACTTGCTAGAGTAGAATTTGATAATTCTTTAAACGAATTTAAGAGATTTTGATAAGGTGTAAAATTACTTAGAATTGAAACTCCTGTACAGGGATTGTTCATTAGTTTTCCGCCTGAATAATTTGTCGATTGACTGTAAATTAATCGTCGTCTTTTATTGTCAACCAATATAGAAAAATAATGTGGAAAATCAGCGCCGATTATTGGTTTTGAAACGTTGCAAATAATAAATTTCCATTTAAATTGTTTAGGAAATCCAAGGTTAAGATATAGAGCTTTCTCTCCATATGTTTTGACTGTAGATCCGTTCGCAACGTACAGTTTGAATGAGGCTGGACCTTGAAATTTATCTCTAAATGTGAATGGAATGACTAACAGATCGGCTTCAGTGTCTACAAGAAATATTAATTTGTTAATGTCATCGTTTACTGTTAGGCGATATTTTTGATTTGCTGCGTCGCGTATCCCCGGTAACGACGGCTTTCTTAGTTTTTTGATTGTTAAAATTTACACGGGCTTTGATATTTTTGGTCGCGTGCACCAAAATTTTCATGATACCAACAAATTGGTGTCGAACTTTTAAAGTTTCTTCTGTATTTTCCATTACGCATCTGAATGCCTTGGATATCGTCAATTTTATTTGAAGGTACTAAGAGTTGCTCTTGAAAATTACTAGTGACTGAGGCTTCGTTGACATTTGAAGACAATGAATTGACTCTATAAGTCTGTCTGTTATCGCCGCAAGTTTGTCAACATGTTCATCCTGTGCCATGAGAATTTGTCGAATGTCGAGCGGGAGTTGCTAAAACCAGATATTTTTTAATATCGGCTCGGTATGCTCATTTTTCGGTAATAATCGTTGCATTTCTATTATGAGAATACTCGGCTTTTTGTCGCCGAGTTCAGTAGTTCTTAAAAGCTTCTGAATTTTTTCAGCCTCAATATATTCAAAGTGTGCTATTAATTTCTCTTTAAGAGTATTGTATTTGTTTTTTTAAGGTGGGTTGGTGACTATGTCGAGTACAAAGGCAAGAATTTCTGTCTCAACGGAAGACACAACATACTGAAATTTTGTGACATTTGATGTTATTGCAGCCGTATGAAATTGTGATTCGACTTGTACAAACCATAGCTTGGGATCCGCTTTCCAGAATGGCGGTGTTTTTATTGAGACGTGAGCGATATTGTCAGATGTATTAGTTACTGGCACCATATTGTTTGACGCATTAGTTTCTGATATTGTCAGAGCGAACTTATATCGGGGTCACCATTTTAGTGTATCACAAAATGATTAAAACGACTAATTACACAAACTCAAAATATCTTTATTTTTATTGTAAAATTGACAATTAAAAATTACATGTCAAAAAAATATATTTTATTTTTTCAAAGCTGCCTGATAATATTTTCTTTGTAGAAATCGAAGTGGCCACAGGTGGTTTATTCAAATTTAATTGATTCTTTACTTTTTATGCCCTTTATATTCTTTTCGTGGAAAATACAAACATTTACTTTCATTCAAATTGAATAGGAATGATTTTAAAGGAAAACAACGAACCAACCTACCCTTGTGTAGGTGTTGCTGTTGTTTCCTTAGGTTAGGATTGCGGATAGCTAGTCGGAGGTCCTGGATTATTATTTATAAATTATTGTAATTGTAAAATGTGTAAAACTTAAAAGATTTATACATACAAAATGTACAAGAAATTACTGTTAATATTCCGCTGTCGGTTGTTTCGGCGTTCGGAACCCAAGTGCTGGTGACTTGTTGTTAAGAAATCACGATGCGCGTTTTTTTTTGCTTCTGAGATCCTCTGTAGAAACTATAGGCTGAAGTAGCTTGGCTCTGACTTCTAAGCTTGACTACTGCAGCTGTTGCGAGAAGTTGGTGTGGCTCCTAAGCTAGGCCGATGCAACTGTCGCAAAAAAGTGATCTCTTAAGAAGAGTCTAGTCGTCACAGCGGCAGGACCTCGTAGTAGCACGATATCTGTTCCAAACACCAGAAAAACCCGGGTCGTTAAATTAGTTTTTAAAATATGTTTAAAAAACGAGTAGAAGGACTAAAGTTATTTGCGTCAGGTTTTGTTTTGTCAGGATTTTTTTATAAAATTTCTTAAAAAATAATTATAATTTTCCATTAGGAAGACATCGTGTATCTTCAGGGGCTCTGCTGCTGTGATGGCTAGGCTCTGTGATCTCTTAAGCTCGGCGAGCGACTTTATACCCGATTTTCGTGTGAACTCGCGCGGTCTCTAGAGTGTGTACTATTGTGGGTGTCTGATTGGTTTGGGCAAAGATTCACCTGACTTCTGATTGGCTGATGTCTCGTGAAACAACATATTTTATTTGTGAATTTCTAGTGCCCTGAAAAATGAATTTTCTGGCTTTCCGTGATAAATATAACCAGGTAAAATGTACAAATTATATATACCATAATATGAGCTATTAACGTAATCTTTTGAGCGCTGTAATAGCTTTGTTACTAGCACAAAATAGAAAAATATGTTTTTTTCTATTTTGGTGTTTTGTTTCTGATATAGATCCATTTACATTGAACGTTCGATCAGTCAAGAAGTTTTAATAAAATATTTCCTTTGATGTCTTTGTCTATTAGGAATTTTGGTATTAATTGTTTCTAGATTGTGTCGTAAGCTCAAATAGATATCAGGTGTACTATATGATCAATTGTGGATTGTCTTTGTCTGAATCCACATTGCATGTTCATAAGTATATTATTTTTTCCAGATGCCAGGTCAGCCTCTTGTTAATACTTTTTAAAAAGATTTTACATAAACTATTTGACAAAGCGATGGGTCTGTAGCTTTTTGGTTCAGTTTGATTTTAGCCGGGTTTGGGTATTGGAATTATTATTACATTTCTCCATTGTTTAGGGAATGTATTAGGGACACATATTTTATCGGGGCGGTGCTGGATTAATTCGGAAGGAATGTTGTCAGGTCCGGGGCTACTTTTTTCTTTAGTTCTTTTTTTGTTGATTTTAGGTTTTCCTCAGTTATTTCATTGTTTAGTGGCAGATGCACCTCAGATTCTAAGCCGAGATTACGTTGTTCCTCCTGAGTTTTATAATTTTTGAATTCATGAAAATAATAGTCGTCAATGGAGTATTTTTCAAATTTTTCTGCTAATTTGTTTGCAATATCTTCTGAATTAGTGATTGGTACTTGGTTATTTATTATTCTAGTTATTGGCAGGATTGTTTTATTCTTTTTCATTAAACGTCCTAATTTCATTCCAAATATCGTTCATTTGCGTTAACGTGTTGATTTCAGAAATGTACTTTCTCCATGAATTCCTTTTGCTAGATTTTATTGTCCTTTGTACAACAGCTCTAGTTTTGTTTTTTTTGAAATGGATGAGGTTTTTTGTGGTTTTATTGTTTCAATATGTATAAGGTCCTTTTGTTCTCTTTTATAACGTTTTGACATTAGTCGTTCAACCGAGGCACAGTAATTCTTTTTCTGTTTGTGTTTACATATCCTATGGTTTCTTCTGCTGCAAATATAATGTGTTCTTGGAGTGTATTTAGAGCTATGTCCCCATAGTTCCAATTCCAAGCTGAATCCATATTTTCCATTTTTACTGAGTATGATATCCAGTCTGACTTATTTAGATTCCATTTATGTATTGTAAAATTATCTTTTGTTTATATTATTATTATTATTATTATTATCGGATAGTGATCAGCGTTGTACCAAAATTTAGTGTACTCCCATGTAAAGTTGGCTGCAATGTCAAGTTCGAAAAAGGTATGATCGATAATTGATCCTGTACAGGGTCTCTATTCTCGAATCTAAACGTATACGTTTGCGGCGTTCGAAACGTATGGAATGAGATTTTGGTATTCTCCGGCGTTCCCTTCATGAATGTATATGTTTCTAAACGTATAACTTTCATACGTTTCACAACGGGCGGAGACTGACCATTCGTTCAATGAATTTTTCATACGTTTATATATAAGTGCAATATTGTTATACGTAAAAACACTATACTATGGGAAATAATTCTATTGTAAAATTATTTATTGATGAGTCCTGTTATTATTTTTGAGGCAAGTGTACTTTAAAATATACGAATGCGAACGAATGATTTGGAGAATTGAGGCCCAGCAATGTGTCGAGCTGTCTTCATTTGGTAATACAAATTTGTCCATCATATCTGTGATTGTTTCTACTTTGTTATTTTCATATGTTGAGCACCAACTATAACTAGGGACATTGAAATGTCGTAGAATAATTATGGGTGTAGGTAATTGTTGTATTAATTGAGTTATGCTGTTTTTATCAGGAGGGATGTAGATGCAACATATTGTTAATTTTTGCAAGTAAGAACTTTTTGTCGCCACTGCTTCTATGTTTGTATTTAAATTAATTTATTCGGCGCGTATATTATTTTAACCAGGATTACTACACCACCACATGCATGATCGTTGAAAGTTGTATTTTTTTAGTAAAACGTTTTAATTTGGTTTGAATCTGGTTTCCTATATATATATATATATATATATATATATATATATATATATATATATATATATATATATATATATATATATATATATATTCATGTTAATATTTAGGTTTCATTGTATTATATTAATAGAGAGTTTTAGTTATTTTTATCGTCTGTATGGGCATTTTTTTGACGCAGTCTTTTAGCCAGTTACTCTTTTAGTTTTCCCTGGAGTCTTGTGAATTGTCTTTTCATAGTAGGGTCCATTACAAATGGGTATTGTTGGCTAAGTGTTATCAGAAGTTCTTTGGGGTCATCAATGTATTCTTCTGGAATATTTAATTTTTCGTTCGATTTGTGCACGTTTTCCAGGAAGTCTTTTAGTTGATTATTATTTAAAACGTATTTATTAGGATTATTGTTTATTTCAATTTCTAATGGTTGAAGTGCGTCTTGCATTGTTTTAGGCTTTTTGTTGATGTTTCTCTTATTGGTTTGGCTACTTTGTAGTAATATAAGTTCTTTTTGAGTATTAGTATCTATGATTGTTTCTGGAAAGGTGTTGTCAAGATCAGTTTTGCTTTTTTTACCTTCGTTTATATCTTATCGCGTTCTTTATGCAGGTTTAATTGGTTTTAGACATTTTTGCTGGTTTCTGAGTTTGTTGTTAGGGTGGGTTCATTATCAGTGTGCATTTGCATATTTCTATCTTCAATTATATTTGTATTTCTTGTTGTTCTGGTTGTTGTAGTTGTTATGTTCTGGTTGTTGTAGTTGTTGTTCTGGCTGTTGTAGTTGTTGTTGTTCATTGTGTAATTGTAGAGTGCATAGGTTAGTGTTATAGCTATATTGCAAATATAGCAGGTAGTTACTTCGTCTGTTATGATTATTCTGTATTGAAGTATTGAATCTGGAATAGGATTTATTCATCTGGTATAATGTAAAGCGATCTTCGGAAACAAAGTACATAAGAATATTCTTCTTCAGCCATATGTATTCGCAAAAAATTAATAGGGCAGACAATTTTTATATTTTTTTGTTTTAAAGCTTCTTCTATTTGTACATGCAGTATTAGTGGACAGACGTTTGAAGGAATGATTCTCTTTGCTGGAGTGCTTAGTCTTCTAATATTAATTATTTTATTATTGTTACAGTTTCATGTTCACTGATTAGTTGGTCTACTATGTTTTTGGATGTTAGGTACATGCAAATTCTGTTGTTTGAGATACACAAAACAAAGGGTACGTTTTTTTTGCACCGATTATACGTTCTATACTTAAAATATAGTCCCGCATTTTTATGTCTTCAATGCTTTGTAGGAGAATTGTAGTATCTTTTTATATTTTATTACTTGTATTTGTTTACTTAAATAAACCTTTATTCATAAAATTAGTTCTATCCAAGGCTTTACACTTTGAACGTAAAAATCTAATATAATATATTTTGACATGTAGTTGTAGAACCTTTTAAATTGAAATGTTCCAATTAGAAGATATGTGGACCATTCCCTTTAAAAGTTATATCTATAAATGTTATAAATGCAAGTACTAAGTGACTACAATTGTAGTACTTTTTGCGATATTTGAGATTTGTTCTAAATTAATTATTTTATTATTGATTTTAAACCAAAAATACTTTGCAACGAATTTATCTTAGTCTCTGAGTGCAAGTGAGATGTTAAAAAATAGTGGACCAAAAGCAGTAAAAACGAATATTTATGAATTTAAAAAAATGTTTCTTAAAATTCAGTTTCAATTAATAATTAAAGCTCAGTAAATTGTAATTTCACACCAAATAATTACAATTAATGAATTAATACGATTTCATTCCATACTTATTTAATTATTTCAATTAAACTGAAAATCAAACACGTTTTGTAATTAGCTTAAGCTGTGTATTTAGTATTGTTTAATGCTTATCTAGTTTTAGATTCAATTTTCATTAGTGCATAGATGAAATCGATATTGACGGTTTGTCGAAATTTATGTACATTGCATCTTAGAACACTTATTCTACGCAAATATTCGTTCATTAAGTAGAGTAGTTACACTATCGGAATTTCATGTCATTGGTTGCTAAGTATAGAAATTAATCATTTTACACACGTTCCTCATCCCACTAACTCTGTAAAGAATAGCTACAAAAAACTAAAATCATTTATTTTTTTCCTCTGCGAATTCTATATTATTCATAGAGGTATGTGGAGCAAAAAAAAATAATAAATTAAATTTTTTCTTTATATAGGTACTGGACTTTAATTAAAGTATAACTTGATAAGGGGTCTACGTTTTGTAATTAATAACTTAGACTTAAGTGATATACAAAAATAATGAGCGCGTTTAATATGCAATGAGGCGTGTAATAAAAAAAATTAAGGTCACGCTAACATTACTGAGAATAAAAAAATGCATTTTAACAGTTATTTATCTGTAATTTGAAATTAAGTTGCGAAAGTTAAGTATGTTAGAACTAAGAAATGTAACAACTATTATAGAGCTGAGGTATCGGTTCATGGGGAGACCTCCGCAAAATAAGGGTTTCAATAAATCAGGGACTCTAGATAATCAAACGGACATTAGAAAAAAATGTAAATTAAAATGACCGATTTTCGGTAGCGAAATACCGCAACCGGACCGCAATAATAGTTAAGAAACAAACATCCTTCGCTACACATTCCTGTTTAAGCACACTTCTTTCGCCTCGGCCACATTCATAATCGCATTCATACACGCTCTTCTTCCCTTCCCACTCGGAAACTTTCTCTCTTTTAGCACCTTATCAATCACATCCATCCACTTACACACTGGACGGCCACGCAATCGAACACCCTCAATTTCACAAAGATATATACGCTTTACAAGCCGTTCACTCTTCATTCTCTCCACATGACCAAACGATCCCAACTGGCTCATTCCTACTCTCTTAATAACATTCTTCCTAACCATACATTCTTCATACACCAAATTAATCCTCACGCGATTCCGTCTTACATATCCACATACACCACGTAAATACCTCATTTCCACGGCAGTCACTCTCTTTTTATGCTTTCCCGTCCATGCCCAACATTCGCTTCCATACATCAAAGCAGGCACTAGCACTCCATTATACACACTTAAACGAGCTTTTGTTGATACGTTTACGTTTCGAGCAAACGTACCCAGAGCACCCTTACCTTACACCCCACACTCACTCTCCTTTAAATTTCTCTATCAATTCGACCATCCCTTGACATCATGCTAACTAAATATACAAACTCATTCACTTGCTCCAGTTTCACTCCAGCCATCAACACATTGCACACAATCACCAATTTACTCCTTTCAAATACACCTTGGATTTATTAACATTCAACTCCAGATTCACACTTCTTCCAACTATATGTATTCTTTCTATCATGCTTCTGAGTTGCTCTTCATTTTCACCTAAAATAACTTCATCATCCGCATACGCTAACGCAGGCCTAATACTTTCAACAATTTGTACACGATCCACTTCACTCAATACTCTCCGCAACAACACATCCATATACAAGTTAAACAACCAAATCGCTCCTAGCAAGTTTCCATTCACGCCGTACTTCCTGAGTACACCCCACAAAGTATCTCAAAGAACACTATCATACGCCTTTTTTAAATCAAGAAAGCCACAGAACACCTTGTTCTTATCAAGTGACTTCTCAACAATCGTACGAAGAGCAAACAATTGATCGACACATCCCCTCTCAGGCAAAAAAAAACACCCTGAACGTCACTAATTTTTGAAATTGTTATTGTTCGCACCTTATGAATTAAAACCTTACCAAAAAGTTTCCCAAAAAAAATATAAATAAATAAATTTACCATTCAAATACTTTCTCTCCTCCGTACTTCCACATCTCATTTGTAATCCCATGCAAACCCGCAGCCTTGCCATTCCTTACACGCCTCAATGCATCGCATACATCACTTTCATCTATATCATAATCATCTTCATTATCAATTTCACTATCAGTTTCACTACAATCGTCCCCTTCAATCTCACCTCCAAACAAACCTTTAAAATACCCGCACCATCTATTCGTCATATTTGATTCATCCCAAAATAACTATCCATTCGCAGTTCTCACAGCTTTCACAACTCGACCACTTCCACTCCGCAGTCTCTTCACACTCAACCAAAAGAGTCGCTTATTCGTAATAAAATCATTTGTCAATCTTTCACTCAACAAGTCACCAAATCGCTTTTTACTTTCTCTCACCACTTGCTTCACCCATTTATTCTTTCTTCTATACTCTAACAAACATTCTTCTCGCAAGCGCCCAGGCGAATCCTTAACATTTAAAAACTTCAAATATGCTCTCTTTTTCTCAGCAATCGCTTCTTTTACCTGATCATTCCACCATGCATCTGCTTTCACCACAAACTTCTTTCGCACATTTGAGAAGGGAATCCTTAAATTTCATCCAAACTTCATTTATATTACAATCAAATTTAGACTCACAATCGGGCAAGGATATTTCACCTTCTTTCGCCAAAATTTATTTAACCGCATTCGCGATACAACCAAATAATGCTCATTCGTATCCAGTTCAGCGCCTCGTTTCACACGCGAATCTACTACCATACTCCTCAATCGTTAATCATATACAACGAAGTCAAGCACACTACGTTTATTCTGAACTACATTATCGTAGGTGCATATGTGAGCTAGCTTACGTTTAAAAATGGAATTCGAAATGAAGAGATTTCTCTCCAAACAAAATGAAACTATTCTCTCACTATTGTCATTCACTCGACAATCACCAAAACGTCCCAATACATTCTCAGATTCACTTCGTTTAACACCCACCCATCCATTCAGATCACCACACACTATTACTCTCTCACCCGGATCGTACAAATCAATTACACTATTTACCGAAGTTCAAAACTGATCTTTTTCAAGGTCATTTTCGGTGTCTATTGGACCGTAGGCGGATATAACGAAGATTCGTATATAGCCTACCTTGAATCTCATCCAAGAAACTCGCGAAGTGCAGCCATAACTTCGTACAAACGGTTTCATTCTTTCACTCACAAGTATACCTACACTATGCTTTGCATGCTCATTCTCACGAACGCCCGACCACAAACAAAATATACCTTCTACTTCTTCATAACAGCCTTTCCTCATTGTCTCACTTACACACAAAACATGTACACTGTAAATTCGAATTGCATTTTTCAACTCATTCTGTTTCCCATTCACACTTCTGACATTCCACGTCCCCAACATACACTCATCATACATTCTCCATTTTTATTTAAATAGATAATATAGAAAAGAAAGGTAAACGAGTTTTTTCGGTAAAGGACGAAGTTAAAGCAACTTACCAGGCACGTCATTGACTGAAGGATAATAGTTTAGAAAAGAAAGCTTTATAATAACCTTACATTACCATACGTTTCTTCTTTTTATAATGTATCAAATTTAGAATCTGTAATGAAATTTTGTATATTTAAATTTATATCTGTCAAACTGTCAAATTAAAATAAAATATAATCTAGTTACGTTACAGCGTACCTAATAAATAAATTAATTTTTGTAAAATACAAAATATAAAATAAAAATTAACCCTAATATCAAACGCAAATAAAATATAATACTTATCTGAATAACTCTGCCGAAACTGATAACGCAATGACAAAAATAATTCTAAAATAAGGCTTTGTTTATTCAAAAGAGGCCGACAAAACCAGAGCTGACAGGAACCAGTCAATCTTGTTTCACAGCACACTTTTTTCTATGAACCCAAATACACCCATTTTCCCCAAAATATTTAAAATTCTATAAGATATAGCTAAATATATTTAAATTTGAAACTTTATCCATTACTAGGATATGGGTCAAAAATGGAAGATACGCGCCTGGTGACTTCGGCATCCAATTCTACGGGTAAAATTTCACAAATGTACAAATTTACAGTATTAGTTTAATTTGCACAGCAAAAAAAAAACTAATATCTTCTAAGACCCGTGCATCCCTTGGCACCTTTTTGTGATTGTTGGCCATTTTCAGTTTATTTTGCTATAGATATTGTCGAATAATTAAAAAAAATTGTATACTGATGTATTTTTGCCGGTAGAATCGAATGGCGAAGCCGTTCCTCTACCCATTTTTGGGTTATTGCTCAAAAATATAATTTACGGGGTTCAAATTTGAATGCAAATATTTCAAAATCTAAAAAAATATATTAATTTGGGGTTTGAAAATTTAGAATCACCGCATTGAACTGTGAATAAGTATAAAAAGTAGAGCATAACCCAAAAATTGGTAGAGATATAAGCCTCATTCACAACACGAAAATAGTGGTTAGTATTAGTAGCTACGATTAGCGCAGAAAGATTGGCTTTACGTAGTTTTAGTTTAGCGTTCACAATAACGAAATTAGCTTCATTCAGCGCAAGAGTATGTAAACTCCAAACTTATGATGGTTAGTTGTTAAAAGAGTAGCCAATCACATGAAAGAGTAGAATGGAATAGGCATATTGTAGAAAAAGAAAGATGTGACATTTGTTGAGTTTGATAGTTGTTTTAATAGAAATAAATTACATTTTTGTTGAATTGAAATTGAAGTAGAATTTGAAAGGTACTGACTTTATTTTTCTGTAACAAATACACATTATTAATATGTGTGTATTATGAAAATTATATCAGTTTTGTAGGTTGTAGGTATTGAAAGCTTATTGTTTTTATACAAATAAAAGAAAGATAAAAAATATTAAATAGTCAATAGTCAAATCTACTAAACAAGAAGTATTAAATTAAACCAGCTCTAAAAACTTTGAATCAAATGTTCTATTTTGCCAACAAAAAATGTTATCCGTAGTCGTTAATTTCATGTATTGCGAACGCTGTTTATCAATCTTTAACTACTAATTACAAACACTAACCAAAACTACTAACACCAACTACTAATTTCGTAATGTAAATGAGTCTATAGATTTGTGGATACCTATCATAATTTTATTTTATAGAAGGGACTTCACTTTCTCATCGTTCCGGGGGATTCTGTATGAGTAAATCTGGTCCTGGGCGGAGAAACTAAGTAGCATAGAATTCGAGAATGACGTCAGAGACTGAGGAATATTATATACGAGGTATATTAAGACTGAGAGAAGATAATGATGTGTGACATGGTTTTCAGCTACGTTCATAACAGTGAGGGATTTACTTATTAGGAAAGAGACAGAGTACAGGAAAGCAGCTCGCCAGCTGTATCCATACATCCGACCCCGACGGATTATTATCCTCTGACTATAAGCGTGCGCAGAATTTTTCTGATGGGGCAGTGGAAGTTCAAGTTCACTGATATGCATATGTAAAACATTGTTAAGAGATGTGCTTAATGCAAATAAACAATTGTAGGTTAAGTTAGACACTGCTTCCAATGAATAATAGTTATTTTGCAACAGTACGGGAAATTAGTAACTCTGAAACAAATGCATGTTTTCTCCATGTGTTGCACACAATATTTCAGCAATTGTACACAGCAATAAGAAAAATTACGAAATATGTTCTTAATTTAGACATACACCTACTACAGTAGAAACTCGCTAACGTGAAAATGTGTTAATATGAATATCTCGGTAACGTGAGCATTGTCATCTATTTCGTACTATATGGTGTGAACAATGTATTTATTCTAAAACGTAATCAACGAAATTAAATTTGAATTTGAAACTTTTAAGTTGGCAATAATTATTTCTGTGGGCTTTCCCTAACTTTGTTTAATGTGCAAGGACCACACAGCAGTTGTGTTTAGGTTTAGTGCCAGCTTGTGTTCAGTAAAATTGAAATAAATATTGTCTCGTGAGGTGTACAAAATGTCCTGAAACGGCAAAAGTAAAGCTGAAGCCGAAGTGTTTATCTTTGTCCGAAGAAGCTAAACTGATAGTGAATTAAAATATCAAGATCAAGTTAGATGTGATAAATTCAACGGAGGCATTCAACAGGTCAGGCATTATGTTCAGTAATCAAGGCGCTTAATTCTGTTCATTACACTTCACTTCTCAAACATTGTTTACCGACCTATCATGAAGCAAATTAATTATACGACAGATTCGAAATGTTAAAAATTGTTATATTTATAACATACATTTTCAAAATTTAAAGTCTACAAAGAAGGTAAATGCACAGCAAGTCTATAAAAAAATAAATTATTATAATTTTTGTAATCAATAAACATTTCGTGCCGTGTTAGTAATGGACGTTATCACTTACAATTAGTGTAAAAACCATACTACATTAAAATCTTTAACTAAAAAAAACGAATATTTTTAAAAGTTAAAAAATCTATGTTTTTGTATAATTATTATTCGGATGTATATTAAAATTCCTTATTAATCGTATAACACAGGGTGTATTAGGCCGACCGACACATAGGAGATTAACATGTAAAATCAGTTAATTGTGAATAGTATCATCTCCTCTATGTAACATATTAAGTTGAAAATTTGTGTACTTATTAGATGATTCTATAGATAACTATCCAAATTATTAAATTTAATGTGTAATATCAGAAAAAAATTAGGAAATTTGTAGAATTTCCAGGATTGTTGTTCATGTTCCTGAAATATGGTTACCAAGAACAGCTCTGAGACACTGGTTTCGGAATCAGCGAGCAGGAAAATTTAATTTTTAATTTTTACTTCTCAAAATAATTAATTGTTAACCTTTTTAAATTTTTTCTCAAAATTTAATAAAACATATGTTATTTTTTATTATAAATATTTATTCTAATTATTTGACTGTATGTTGTAATCACTGTGATTCATAATTTATAAAGTACGTATTATTTATGCTTTAAATAATGTTTAAATTAATTAGAACTCAATAAAAGATTAAAAACAAAAATAAAAATTATTTTGAATATTAAAAATTTAATCTTGCTGCTGATTGGTTCCGAACTCAGTCTCTCCGAGCTTTTTTTATTACCAAGCGCACACTCTTCCACTATGCTATTTGTAGTTTTACTTAGTAACCATTTTATCCGGTATATGAACATATTTTACAAATTTTCTTAATTTTTTCTAATATTACACATTTAAATTGACATACACAAATGTCACAAAAAGACATCGCAATATCTACTTTCTCACAATTTGTAATAAAGTATAAACTGAAAAAAAAATAAGATATTCAATTCCAGAGGAAAATAAGTATTCTTTATCCACGAACACCTTAAAAATTTACACTTTAACATCATAAATATTGTTCAAATTTGACGTTTATCAAATTTTGCCATAATAACATCGATACCGTCGTATCGATGGAATAAAGAATTTCATTATACACGCCAACATTCGTTGCTAACTTCACTCGCTTTATTCTAACCTCTAAACACAATTTGACATACGAGTTTGTAAAAAGAAAAAGGTGCATGAAGTTGGAGGTATCACTTTCAAATAACGATATGATTTATATGCTATAATTTAATGTTAATTTATTGCTAATTATTGCCGTATAACACGAATTTATTGCTATTATTGTTATGAAGATAGTAATTAATTTATAAGTGTACCTCCAAGTTCACACTGGAGGTACCACATTAGTAAACCACAAAAACTAGTACGCAGTAATTTAGTGCTAATTTATTGCTAATTATTGCCGTATAACACAAATTTATTGCTATTGTTATGAAAATAATGACGAATTTATAAGTGTAGCTCCAAGTTCACGCTGGAGGTACCACATTAATAAACCACAAAAACTTGAACGCAGTAATTTAGTGCTAATTTATTGCTAATTATTTCCGTATAACATTAATTTATTGCTAATGTTGTTATGAAGAGAATAACTAATTTATACAGGGTGTCCCATAGTTTCAGGTATATATTAGAAGTGCATATATTTCTTAATGTCCTGATTACGGAACAAAAATAATTTTTTCAAAATTCAAAAATTAGTTTTTTAGGTTTTTGAAGGAAACAGTTTTGGGACGCTGGTTGAATAGGTTGTGTGTTTTTTTCATTACATACACATCTCCCAAACTTAATCGGTGTGACAAAACTTTACGTAATTGCATAAATTAATTTCAATGTTAAATTATTTTATGATAATAGTTGTAACTAATTTCACTATTCCAAATATTATAGTATCCAGGGGTACAAAAAATGTTCTTCTTAAGTGAACTACCCTTAATTATAGGAATTTTGAAAAAAATATTTTTGTTCCGTAATCAGGAAATTAAGAACTATATGCCCTTCTAATATGTACCTGAAGTTATGGGACATTCTGTATATGTACCTCCAAGTTTACGCTGATTTGTGTACGCGTAGATAATGACGTATTTTACATAGCATAGATTACAGGTACAACCCTGAATAAATGAAAAGTACAAACAATATTTAATGTAAATTATATTTTCAATAATTATAAAAAATATCCACCGAAAGAATATTCAGACGACAACAAATATTGGTTAAAGATACCGGTATCATGTAGTAATACCATGCCTACCAACAACTATAATTATTTAAGTACTTACAAAAAAAAATAACTTCAGTTAATAAGTATACTCTTTTGGGTACTTCTAGCATTAAATTTGTTATGCCTTACTAGTACCTACTTTATAGTTTATTACTGTTATGGATAAGGGACAAGCTATCTGGTAATATAATGCCCTAGGAAGGCAATTCAAAAATGTTATTGTATGCATTAATTGTTGTTTACAGCCATAGGCGTAGGTACGGTGGGACAGATTGGAACGCCTGTCCCCCCCCCTGACACAGGGAATAATTGGTCAGACTTTCTGCATTACATACTTATTTTTAAATATTTATATTGTATGATATATAAAAGGTAATTTCTAATAAGTAAATGTTTCACTATTTATTTGACTCAGTTGCTACGTCCCTCCCTTGTCAAAATTCTGGCTACGCCCTTGTAAACTTATTGCCCTCGAACAGTATAAACATCTTCATAATGCCCTCTATCCATATCATTATATGGCTGATAATTTTTTCTTATAAGTTATTACTTATACTTATTATAAGGGAATAATTAGCAATATAGTATATTAAAGAACGTGTTTTATAACACATGTTTTTTTTCGCACGCGTCAAAATTTAGAAAACGAGCGTTAGCGAGTTTTCTAATTGACAAGTGCGATAGAAAGTCTTATAAAAATGAGTTCTTTTTTCTATTCTTCATATTTTGCGCCCTCTACAATTAACATTTACTTACTCAATTTGTGATTATATTTGTAACCATTTGTACATTTTCATGTAAATAATCTTCCCTAAATAAAAAATAATAATAATAATTTCGACATTATATTATTGAAATGAATTGTCAATTAACTAAAAATAAATTAGGTAAAAATCGGTTAAAGAAACGTCATCTAGTACCAACCGTCTAAAACAAAAAATTGCGTATTGAAATGAAGGTCATTACAATACGCAATTGCGTATCGTAATGACTTCATTATGAACGCAAAATATAAAAAATAATTTGCTAATCCTGGAGAAATTGTGTCGCGGCGTTTTCTCAGTATGCGCAAATAATTAGGCGGTGTAAAGTTAGTAAAAAATAGTTATATTACACTAATTATTTACAGATATATAACAACACACAACATATAACAAAAAGATTTACACACGAACCAGTGAAACACTAAAACGAATGTATCAAGTTTTATCATTTTTCAGTTATTGCGTGTGGTAAATAGCGGTCTAACTTCACACCACGCACGCCTTTATGTAGTACAATTTATAAGAGAGATACTATAAGTTAGTATTCCTTAAGTACACTTTTGTGACGACTCTAAAACGATATCTCCCCTCAACCTTTTTTAATTATTACATGTGGTAAATGGCGTGCTATCTTCACACATGGCACGCCTTTGTACAGTACTAATTATAAAAGATGTACTATAAGTTAGTATTCATTGAGGAGAGTTTTGTGATGATTCTAAAAATTTATCTTCCCTGAAACCTTTCTACTCCTTGCGTGTGGTAAACGGCGTGCTTACTTCAAACCTAGCACGCCCTTGTGCAGTACTGATTATAAAAGATGTACTATAAGTTAGTATAATGATAAAAGATATACTATACGTTAGTATTCATTGAGAACAGTTTTTGTGACAATTCTAAAAATTTAACCTCACCCATCCCTTCTATCTAATTGCGTACAGTGAAAGGCGTGCTTACTTGATACTTAGCACGTCCTTGTGCAGTACTAATGATAGAAGATTTACTATACGTTAGTATTCATTGTGGAGAGTTTTGTGACGGTTCTAAAAATTTAACCCCACCCACCCCTTCTATCTAATTGCGTACAGTAAAAGGCGTGCTTTACTTCATACTTAGCACGCTCTAGTGTAGTACTAATTATAAAAAATGTACTATAAATTAGTATTCATTGAGGTGAGTTTTGTGACTATTCTAAATATTTAATGGGAAGCATTTCAAATAGTTTCAGGCATAGAGTTATAAAAAAAAACATTTGGAAAAAAGTTTCAAACGCCCCCCCCCCCCCGTGAAATTCATTGCAAGCAACATTTATTATATAAAAGTTTTTTTCTAAAGATTGTTTTTTAAGTAATATTACACCCAAAAATGGATGTAGAAACTAACTCGGCACCTCGATTTTCGAATTCTTCAGGTCGCTTGAATTACATTATACTATTTTTGTCCAGATTTTAGTTTCATTCTAGTTCGAGAACTTCTATTCATTTCTGGTATAATGTAAATCAGACATTTTCATCCGAGTTTCGTTCGATTTTTATACTAGATTCTAGTTCAGAAAATACGGTCTGTCCAATTTTTACATCCGAGTTTCATACTAGATTCAAAACACGCATGCGTACAATATGACAGACGGGTCAATCAAGTTTATAATATTGTAGTAAAAAAACAAGCTCCCGATTATTTATTATTCGCTAATTATAGTTCCATTAATTATATAACTAGCACTATATTTTTACCAGATTTAATAAATTTATATGCGGAAGGATGGGGGGGGGGGGGGGTAAACTAAATCGCCCCCTAATCTAAAATTTTTATTTGGAAAGCTAGCTCTGGATACTTTAGATTCAGCATCAACTAGCTCCAGCGTTATCTGATCTAGCACCGTATGTTTATATCTACTCAAACGGCTTGATAATAATAGGGTAGTATCACTAAGGGCCGGTATTTCTATCTCCGGATAAAGTTCGGGATAACTATCCGTCAGATAAATGATAAAATATCGCATCTAAATAAAAGCATAAATGATGTAAATTATATTGAATGCCATTTTTTATGCGATATTGTTCATTTATCCAACAGATAAGTTATCCAGCAGTTTATCTGATGATGGAAATACCGGCCCTAAGTTAAATTTAAATATTTTGATAATGTATACTAAAAGTAGCCTAATAGTAAATATAAAAGTCAAATTTATATTATCTTGTAATTAAAAATCTAAATTTAAAGTACCCTATGTTCAAAACGATCGCCACATAAAAATCCAGTTATGATGTACCCGGTCCTGGTTATTGTACTCCCCTATTGTCAACTCCCTTTACAAATAAATGATTTAGCACCATTTGTTTATAACTCGACATATTAATAATAGGTTGAAAATGTAGCTCCGGATACTTCAGATCTAGCATCAGCTACACCTCCAGTGGTAACCGCTCTAGCGAAATCTGTTTTATAACACAAGGTCTTAATAATTGTTTGCTCCATCTATAAATGCATTTTGTTTGAAACGCTAGCTCCGGATAGTTCAGACAGACCTAGCATCAGCTGGTAACTAATCTAGCGCCATCTGTTTATAACTCCGACGCCTTTGTAATTGTTAGTCCCCCTATACAAATGAATTTTATTTGAAAAGCTAGCACCGCATATATCAGAACCGCAACCAGCTTACAAGAATAAAGTAATTTCTTGAATTTTTTTTGTCCTTAAGATAAGATAAGATCAAAACAAGAACGTAGTATTTTTATTCAAGTCAAAGCATGGGGTAGGAATACAATGTCATAATGTACATAGATCGCCCTCTACATGCTTGGCCTTTATTTTCCCATACAAATTCCTACTTCGCGCGCTCACAAATTTAAAAAGTACAATCCGATGATAAGGGTGAAATTAGAAGGCGACTCGCAGCAATGAAATCCAAGTATGTTGTAGTGAACTATATTAAATGCATAATCTACGCATTTGTGTAATTTAGAGTCACAATAACAATATGTAGATAGAGTAAAAGTGTAAATTACAATAATATAATGTTAATATTATTAAATTTACGGCAGTGTTTACATCAACTTGACATTTTTATTGGTCGAAATGCGCGGTAATTTCTTTTTAATATTATCTCTATAACAATTAAAATAAATATTTAAGTGACAGGCGATATAATTTTTCGGTAATTAATTTATACAAATTGTCTTACGGATCCAGAGGATAATATAGTTATTGCATTTCGTTAGTAACAATATAGGGATACTATTAGCAAAATTAGAAAATAACACTATCTTTAATAACAATGAAAAAATTATTTAAGTCACGGGTGATCGAATTTTTACGGTAATTAATTAATATAAATTATTGTCCTACGGGTCTTCAGGATAATATGATAATTGCATTTTGTGAGTAACAATAAAGTATAACATTAAAAAGAAGTATAATATAATATATAATATTAGAACAATTCATATAATTTTATTTTTAATTTACCGCGCATTTCGACCAATACAAATGTCAAGTTTATGGTAAACACTGCCGTAAATTTAATCAATATTAACATTATATTATTGTAATTTACACCATCTTCATATTGTTATTGTGTCTCTAAATTACACTTATGCGTAGATTATACATTTAATATAATTCACCTCAACTTGGTTTTGGTTGCTGCGAATCGTCTGCTAATTTCACTATCTCCGGAGTGTACTTTTCAAATTTGTGAGCACACGAAGTAGGAATTTGTATGGCAAAATAAAAATTCTACGTTCTTGTTTTGATCTTGTTTTATCTTAAGTACAAAAAAAATATTCAAGATATTTGTTCTTGTAAGTTGGTGGCGGTTCTGAAATATCCGGTGCTAGTTTTTCAAATAAAATTAATTTGTATAGGGGGGCTAACAATTACAAAGGCGTCGGAGTTATAGACAAATGGAGCTAGACCAGTTGCCACTGTAGTTAGCTGATGCTAGGTGTGAACTATCCGGAGCTAGCTTTTCAAACAAAATGCATTTATAGATGGGATTTATTTGTAAAGGGAGTTGACCATAATTATTATCAAGCCGTTTGAGTAGATATAAATATACGATAACGCCGGTAAATTGATCGCCTGGAAAATATATCGCGAGTAAATTGATCGCCGGAAAATTGATCGCCAGGTAAATTGTTCGTCGGTAAATTCATCGCGTGGAAAATTGATCTCGGGGAAAATTGATCGCCGGAAAATTTATCGCGAGAAAAATTGGTCGCCGGAAAATTTATCGCGAGAAAAATCAATCGCCGGTAAATTTATCGCGTGGATATTTATGCACACAAAAAATATTGTTTATAAAAATACAATTGTTACAAATTTTATTTTAATAATTTAATTTTTTCCCTGAACCTGGCACAACCATTCCGGCACAATCACATAAAATCAATCAGAAAATTTAGTTCTCATTAATTACTAATTAATTATATATATATATATATATATATATATATATATATATATATATATATATATATATATATATAGGGTTTGGCAATAATAATAAAATATTTACTGTGTTACAGGCTTCAACAGAATTAATTTTTGGCCAACATTAAATTCCAGGCTCTCCTTCCTCCCAGTTTAAACCACGTTTAATGTAGTTGTTGCTGTCCCTGAAAAGTTAGAGATATTATATTAATCATCGATGGGAGTCAACAAGGAGCGAAGTGGAGTGATTGGCTTCCGGCGGATCGCAAGTTGGAAAATTGATCGCTGAAGTATTAATCTCGTAATTGATCACCAAAAAAGGATATTTATGCATACAAAAAATAATGTTTATAACAAAACAATTTTTTTGTTCTGTTTATCTATTATAAGACAATTTAATTTTAAAAAACTTACCTACCTATTAAAATATTTCACTTTTTAACTAAATCTGTTTTAGACTTGTTTTATTTACACAGATCCAAAAAGTATTAGATGATAATAACAATAACTATCATGTATAGTAGAAGAAGACGGTTAGTGATTTGGGGTTAGGTATTTTAATAAAAACTGTTATAATTGATAATCGGCAGTTTGATTATTTATATTTTATTTTATTATTTTCTCCGTCCCAGTCGCATCTTCACAAAATTCTGCAGGTGGAGAAAATAATATAATTTTACTTTGTTTGCGAACAAAGTCTAAAAATTCCCATTCATATCTTAGCAAAATTCAGGGAATTATTTATATTATGTATACATTAATTTTATAATTTTCTTGACGATGAACTTATACTATATTAGCGACCAATGTTCTGGCGATCAATTTTCCCTGCGATCAATTACCGGTGATCAATTTTCCTCACGATAAATTTACCGGCGATCAATTTTCCTCGCGATTAATATTCCGGCGATCAATTTTCCTCGAGATAAATTTTCTTCGCGATTAATTTACCAGCGATCAATTTATCTCGCGATTAATTTTCTGGCGATCAATTTACCGGCGATCAATTTTTCCCGCGATGAATTTTCCGCGATCAATTTACCCGCGATGAATTTTCCAGGAACCCAAGATTCAAAGTCTAGATTTACTCCCGCAAAAATGAAGATATCAGTTTTTGCATTGTAAATTATGTTTGTAGATAAAGTTGTCTAGGTAAATTTAGTTTTATGACATGGATTCGAATTTTTTTGTATAACCACTACTAGTAGTGACGATATTATTACAAACTAAAGATGTCAAATATGTTCTAAAATTCCTAATCATAACATTATAATTTTTTTCAAACGTCGTAGAATTGGCATTTTTTGTGACTTGATTCACAAGGTAGAAGTTTCATTTCTACGCCGCTGGAAATTTCTACGCCGCCGGAGTAGAAATAAAATAAATATCCATAGAAACTATATAGAATTAGCGAATAAAAGAAAAGTAGTACGTTTGAAAGAAAAATTTAATGTGTCATTCGGAATAAAAGTGTCTTTGTGTGTCTCGCATGCAATTGTCATACTTGCTTCGCTCGTCGTGCAAACTTCTGTACTCGCCACACACAGTATCACTTTTACTCCTAATAACACAATATACTATTATTTTGTGTTACGTGTAAAAAGGAATGTCCTTCCAATATTTTATTAGTGCATTGCAAAAGAATATTAATTATACATCACTTTTTTTGTACGAATTTATAAGTAAATAAAACTTAAAATAAATATAACTATACGTGTTTTCATTTATTTATCTATAGGTAGGCTATTAAGTTTTTATCGTTTTCTCAGAACTACCCTTTTGCAATGTTTATTTAACTTTCTGAACTTAGAAATTCAATTATATACTATGGAGATTTGAAAAATTCGTATAACAAGACACATTATTCAAACAAAACATGTATTTGACGTAATCCATGTTAATCTCTATATAAAAAACTAAATACCTATATGCTTTTTGCTTTCATAAATCTCTCTTAATCTGTGGGAGACACAGCAATAATCACTTATATGACTTGAACGCGAATTAAATTGATTGCTTTGTGAGTTTCAAACAGAGAGAGAAAGGTATGTTAAATTCGGTAACATGTTAACGAATTTAGCATTTTGACATATCCTCACTAATTAAATGAAGCACAGTTTGATGATGGTGGAGATATTTTTAAATGGCAGTTATTCAATATGTGCTAATAAGACGAAAAATATTTCACCAACCGTGCTAAGGGATTACTCCCAAGTTGCACAACTAACACTTAAAATTTAAACTTGGTTTTGTTCAGTTTGCCAATTATATTTCGTAGAAATTAACATCAATTTATTTGGCTAACTGAATAAAACCTGGTTTAAATTTTAAGTGTAAGTGGTGCAACTGGTCATAAGAGAATTTATTATCCTAATGTTTTTTTTTTTTTTTTTTCTAAAGAGTAGAACCAATATCATTTTTATTGTCAAGTACAGATTTAAATGCCAATTAAAAGCAATGTGGTAGAGATGTAATATAAACGACAATAGTTAATCATTGTAATGAGCAGCGCCCGCCGTCGCCACCGCTGTCGCAGCCACGCCGCCGTCACCGCAGAGATGAGCGAGTGTTATAAATGACGATTAAATGTTAGCGCTGAAAATTAGAATATTAAAACACATTTATCATCAAACCGGTATATACAGTTTTAATACAAAAATAATAACAAATCTAGATGACCGTCGTCTGGCCGAACCCGGGCACGCGGAATCCTCCTTCACGCCGTGATTATTTCTGTAAAAGAATTAACACGTGAGAAATACTCTGTGAGGAGGCAACCATTTGCAAAAAGGTTCAGGCATTCACACACCGTACACACATGTTGGCAACTACGGGCAGTACCGCTAGTTACTACGGACCCTCTGCCGCTTCGGTGGTGATCCGGAGACATTCCTCTTAACCAACTGGATCAGATCACTACAGCCCTAACTGCTGCTGCCGTTGGCGACATCAGATGTGGGTCACTACAGCCTTCCCTGCTGCTACGCTGGCGACCCTCGGGTTCACACGAGCGGCCACTACGGAACCACTGCCGCTTCGGTGGTGATCCGGAGACATTCCTCTTAACCAACTGGATCAGATCACTACAGCCCTAACTGCTGCTGCCGTTGGCGACACCAGATGCGGGTCACTACAGCCTTCCCTGCTGCTACCGTTGGCGACCCTCGGGTTCACACGATGCGGCCACTACAGTACCCAGTACTGCTCACACGCACACTCACAATCATACACATGCTAGATTAACTCTCTCACCTGAATCACTATAATATCGATGTTTTCACACTGAAATCTAGAAATAAACTGAAATAAAATACGTGAATACCAGTATCATTAAATGTAGCTCTTATCCAACAGCATCGGTTACGTACCTAAATAGCTAATTAGAGACAAAACATAATAAATTTAATAAAAATAAACTTACGCAAAATAATATCTGTGACACGAGTGTTTATTTTTAGGGATGACGCAATAGCCACGGAGCGTCGTGCGTTGTAAACAGATCTGTCCGAACTTGTTTAATTACTCGGGTGACGTGATCTAATGTATTTGATGTTTTTATCTAGAATGATGTTCTAGTAATTTCTCGAATACAAACGCCTGAGAATATAAGCACTGTTAGTAAAGGCATTGGACAGTCTGATATAAACAAGCGTCGTGAAACGAATAGTTGGTGATATAAACAGATAGTCGACAAGTGGTGAACATAAATACCTATAGGTATATAAATAAATAACTGAGATAAATATTATTTAAATAAATAATGTTAGAGTTTAAGTAATTAATTATATTTTTATCCTTAATTAGTATATAATATTTGTTTAATTCTATTGTGAGTCAAATTTATTGTCCTTTAATTATCTTATAATGAATATCGTATACGAGTAGGTACAATGGAAAAATGATCCACTTTTAAACAAAATGAAATGTTTAGCAGAGCAATTTTAATTGAAATTCGTGTATATTCAATTTGGATTACTCAAACGAGTTTATTAATTTCTTGGAAAATATTTCAGCGTGTCTACTTGAAATACAATATGATTTGTTTATTACTGATGTTACCTCTATATTTTTGAAAAATTATAAATAAAAAAATCGTTCAGAATTAATAAATATGAAAAAAGTAAATATATACCTGTTGCTACTGTTTCATGTAGGAGTGAATCATGTGACTCCAAAATATAAAGTATATGGAACAGTGGCGTATAAGTAGATCTTTTTTATGAGGGATCCTTCCTAATTTCGTAATTTTTTAGAATTATTCTTAACAAAAGATATTTTGTAATTGATAATCGATTAACAATGAGTATATTCTTAAATATTCTTAATTATTTAAACTACGCAGGATTATAATTAGATTACAATTTTTTTAGTTCTAAAATTTAAGAGTATTTAATCTAATACCGTCCAATTATAAGGGTAGGTACAATTTTTAATTTGAAATAAATTGTATTTTAACAAAATAGAACAATATAATAAACATTTAACGAAGAAAAATTATTTAGTTAATATAAACATTCTTTGTATTAGTTTTTGTAAAATATTGTAAAACCTTAGTAACAATTTAGAACATGAATCATTTATATTAAAACTATATCTTAGAACTTTAAAGAGTCTAACAGTTTAAAAAAGTTACTATTTTTTACCTAAAATAATTGGGGGAAACAGGATATTACGATTGTTTGATTTTACTTGTTATTCATTTGTTCGGGTATTCGAGTCACCCTGTATATTATTTGCTCGGTAATTATAACTTCCGTTTTGTAATCCAGCTACACCAATGTTTAAGGCACATCATAATTAAACACCACCCTGCAAAATGATGGGTGCGGTATGGATTCATTTGAAGCATTTGACACCGGAACTTCAATAATGACTAATGAATGGACTAGCTTCTAGCTAGCAGTAGTATTATAAGTATTTATGGTCCATTTTAGTAAGATAATACATTCGAGCTTCTGTTTATCGCACTGCAGTGTATATAAACCACATGTATATGGACACAAACTGCGTTTGAGCAGATTTGAGCTAGATTTAGGCGTCCCTTCGATGCTCTGGGCTAGATCGTTTGGACAAATAGACAATGGGAGATATTCGTGTTGTACTCGTATAAGAGAAAAGATTGGCAAAAAAATAAAGCATTAATTTTTTTACTGACTACGTTGGTGTGTGGAAGGGATGCTGATTTGCGACTAGACTGAAGAAGATTATGGGTTCGAGATATTTTTAACTCAAGAATCATTATCATTTTTTGTCAAGTTATTGGTTGAATTTTAAAAACTTTTACCCAATCGTCCATAAATATAAATTAGCGTGTAGTCAGCAAAATTTCCCACTACAACTTTTATTTTACGTATATCACATGATCACAACGTATTATGTAAAATTAGGCCCATTTGATGTACTTTTTTATTCTGAACATTTTTTTTTATATTTACACTTTTGTACTAATATTAATAGAGAAGTATTTACAGCCACATGTAAAATTTAACAATGTATTTGATGTACTTTTTTATTCTGAACATTTTTTTTTATATTTACACTTTTGTACTAATATTAATAGAGAAGTATTTACAGCCACATGTAAAATTTAACAATGTATTTCCTAAAGTCCATAAAAAAGTAGACAGCAGGTAAATACAGGATGTTTTTCGGATACGGGACACCGCGATTATTTTCATTATCATTGAACATAGAATAAATTCATTTAAATAAAAGTTGTAGTAGATCAAGGGGGACATTCACATTTGTGAAGAAAAAAAATTTGACCAGTGATTCTCAACCTAAAACGTAAAGATATATATATATATATATATATATATATATATATATATATATATATAGTTTTTAAATGGGATGCTATATATTTTTTAAGCTCATTAGATAGAGTATTGTTTCTCAATTCAAGCATGTAATTATTTTATATCCTTACATGACACAAATATTGAGATAAATGCAATTGAAATTTAAATAATAGTATATTGTGTTATTAGGAGTAAAAGTGATACTTTGTGTGGCGAGCATGGAAGTTTGCACGACGAGCGAAGCGCGTCGGACAATTGCATGCGAGGCACACAGACACTTTTATTAGAATGACACATTAATTTTTTTTCAAACGCGCTATATTCTTTTTCATCGCTAATTCTATGTAGTTTCTATGGATGTTTATTTATTTTATTTCTAAGCAGCCGGCGTAGAAATTAGCAATTTCTACCTTGTGAATCAAGTCACAAAAAATGTATTTCTACGACGTTTGAAAAAAATATTTTTATAGTTATTTTTCAGTAGGCTATGCATGAAAAAAGATTATTTAAATTAAAACAAAACAAATATTTGTTAATAACTTTATAAATAGCAAGAAAATAATCAGGCTGATTTTTTGTTTTCCGCATCGTTGTGATGGCGAAATACGATTGACAGTTTGCATTGGCGTACATACTTCCACTCATTTTCATTATTTCTCGCAGTAAGAAAGTATATTTCCAAAATAAGCTTGTCATGTTCTTCGTTAAACACCATTCTATCGTAACGATTTGAATAAATAACATTTTAATTTTAAAAGATAAAACAATCTGTATGTCAAAAAGTTCAAAATACCTAACGCCGCTGACTTTTTTAAATGTCGGTAATATAGGGAACATAATTTGACATTGCCAGTAAATTGATACTATTTTTTTTTTCGTGGAAGATATATTTGATCATAATCAGGACTTTTTCAAGCCACGTGGCATACAATCATTCTGGATAACTTTAATTAATATTAATTATTAATTTAAATTTCTATAAAAAAATAATGTACTTCAGTTAAGAGTACAGAATTATTGATAAGACACATGATTCATATTTTTTTAGAATTTTATTGTGTCGAAAAATGATATTAGTTTCGAAAATCTTGCAGGAAGATTTAGATGTCTCATCTATTTTTCTACAAAGTTCCCGTAAATCTCATTCATCATTTGTAGGTGAGGCACGAAATTTTTTTATGCCCGTGTCGAAAATGTTGCCGCCTTGTTCCATCATCCAACGTTCCATTTCTTCTTTTACCTCATCTTCGTTATTAATTTTCATTCCCGCCAGATGTTTACTTCAATGAAGGAATAAATGAAAATCAGCCAGTGCCAGATCGAGACTGTGTGATGGAAGATCCACAACAGCTTGTCCAAAATCATAGGGTAAAGTTTTGCTGACATGCGCTCTTTGAGTCGCTGAGGGCAGAATTTATCATGCAGCAGACACACTGCGCGAGTCAACATTCCTTACCGTCGGTTTTGAATCGCGCTTCGATGTTTCTTTCAGGTTATACAGTAGTGATTCGTACTCACATTATACTTATTCAGAAAACGTACAACCGAGCGGATTTCGCACCTGGCGAAAAAGTCAAGAGGAGGTTTCATTGTAAACGGCTGCTGTTGCCAAACTACTTGTCTTAGAGAGCTGTCGAACTACTCATTTCAAAAGGGAAGAGTCCCTCTACATCAGTGGTGTCAACAAAAAAATTCCCCAGGCCACCATTTCCTTTATATATTTAATTTTTGGACGGCCGATTAAAAGTAGTTCCCTACTATATTAATACTCCATTCCACTTCTTAAAAGCTAACAGAACATCTTTTTGAAAGATGTTTTTAAAGACCTACATCATTTTCTTATATATTTTAGCGGGACATTCGTATAAGCAAAACTAATAACGATTATCAACTTTTATTGACTATTTTCGTAACGTGTAAACATTTTCATTTGTAACATTTCTAGATATAACCTAACCTAACGCACAAAATTAAGGTCTGCAAAACTCGGGCAGTCATATTCATTTTTCAATTAGGTTTGTGACTTTAATTTACTGTGATGTGCAGTGCCCGCCGTCGCCGCCACTTTCTTCGCCGTTGTCCCCGTCGCTGTCGCCGCCACTGTCGCGGGGTCGTGCGAGCGTCTGTTAGCGATGACTCAACGGACCTGTCTGAACCTGCTTAATTACGCGGTTGATGTAACCTATTGTGTTTTATCTAGAAGTCTTCCAGTGAGTTCTGGAATTTTCGGCTACGTATATAAGCACCGATAGCGAAGGCACTGAACAGTCTGATATATATATATATATATATATATATATATATATATATATATATATATATATATATATATATATATATAAGCGTTGAGTGTTAAACACTTGGTGATATAAACAGATAGTAGACAAGTGGTGAATATAAATAAATACAGTTGTATAAATAAATAAGTGATCTATATATTGTTTAAATAAATAATCTTAGTGTTTAAGTGTCTTATAATATTCTTAGTCTTAATTAGTGTTTAATATTTGTTTAATCGTAGTGTTCGTTATATTTATCATCTTTTAGTTATATTTAATATCTATTTATGGTTATAATAAACTTTTATTTTAATTAATAATAATTGTCTAATATTAACACTTCGCCCAAATAAATAAAAACGTTACAATTGGTGTCAGGTGTGGGGTTAACAAACTGTGAAGTGTTAAATAAAAATAAATAATATGGCGACTAAACAATTAAAACTAAGTGTATTAAAAGTAAGTGATCTCAAGACCGAATTGGAAGAAAGAGGAAAGAAGTCAGTTCTTCAAGAGAGACTGAGAGAAGCATTAATCGATGCTGGTGAAAATCCTGATGATTACTTATTCGAAATTCAGTGTGACATTCGTAAACTTATAGAAGAAAGTTCTAGAAAATCAGAAGAAAGTTCTAGATCACTAAAAGAAGAATTAAAACTGGAAATAACAGAAAATTCTACAACATTAAAAGAAGAATTAATGGAACATTCTAGAAGTTAAGAAGAAAAATTAATGGAAAGTTCTAGAAAATTAGAAGACTTGACAGAAAATTCTAGAAAATTAGAAGAAAAATTAATGGAAAGTTCTAGAAAAACAGAAGAAAATTCCAAAATATTAAAGGAAGAATTAATGGAACATTCTAAAAATTTAGAACAAAAATTAGAGGAGAATTCTAGAAAAACTGAAGAAGAACTGAAGAATTTAAAAGTTGACTATGACAAGAAGATTGACATCACAAGTGGCACCCATGAGCAGGGACTAGCTGCAACACAATCATGGAAAATAGATGAGTTTGACAAGGCCTTTGAGGCCCTAACACCAACAAATGTTTACACACTCAACAAGGAGGCTCTACAAGCACACCTCCAAAACCAGGGTGCCGATAGCACTGGCACCGTAGACGAGCTTCGGCGACGAGTAGCAGCTCTAATAAAACCGCCAAACCGAACTCACCTCCAGCAACAAACCCCGCTGCCGATACCGACAAACCAACAACCGCCACTGCCACAACACCCACCTGCAAACTCGCTAGGAAATGGAACGTCCACTTCGACGGGAAAATAGACCCCATATCCTTCCTCGAGCGAGTGACCGAGCTCAAGGAGAGCTACGGCATCCAAGACGGCCAGCTACTATCCGCGCTACCGGAACTCTTCTGAGGATCAGCCCTGCTGTGGGTCCGTAACAATCGCGCACAATGGGGCTCCTAGCAAGATTTCCTGGACGATTTCCAGTTGTACTACGTCGGCTCCGATTACACCATACGGCTGGAAGAAGAAAGAAATCGGCGAATACAGAAGCCAGGAGAGAAGGGAAAATAATATATCACAGATATACAGACCCTCATCCGCCGACAAGAGAAACTGACTGCCGAGGAGGCACTCTTCCGCCCTCGAGCAGCTGGGGGCAACCATTAGTACACGTCCACGGGTCATCACGCAGCAAGCAGGCTCAGCAATAGCAATGCAGGTAAGCACGGTTCAGCCTCAAACCTGGGAAGAACAACTAGCATGTTTCTTAGCGTCCCGAGCTCCCTGAGTTTGAGCAACTGCAAGGGGTAACGTCAAAAATGAAGCACCACATACGGCTGAAGGATACTACGCCTATTAAACAGAGGTACTTACCTCGCAATCAGCGCATGCAGGAGGTATTAAATGAGGAAGTAGCTTCGATGCTGGCCGATGACATCATCGAAAAGTCGCAGAGCCCTTGGAGTTCTCCAGCAGTAATCGTAAGCAAGAAAGACGGACGACCGAGGTTTTGTATAGACTTCAGACAACTCAACAAGGTAACGGAAAAGGACGCCTACCCATTACCGTATATTTCAGCGATCCTCGACAAACTCAGAGCAGCAAAATACTTTTCGCCGATTGACCTGAAGAACGGGTATTGCAGGTAAGAGTAAGGTAAGGCAGTAAAAAAAATTAAAATGTTTCAACTGTCACTTGAAACTGTTATTTTCCCCATCAAAATCATTGTCTGAAATATTGTGAAATGATTGGACGCATTTACAAATTTACATTTAGAATATAAAACATGGTGATATTTTAAATGTAAATTCGAAATTATAAATTTCTTAAATTCATCATGAACCAGTAAAGGCAGATATGTACAATTTATTTTTATAAATGTAGATTCATAAATCTAAATTTGTAAATTAAATCCATTATAAACCAGCCATTTACAGATATGTAAATTTGAAAAAGTGACAAAACACATATATTCTTTTTGATTAATATAAAATTATACATAAGAGTGGCTACTGAGTTGCGATTTTGTTCATTATTTACAGATTAACAGATCTCTAATGCCCATAGTTGCACCAACAAGTCTTAAATTTTATGAAAAGTTTAAACAAAAAATGCAAATCAAAATTTTTAAAATAATATAATATATAATACAATTCATTTGACATTTCATTTCAATGCAATATTGTCAATTTAAAACAAGTTTAATATTTAAGTTACGTGGGTGCAAGCGGCCATTAGATGTGAACAAAATCCATCCATTTCTTATTCAATTTATGACATTGTTAGACATTGCTTGGAAAAAATTAATTTAATAAAATTATATCATAACAATATTTGCACAAGTTATAGGTTATAATGAATTCTGACAGATAAATAGTCAAATATTTGTTTATCTTTTTGTTAAAATGTATACGCTTGTACCGTTCCTTTTTGAGCGACGGCAGCGCCGACTACTGGAAGCGATAAGCATCTTTGAGCTGATCATTGTCAAAGACCGGAAAATGTCAGTTACAATTACTTGTGGTTTTCAAGCTGTAAACTTGAATGTTTTTCGAAATAAAAATAAAAGTAAAGAAAAAAAATTAGTGGAAAGCTATGAAGTTTCTAGAGTCAAGGAAATTATTGAAAATAATTCGCGAAAATGAAGGTGCTGTTTTCAGAGAAACTTCAGGAGCTCTAGGCAATAGAGCACATTAAAAAAGTTTTATAATGTCGAAATTAAGGTAAAATAATGTAGATATTACTAGTTTAAATAATAATTAATTTAAAAATACGTTAGGTGAAGAAAGATGCAAGAATCATGTACGACTGATAACAAAGAAACTTCAGTGCAATTTTACTGGATTTGCCTAGGGCCTGTAATTCCCAAAAGACAAACTTTTTAATTTTAAATCGACGAAATAACTGTTACAAAATATATGTTTCCCAATAAAGAAAATTTGATTTCAATAATGAAAATGACTAATAATACACAAAATTGATTATAACAGTTTTATGTTTTTATAAAACTATAGTTAAATCGGGGCAAATGCACATATCTAATGTGTATCATATGGCTGGAGATAATAGTGAATATGTGTCTCTCTGATTCAGAAAACGAGTAATCACAGAAAAATTATTACAATAATTGTATCGTTACTGTATGTTTTTTTTTAAATTTAATCGTGGCATATATGTATATCAAGGATGTATACCCATGTAGATAATTTACTGAATATATGTACTTACATCTGATTAGAGCCCCTGTTTTCTTAAAAAAAAAACATAAATTTTGATTTGATTACAACAAAGGAACTTTGATTACAATAATGAAAATGGTTAATCACGAATGTTTCTTTAATTTTAATGGAATTTAATTTATGATATATTTACAGCTGCATTGTCTTGTAAAATTGTAGGTCCTAGTTTTTTGATGATGGCCTGAAAAATATTTTTTTGCATAAAAGGCTAAATTAAACTCTAGATAAGACTGAATTATTATAAATTCAAGTTTATTTACAAAACATTTCTTTATTTATTAAAATATTTAAGTGATAGAAGTAATGTTTCTTGTATTAAAATTACTTATTAATATATTATTCAACTAATCAAAGTTCAGATTTCTGGGTTTCTACTTTCAAAATTTGAGAAATTTTGAGCGCAGCATGTTCACCTTCCTTTTATCTTAATTATTTCTACTGAACCAAGTAGTCATTATCGATGATAAAATCTTTTAAAGTTAAAATAACACGTAAATCCTATTGAATACACATATTCCTGTCAGCTCAAATATTGCATTTTCGGCCGATTGGCGTCGCCTCGAGCGTTACGGTACTTACGGTACAAGCATATATTATTACGGCATATTACCCATTGCTGGGTATGCTAATCTGCTTTGTCCACCGATTTCGTTAATGATAAATTAATAATTTTATTAATTTATGGGAGTAAAATATTACGTTATTTACATATATTTGGTGACATTTGATGCATTTTTTTATATTTATATTGCTGTCACACCCACCGTTTTCAATTAAAACGGGGGGCAACAGTTTACAAAAAAGTGATTTACCAAATTAATTTCCTATGTACACCCTGAAAACAAACCTGGTATAATAAATATAAAAAATCTGGTGTGGGCAGCACGACACCTCTCGCCATTTACCGCCCGAGTCACAAAAAAGATTAAGCTAATCCTTATTTTTGGATTAGCGAATTTTACTTTAATTTTGGCAGTTTATTTCTTAAAATATAGTTTAATCTAATCCTAGTAACTACCTTTTTTGATAATAAAATGTAGATTAAATTTTAAATACCGGGATAGAATAGAATTCACTAATTCAAAAATGAGAATTAGCTTAAACTTTTTTGTGAATCGTTAATTTTTATTAATCTAAATACATACCTACATAATTACATATGCTGGAAACTGTATTGATTTCCTTTTCTATTGTTCTATTTACTTTTTCTTTTTGAAATGTTACTATTATTAATTTGAAATGATTAGTTCTTTGACAGTGACATTTATCTGTGAGTTACATACATTTGAATAACTGCGCAACCAAGGAGTTTTGTTTATTTAAAGCGTAGACTCCGGGATATGTAGAAAAAGTAATAATGCAAATTTGTAGAAAATTTAATCTTTAATTTTTATAATAACATTAATCTCGAAAAAATAACATTTAATAGTTATTTATATATCAAGGCCGCGAAATCACTCTTTAGCGTACCGAGAGAAAAATTGTCGCCGAGGCCGCTTGCGGCCGAGGCAAGACAATCTCGAGGGCGCTAAAGGATTTCGCGGACAAGGTGTACACAATATTTTTTGTGCAACCGTAAAAAATATGTAATTACAAATTTTATTAATTTTCAACAGTTTCTCTATAAATAAAAAGTTAGCTTTCAAGGTGGCTATTAACATTTGATAAACAAAACCATGCAATTCTCAAGTGTCAAAGTGATTGTTTACCTAATTTCGCGGCCGCTATCATGACAACGGTCGCGAAATCCAATTTCGCGGCTTATATTGCGGCTGCGAAATGCTTATTTCGCGTCCGGTTGCACAAAAAGGTATTTTTCGAAGAAAAACTATTTTGAGCTTCTAGTAAAGTGCCATTTCCGGTTATCCGGTTTACACCAAAATCTAATAGGCTCTTTCTATTACAGAAAAAGTTCGAAATACAAGGTTTCAAAATTTTCTGAATGATAGTATTTGAGTTAGAGTGGAGGATCCACACATACATACGTACACACATACGCACAGACATCATCGTGAAAATGTTAAATTCTAGGGACCTTAAAACGTGGTCATTTACCAAAATCTCGATATGTGATTTTTAACACGATCCCTATACCTGCCTTACCAAGGGTAGCGGGAGGTAAAACGGAACCCGGTATAAAAATTTAAATTCATATATTTATTTGTAACAACGGATGTGTTAATTATTATTTCAGGTAGAGTACGTCAGTAACGATTTCAAACAGATAAGGTAATTTTTACAGGCATATCAATGTTCAAATTTCATCATAGATACGCGTGTATATATTTGTTAAATTCCCTTTCGTATAAAAAATAAATCACATTACATTACACATTTCTGTAAAATGTCGTCAGATTTCTGTTACTAGATTTACGGGAAGGAATATTATCAATTTTCGCTGGTTCAACGTTACTAAAAATTATGAATAAAATAAAGTATGCTATCCTGCTTTAAATCTTCAAACATTGAACTAAACGAAATCAAATAATAAACATTTATGTGTTAATTATCATTACCAAATATTGTGAAACATCTCTGATGTTCACAAGTGGTTGTGCATGTACATATGATTATAAAAGATTGCGCTTTGGTTTCTACATTAGAATAATGTATTTAACATTGGCAACGTTGCTGGACGGCACTGTGATGTTAGCATGAATAAAAATATACAAATTGGACGTCACAAGTACTGGATATGCATGAAGTATATACGGTGGACGTCGGATCCACTCAGTGTAGAGGAGCTCATAATATCGTCAAATATACGTAGATGTATATCGTTGGAAATCCAGTTTATTTAAATTTGAAGCGAAATTCATAAGCAGGGGAAAAAATTAGTCGATATACATTGTAATATCGAAGCCTATCTCTACTCCTTTTGGTAGTTGCCGCAATGTCCTAGCCACGAAAGGACGCAGCAATGATATCACTTTTTTGTATTCACACTTTAGTTCTAAAATAAATAGGGTAGAATTTACAGCCATATGAAAATTTTACCTATGTATTTTCTATGGTCCATAAAAAAGGAGACACCAGGCACATGAAGTAGCTCATTACAAGTTTATGTTCCAAGCAACATGTGTTTCATTTTCATACATTTACATGATGTATTATGAGTACATTACAATTATACGAGATATGAGCATGTAATACTAATATTATTCTTTGTCTTCTATATTTATGTATTGTTATTATTACAGCCTTTTTACCTTCCGTCGCCTTTAGGTAAGGAAGGTATTGTCTTTGGTCAAAAAATTCGATGATGAGTTTTTATTGAATAAGCACGATTTAGCGTCCCTAGAATACGATTTTACTATTTTTAGGATGATGTCTGTATGTATAAATGGATGTAAATATGTATGTATATATGTATGTATGTGTGTATGTATATATGTGTATGTGTGTGACGATTTTTTCGGATCGCATAACTCAAATACCACCTTTCCAAAAATTATAATTTTTGCGTATTCCTTTTCTTTAGATCCATATGAAGAGCTGATTAGATTTTGGTTATAACTGGTCGACCGGAAGTACCCTAATTTGAAGATCATAACTGTTTTTCTTGAAAAAAATGCCGTTAAATATCACTTTTTCGCATTTAATGTTATTATAAATATTTAATAATATTTTATTCTCTATATGATTTGATTATATTGTATACTTCCTGTTCAATTGATATAGAGTTAAAAAAATCTGATGTGGCCAACACATGACCTCCTGTCAATTCTATATTTGAAATAGCAATGAGCTTTAAGTAAACTATCACTTCCAGTTGATCGTTTGTAAAGATAGTTTAAATAAATAGAAAAGTATGTAATATCAAATTTTGGATTATATTTTATGTTTTTCCTCGAAAATCTGTTAAGAACTCCAAATTAAGTACCACTTCCGGTTTATCATATAGGTATAACCAAAATCTGATGTTTCAATATACACGAGTTTTAAATACCAAATTTGATAAGTTTTGAATCATATTTTAATATATTTTTTCAAAAAAATCTGTTTTTCCCTTCCTGTAACGTAGTTTATCGTTTTTATTAATATAAAAGTCTTAAATTCCAAATTTGAAAAGTTTTGGATTGTATCAATTTATTTTTCACGAAAATCTGTTTAGAGCTTCAAATAAACTATCACTTTCGGTTTATCAATTTTAGCCATAATCTAATATGTTGCTTCTCTTTATATAAAAGTCTTAAATACTAAATTTGACAAGTTTTGGAATATATCCATTTTTCACGAAAATCTATTCAGAGCTTGAAGTAAAGTATTATTTCAGGTTTATCAATTTTAGAAAAAATCTAACATGTCGTTCTCATTAATATAAAAATATGAAATACCAAATTTGAAAAGTTTTGGAATATATCATAATATATTTTTCACGAAAATCTGTTGAGAGCTTTAAGTAAAGTATCACTTCCGGTTTATGAACTTTAGAAAAAATCTAACATGTTCACATTCATATAAAAATCTTAAATGCGAAATTTCAAAAGTTTTGGAATACTTATAATATATTTTATCACGAACATTTGTTGAGAGCTTTAAGTAAAGTATCACTTCCGGTTTATGAATTTTAGAAAAAATCTAACATGTTCACATTCATATAAAAATCTTAAATACAAAATTTCAAAGTGTTGGAATATATCATAATATTTGTATTTTATCACGAAAATCTGTTGAAAGCATCTAGTAAAGTATCACTTCCCGTTTACCAATTTTAGAAAAATCTAACATGTCGTTCTCATTAATATAAGAATTTTAAATACCAAATTTGAAAAGGTTTGGAATATATCATAATATATTTTTTACGAAAATACACTGACCGGCACGAAAAACGGGCCATTTTATTGTAACAAAAATGCTAATAACACTTAATTTCAGTAATTTCTATAAAATGTTGTTATTGATATATGTGAACTGAACTTCCTCGACCTCACATCAATCATCAACTCCTAAAAACATCACTAATATTCCTATTCTTAACTTGTCATAACGAAATCACGAAATTAACAAAATGTATTAGTAGGCTTATATTGGTTTCATTTATTTCATTTGCTTGTTTCATTGTTTATTTGTCAATTCAGAACTCCTTCGACAGCACCGAGTAGCTCGTTTGCGTTTTGCGAGAGAACATATGAATTGGGATGAAGCTGATTGGAGTCGGGTTTTATTCACAGATAAGTCACGATTCTGCTTGAGGTCTCCAGATGGACGTAAAAGAGTATGGCGACGAAATGGGGAACGCTACGCACCATGCACTTTTAGCAGTAACAACATTTTTTTTATATAAGAAAAAATGGCCCGTTTTTCGTGCCGGTCAGTGTATGTTAAGAACTTCAAGTAAAATATCATTTCCGGATTATCAATTTTAGCCAAAATTTAATATGTTGTTCTTCTTCATATAAAAATCTTAAATACTTAATTTGACAAGTTTTGGAGTATATCATATTATATTTTTCACGAAAATCTATTCAGAGTTTCAAGTAAAGTGTCATTTCTGGTTTATTAATTTTAACGAAAATCTAATATATTGTTCCCCTTGATGTAGAAGTTTTAAATTCTAAAATTAAAAAGTTTTGGATTAAATTTTAATATAGTTTTTCATTAAAAACTGTTACGGGCTTCAAGTAAACTTGTCACTTCCGGTTATCCAATTTTACCCAAAATCTAATCAACTCTTTATATAAATGCAGAAAGCTTAAAATAGAAATATAAAACAGAAATATTTAGAAGTTTGTTATAAGAGTTATCGTGGACGAAAAAATCGTCACACACACACACACACACACACACACACACACACACACACACACACACACACACACACACACACACACACACACACACACACACACACACACACACACACGCACGCACGCGTAAAAATAGTAAAAATGTGTTGTGGGGACCCTAATTTGTGCTTATTTACTGAAAACTCTCTATCGAATTTTTGGCACGATTAAATTACCTCCCTTACCTACCGTATGACGGGAGGTAAAAATTATAAATAAATTAAATTTCACAAAGCAGCCAGCTATGCTATAAACATGGAAGCATCTACTACATTAAGAAAATTCTGATTGACAAATGTCAATGTCAAAGTGCAATTTACATAATATGTTTGAATTTTACTGGAAATATATAGAATCTTACAAGAAACTTTCTGTATGGAATTTGTACAAAGTACATAGAACTGACTGAAGGTAATGTATTGAAAATATGGAATCATTTGCAAAAAAAACTTTCTGTGTGGAAGGGTAGGTAGTTATTGTGTAAATTTGTTGTTCAAGCACTCTAGAATCCGGTTATTTCGATTCTCCGGCAATACAAATCAACTTATATAATTCAAACTAAAACTAGCTTATGTACTGCACCGGAAGGATTCTAAAGCAGATAAGTTGAATACCATGAAACTCAATCTGTAAAGAAGCTAATACTGCACTTACCTTCTACGTTTTACTTTATTGCAAACAGACGTTAATTTATTGCGCATTTTAAAAGCTGAAATATTGTAAATATTTACACAAATTTTCTTGTTTATTTATTAATTCAGTCCTGGTAGGTATTTTAATTACTAAATTGATTACACACTATTTTATGTTAATATTTTTCTTTTTCTTCTTCTTCTGCGTGTTTATTTCTGCGTCGCTGCAGGTTACGCATAATTGCTTGGTCGTCGCCTGTAAAAAATATTGATTTTTTTTCTTAAATCAAAAGTTAACTTCATATTATGCATATATTCAAACAAATATTTACAATTATTATACTTTACATTCACGATTTCATGTGACGTCATAGTTTCACACACACACACACACAGACACACACACGCACGCGCACGCACGCACACACACACACACGCATACACACACACATACACACACACACACACACACACACACACACACACACACACACATACACACACACACACACACACACACACACACACACACACACACACACACACACACACACACACACACGATTGTCACATGGTTACAAACCTTATTTGAAATTTCAGCGCACAGCCAAGGTATTCACTGTTATTCCAAAATAACCAATATAACCTACAATTTTTAAATTAACGTTAAGCCTTAAACAGTTGGTATTTGATTTAAAAATACATATAATGAAATATTTTAAATTAACAAAGGCAGAACGGACAAAGAAACAATAAAGTTTCAAGAAAATACAGAAACATCAAACGTATTTCCAATTTTATTTGACAGCGCAAACAATTTTTCTATTTAATCACATTTTTGTCACTAAATAGTAGATACTATTATATATATATATATATATATATATATATATATATATATATATATAAATTCATAAATTTATAGCTGTCCTGAAGAAGGAATAAAGAAATTTCGAAAGATTGACATGTAACTTTAAAAAGTATCATTTAACATCTTTCTCATCATTCTGACTGCCGTACCCGTAAAAACATTTTCATCTAATTAACTGATCAGTCGTGATCACACCGTACCTCTACTATATATATATATATATATATATATATATATATATATATATATATATATATATATATATATATATATATATATATATATATATACATAAATGAAATATATGGAAAATAAAATGTTATTCGATATTGGTAACAACATAAAAATATTAGCTGGTACCACAAGCCTTGTTTTGACTAAAACGCTGTTTATGAAATTTCAAATTCAAATTTCAATATTTAATCTCACTCATATGTTTAAAGAATGATTTTTTTATATATTTGTTTGAATACAAACTATATTTTGTTAAATTTTATATTATTTATTATTGTTGTATCATGTCAGATTAGTAAGAATGTTAATATTAACAATGAGTTAATAGTTTGTAAATATGAAATAAATTGTGAAAAATTGTGAGCCATCGGGATTCGAACCCGATACGCACAATATATTTCATATTTACAAACTGTTAACTCATTGTTAATATTAGAATTTGGTTTGGTAGGGCCTTGAGTAATTTATGACTCGTTCACTAGTTTAAATGCAGTAGTAGCTTGGCAACCCCACATCTAATTATGTGACGATTAATAATATAACCAGGAGATCCTCAAGATCCTTGAGGATTGTCTGATCGGCGACTGGTGCTAGTTCATTTAGCGATGGGCAGAGTGCACCGTGAGGAAGCGAACTAACTCTAAGCCCCTCATCTGGGTACGTAAAACCTTACAAAAATTTACATATTCTCATGTACAGAAAATACATTTGTTTCTATGAAAAAAGTAAAAAATAAATAAAAGCGCAAAAATCTGTCATAGATTCCTGACGTTTCAACTTATTTTCAAAACGAGGAAAATGAAAACACCTTTATTGTAGTTGATGACAACAAAGTAATAATTTGTTCCATAGCATCAATGATTTTGGTAAAATGTTATCATTGTTTTCGACTATTTTTACGGTTCCTGAAATAAAAAAAATATAAACAATAGCACATTTGTATGCAGTACTTTCTGTAGCAAAAACGTAAATACAATTTTTCTCTAAAGTAATTAGGGGAGCAAATAATTGCATATTAAGGTTTTATCATTGAAACCCCTCTAGGGTGGGACGTGAAAACTTCCTTCTTTTGAAGGCGAATAAAATAAAAAGTATTGTTGATAGACAAATATTATTTTTGGATAATGAGAGAACATAATTTCAAGTTTTAAACAAAACACAAAAAGGTGGTAGCACTATGTACTGATGCAAACGATATCTGAAGCTCCTCTCTCCGCTTTCCAATATTCGGGATATTTTCCGAATAAGATTATTTAGCTGAATCAGGATTGTAGAGTGGTGTTTGTAAACCTCTGTCTTAAAATATCCCAAAAAAATCACATGGCATTAGAGTTGTGAGGGCAATGTTCTCCTGTCCTCTCGATTTGAGGTGACATCCCGGGACCGGCGCGCTTGCCCGATGTAACGCCATGTTACTTTTTTATAGAGATATCTCAAGGTAGAGATTTACAAGCACTGGCCTATAACCCTGCTTCCGCTGAAGAATCTTATTCGGCAGGAAATAGCCCGAACGTGTAGAGCAAAGCTTCAGAAATCGGTTGCATAAGTGCATAGAGCACAGTGGTAGCACCTTAAGATCTTTTGTTTAAAACTGCATGATTTGAAACTTGAAATTACTTATTTACTTTTATTATCCAAAAATAAATTTTGTCGATCAGCAATACTTTCTGTTTTATAAAAACAGAAAGTTTCTAGCCTTCACGTTGTACAATATAAGATCTGTTTTGTAAATCTATTTCTAACTTGAAATTGTACAATAAAGGACTATTATTAAATTTGTGAAACAAATCCAAGTGTTTTTATTATTATTATTTTTTTCGTAATCATGTTGCATTGAATGTCAATAGCTTCATTAATGAATTTTATTTTACTAACTTTAAAAATAAAAATACCTTGAACTTTCCTAAATTTAATCCTTTAGTTATTTACAAGTCTTCCAAGATATATATTTAATGTTTTTGGAATATTTCTGAAATATATTTATAAATGAGATTTTTAAATCTACATCTTATTGTCTGCAACATTATTCCTTCTTCATTAAATTGAAATTCATTAATATACAAAATGTTTGATAAGTAATCACGTACACAAAAGATATTTACATTGTATTATATTTCTTAGTGCAATGGGTCATTAGGATAATTATTGCATTTTATGACACCCACATACAAGTAGATAGGTATGTCATTACCGTTCCATTTTACCATCTACGTTGTTTATGTATTCTGTTTCAATTTCTATATAAATATATTAATCGATTAGTGCCCATATTCATAAACACTCGTGGAATTTTAAACGGCTCGTTATAATTTTTATTCAGTAAAAACAATCGACTGACAGAAAAATCGAAATTTAAGTAGTCAAGTTTGATTCTATTTGTCAAAAATTTTAACGAGCCGTTTTGAAACTACGAATGCTTATGAATATGGGCATTAGAGGTGATTTTGGACAATAGCCTCGAATAAGTAGTTAGTATTACAATTTTATATTTTGCATCTGAACTATAAATTTATGGACGTATTCTTTTCAAAACTGTAAGTCTCAAAGATCTGTGTATATGTAAGTAATAAACAAAATCGCAACGAAAACAGATACTACTTTTATGCCTAATTTTATATTAATCAACACTTTTTAAATTTATGTAACCACCGTTCCGTTAATTTACACTAAACTTATTTCCGAGCTCCGTATGAGTTTGTCCTTCTATCCGGCCGTCTACTATATTTTTCCGTTGTCATTAGTACAATTCTGGAGCACCGCGTGTCTTCGCCATATTAAAAAATACTAAATAATATTAATTTTTACCTTTCGTCCAGGGACGTAACTAGGATTATTTTCTGGGTGGGCCAAAAATGGGCCAATGAAAAATCTGAGTGGGCCATATTTATATCATAAAAATAGTATTATAATAAAAGGACTTCAAGTTCCACTATTATTTGGTTATATTTATTTAGGACGTTTCGAGCAAAATCCGCTCATCTTCAGCAACTATAAAGTTCAAGTTGAGAATTAAAAGTAAATACATATAATGTTGAAGCAGTATTACAATGTTATATATCAGCGAAAATTGTAAAAATTACATGAATATTATACTCTTCGTAGTCAGATGGAGCATGGGCCCCCAATTCAATGATGCAACACGCCGCTGACACGACCCATTAACATCAGTTGTTAATGGGCCGTGTCAGCGGCGTGTTACATCGTTGAATTGGGGGCCCATGCTCCATCTGACTACGCAGAGTATAATTTTCATGTAATTTTTACAATTTTCGCTTATAACATTGTAATTCTGCTTCAACATTATATGTATTTACTTTTAATTCTCAACTTGAATTTTATAGTTGCTGAAGATGAGCGGATGTTGCTCGAAATGTCCTAAATAAATATAACCAAATAATAGTGGAATTTGAAGATCTTATATTTATTAATGCACATTACCAACACGGTTCCCTCACACAATATTTAAATATTACAATAAAAGTAAATTACATATCACCATAATATAGGTATGGATTATACATAGCAGCATAGAAACGGTAAAACAAAATAAACAAAAATTACAAATACTTCTAAGTAATAACTAAAATTTGAAAGCAGAAATTGCACTGAAAATTCGAATTGTTAATGTAAAATAATATATAAATATGTTATAAAACTAGTAGGGCCATTATTGTTTTAATTATAGTTTTACATTAATTTTCATAAAATTTTGTGTTGAGAAGTAAATGATATTCTGCGGCTAGCATATCAATTTGTGTAATGCTTAGCGAAAGGAAACATTTTCTATTACTAATGTTAAATGTGCGTTACAAAAATTATCATCTTTACTTTTTAACATATTAATATGAAGACATCTTCTCATTGAATTACAGCACTCTATGCTTATTTCATGTTTGCAAAATCCAGAATCGGTTTACAGGAATCATTGTGTAAAATGCAGCTCCCTTATAAATAAATACATACTTTAATTCAGCAATTTAAAAATATCAATCTAATCTTTATTGAAGTGTCGTAATTGATTCCTAAATTTTTGTTTTAGATACTCGTCATAATAGTTCGTCGTTGCTTAGAGCAAAAATATTTTTTTTATATAATTTTATTTTATTTCAATGTTGATAAATAATGTAATAAGGAATTATCAGTTTACTATATTCCAAATAAAATTTGTCGTAAACGCTAATTCAACATATTTTAATTTTTGTAAAAAAATAATTTCAGTTTTGTGAATTCATCAGATATCGTTGGTATAATATATATTAGTCCAGATACCTTTCGTATACACTTCCATATTACAAATATCTCTGGCGTGTCCAGTATGGTATCATCCGCTAAATTAATTAGCTACATGTTAATCAACATTCATTTCAATTCGGTAAGAAAGTTGTTAAATACTAGCAACACTGTTGAAAATTCTTATCAATTTCAATAGAAACAAATGTAACGTGTCATATTTTATTTAGTGTTTCCAATTATTATTGATTACTTGCTATAGCAATGTTGATAAGAAAGAATAATTTTGCTACAGAATTGGGGCGATTTCTTAAAAAATAGTTACTTTAATTTTTTTCCACGGATAGACATTTTTGGCAGTAGGCTCACATACAAACTAAAATGTTTATTCTGCAATATGTACGTTTTCCATCCACACAAAATGTATTACACGTTCTAAAATTATTATCTCTTTTACAAAATAGGCTTTAATAGATCTTGAAATTTTTTGGGTGGGCCAGCGGGCAGGCCAACACATCAATGAGATTTTGTTTACGGACAATCAACCGGAAGTGATACTTTACTTAAAGTTCATTGCTATTTCAAACATGGAATTGCTGGGAGGTAATGTGTTGGCCACATCAGATTTTTTTGTTTGTAACTGGAAATTTCCACGGCCCATTAACAACTGATGTTAATGGGTCGTGTCAGCGGCGTGTTGCATCATTGAATTGGGGGCCCATGCTCCATCTGACTACGAAGAGTATAATATTCATGTAATTTTTACAATTTTCGCTGATATATAACATTGTAATACTGCTTCAACATTATATGTATTTACTTTTAATTCTCAACTTGAACTTTATAGTTGCTGAAGATGAGCGGATTTTGCTCGAAACGTCCTAAATAAATATAACCAAATAATAGTGGAACTTGAAGTCCTTTTATTATAATACTATTTTTATGATATAAATATGGCCCACTCAGATTTTTCATTGGCCCATTTTTGGCCCACCCAGAAAATAATCCTAGTTACGTCCCTGGACGAAAGGTAAAAATTAATATTATTTAGTATTTTTTAATATGGCGAAGACACGCGGTGCTCCAGAATTGTACTAATGACAACGGAAAAATATAGTAGACGGCCGGATAGAAGGACAAACTCATACGGAGCTCGGAAATAAGTTTAGTGTAAATTAACGGAACGGTGGTTACATAAATTTAAAAAGTGTTGATTAATATAAAATTAGGCATAAAAGTAGTATCTGTTTTCGTTGCGATTTTGTTTATTACTTACATATACACAGATCTTTGAGACTTACAGTTTTGAAAAGAATACGTCCATAAATTTATAGTTCAGATGCAAAATATAAAATTGTAATACTAACTACTTATTCGAGGCTATTGTCCAAAATCACCTCTAATGCCCATATTCATAAGCATTCGTAGTTTCAAAACGGCTCGTTAAAATTTTTGACAAATAGAATCAAACTTGACTACTTAAATTTCGATTTTTCTGTCAGTCGATTGTTTTTACTGAATAAAAATTATAACGAGCCGTTTAAAATTCCACGAGTGTTTATGAATATGGGCACTAATCGATTAATATATTTATATAGAAATTGAAACAGAATACATAAACAACGTAGATGGTAAAATGGAACGGTAATGACATACCTATCTACTTGTATGTGGGTGTCATAAAATGCAATAATTATCCTAATGACCCATTGCACTAAGAAATATAATACAATGTAAATATCTTTTGTGTACGTGATTACTTATCAAACATTTTGTATATTAATGAATTTCAATTTAATGAAGAAGGAATAATGTTGCAGACAATAAGATGTAGATTTAAAAAGATCTCATTTATAAATATATTTCAGAAATATTCCAAAAACATTAAATATATATCTTGGAAGACTTGTAAATAACTAAAGGATTAAATTTAGGAAAGTTCAAGGTATTTTTATTTTTAAAGTTAGTAAAATAAAATTCATTAATGAAGCTATTGACATTCAATGCAACATGATTACGAAAAAAATAATAATAATAAAAACACTTGGATTTGTTTCACAAATTTAATAATAGTCCTTTATTGTACAATTTCAAGTTAGAAATAGATTTACAAAACAGATCTTATATTGTACAACGTGAAGGCTAGAAACTTTCTGTTTTTATAAAACAGAAAGTATTGCTGATCGACAAAATTTATTTTTGGATAATAAAAGTAAATAAGTAATTTCAAGTTTCAAATCATGCAGTTTTAAACAAAAGATCTTAAGGTGCTACCACTGTGCTCTATGCACTTATGCAACCGATTTCTGAAGCTTTGCTCTACACGTTCGGGCTATTTCCTGCCGAATAAGATTCTTCAGCGGAAGCAGGGTTATAGGCCAGTGCTTGTAAATCTCTACCTTGAGATATCTCTATAAAAAAGTAACATGGCGTTACATCGGGCAAGCGCGCCGGTCCCGGGATGTCACCTCAAATCGAGAGGACAGGAGAACATTGCCCTCACAACTCTAATGCCATGTGATTTTTTTGGGATATTTTAAGACAGAGGTTTACAAACACCACTCTACAATCCTGATTCAGCTAAATAATCTTATTCGGAAAATATCCCGAATATTGGAAAGCGGAGAGAGGAGCTTCAGATATCGTTTGCATCAGTACATAGTGCTACCACCTTTTTGTGTTTTGTTTAAAACTTGAAATTATGTTCTCTCATTATCCAAAAATAATATTTGTCTATCAACAATACTTTTTATTTTATTCGCCTTCAAAAGAAGGAAGTTTTCACGTCCCACCCTAGAGGGGTTTCAATGATAAAACCTTAATATGCAATTATTTGCTCCCCTAATTACTTTAGAGAAAAATTGTATTTACGTTTTTGCTACAGAAAGTACTGCATACAAATGTGCTATTGTTTATATTTTTTTTATTTCAGGAACCGTAAAAATAGTCGAAAACAATGATAACATTTTACCAAAATCATTGATGCTATGGAACAAATTATTACTTTGTTGTCATCAACTACAATAAAGGTGTTTTCATTTTCCTCGTTTTGAAAATAAGTTGAAACGTCAGGAATCTATGACAGATTTTTGCGCTTTTATTTATTTTTTACTTTTTTCATAGAAACAAATGTATTTTCTGTACATGAGAATATGTAAATTTTTGTAAGGTTTTACGTACCCAGATGAGGGGCTTAGAGTTAGTTCGCTTCCTCACGGTGCACTCTGCCCATCGCTAAATGAACTAGCACCAGTCGCCGATCAGACAATCCTCAAGGATCTTGAGGATCTCCTGGTTATATTATTAATCGTCACATAATTAGATGTGGGGTTGCCAAGCTACTACTGCATTTAAACTAGTGAACGAGTCATAAATTACTCAAGGCCCTACCAAACCAAATTCTAATATTAACAATGAGTTAACAGTTTGTAAATATGAAATATATTGTGCGTATCGGGTTCGAATCCCGATGGCTCACAATTTTTCACAATTTATTTCATATTTACAAACTATTAACTCATTGTTAATATTAACATTCTTACTAATCTGACATGATACAACAATAATAAATAATATAAAATTTAACAAAATATAGTTTGTATTCAAACAAATATATAAAAAAATCATTCTTTAAACATATGAGTGAGATTAAATATTGAAATTTGAATTTGAAATTTCATAAACAGCGTTTTAGTCAAAACAAGGCTTGTGGTACCAGCTAATATTTTTATGTCGTTACCAATATCGAATAACATTTTATTTTCCATATATTTCATTTATGTATATATATATATATATATATATATATATATATATATATATATATATATATATATATATATATATAGTAGAGGTACGGTGTGATCACGACTGATCAGTTAATTAGATGAAAATGTTTTTACGGGTACGGCAGTCAGAATGATGAGAAAGATGTTAAATGATACTTTTTAAAGTTACATGTCAAGCTTTCGAAATTTCTTTATTCCTTCTTCAGGACAGCTATAAATTTATGAATTTATATATATATATATATATATATATATATATATATATATATATAATAGTATCTACTATTTAGTGACAAAAATGTGATTAAATAGAAAAATTGTTTGCGCTGTCAAATAAAATTGGAAATACGTTTGATGTTTCTGTATTTTCTTGAAACTTTATTGTTTCTTTGTCCGTTCTGCCTTTGTTAATTTAAAATATTTCATTATATGTATTTTTAAATCAAATACCAACTGTTTAAGGCTTAACGTTAATTTAAAAATTGTAGGTTATATTGGTTATTTTGGAATAACAGTGAATACCTTGGCTGTGCGCTGAAATTTCAAATAAGGTTTGTAACCATGTGACAATCGTGTGTGTGTGTGTGTGTGTGTGTGTGTGTGTGTGTGTGTGTGTGTGTGTTTATGTGTGTGTGTATGTGTGTGTGTATGTGCGTGTGTGTGTGTGTGTGTGTGTGTGTGTGTGCGTGCGTGCGCGTGCGTGTGTGTGTCTGTGTGTGTGTGTGAAACTATGACGTCACATGAAATCGTGAATGTAAAGTATAATAATTGTAAATATTTGTTTGAATATATGCATAATATGAAGTTAACTTTTGATTTAAGAAAAAAAATCAATATTTTTTACAGGCGACGACCAAGCAATTATGCGTAACCTGCAGCGACGCAGAAATAAACACGCAGAAGAAGAAGAAAAAGAAAAATATTAACATAAAATAGTGTGTAATCAATTTAGTAATTAAAATACCTACCAGGACTGAATTAATAAATAAACAAGAAAATTTGTGTAAATATTTACAATATTTCAGCTTTTAAAATGCGCAATAAATTAACGTCTGTTTGCAATAAAGTAAAACGTAGAAGGTAAGTGCAGTATTAGCTTCTTTACAGATTGAGTTTCATGGTATTCAACTTATCTGCTTTAGAATCCTTCCGGTGCAGTACATAAGCTAGTTTTAGTTTGAATTATATAAGTTGATTTGTATTGCCGGAGAATCGAAATAACCGGATTCTAGAGTGCTTGAACAACAAATTTACACAATAACTACCTACCCTACAAACTACGAGAAACTAATCGAGATTGCAATATGTTTACTAATACATTATAAAAGTAAATAAGATTTACGTTTAGTACCACAACATGTTATAAACGTATAACAAATTTGTTTTATAGTAAAAAAAGTATACAAAGAGATGTGAGAATGAAAACAGTTGGTTTTGTGCAGTAGCAAACGAACTAAACATTTCGGAGACAAAATTCAATTTCACGGCCGTTACTATAGTAATAAAAAGTAACTTCATTGACACTTGAGAGTTGAGATGAGAAATGACAGTCAGGTTTTTAAAATATGACAACAATTCTTAGTTTGTTTTTTAAAATAAATACAATAACCTTATAAAATAAATATTTTAGAAATTATTTAATCTCGTTTAACGATTGGTTAAAATACTAATTGTTTTGTTTATCAAATGTCAGTCCCATGAAAGGCGCCTTCCTATTTCAGTGAATTAAACTGTTTTAAAAAAATACAATTTTCCATTTCGCGTTCAACAGTGAATTTTGTACAACTGTTTCTGTCAAAAACAATGTTACAATGAACAATTTTGTACAAATGCTTTTGGGAATTTTTTAAATTGTACACAAAATCTCAAGAAGAGTAGCAAGTCGCAGTGAGAAATCCATTACAGATTATTTCCTAATACATACAGATATATGGATAAATGTACATTATGCAAAAGTCAGAAGAGGCACAGTGATTGGCAGCAACCACTATCTGTTAACCATTAAGATTTTAAAAGAAGAAGAAAAAAAGGTATAAAATCAGAAAAATTATATAGTAAATAAGAAAATCAAATCTTTCAAACTCAGAGATCAACAGACCAAAGAAAATTACCAGCGTTTACTAAAAAAAAATGTTTAATATCAATTTAAAAAAATTCAGTCCACAATTTATGGAACGAATTCAAACAAATAATACTAACAACTGCAGAAAAAACTTGTGACACTGCAAAGATTTCAAATAAAAAGTTCTTAAATCATTTTTATATTTTCATTCATCGTTTGACATTGACAAGTCGATTGATGTAGTATTTTAAATTACAAAGTAACCATTGAATGTTTGTTATGGTTTTGTTATATTGTTGTTGAAAAATGTTTGCTATAATTATTTTTTGTCATTGGGAATTCTTTGAAAGAAAAATATATTAAAATGGATAAAAATGAGGACCTTCCTTTAAAAAGTATTCGCTTAGGAGCACAAGCAGCATCTTTGAATTTAGTTCCGAAGTAAACAATCACTAACTCGTTTCTCGTTTTTATTTCATCAGCCATACATGACAGCTGTCATTGTGTAAAGATGAGTAACATATTTTAGTATAAATGTTAATATCAATTTAAATAAATAAGTTTCATAATATTTTTTTAAGTAATAAAATTATTTTGTAAAATTACATTTTATTTATTTAAAAAAAGACACAAAAATCAGTAATAATTCCTCCGTGACTTCTAAAATATTCTCTCACGGAGTGACTAATGTTGTACATTAGTTATTTCAAATAACCATAGTAACAAGTATATTATGAGTGTGTTGGATAAATATACATACTTACATAATTTAATTATGCTAGAAACTGTATTAAGATCCATTCCATTTAACTATGGTTTTATTAACTATTTTTTTTAAAAAACGTTACTATTATTAATTAATTGGAAGGTTTATTGGATAAAAAGCTTCAATGTTTCTTTAAAAGTTGTTTATTATGTTGACAACTAAAAGACGACGTTTCGGCACATGGTTATGGCCATTATCAAGTCAGAAAAATTGAATTTACATTCAGCCAATTTTTAAATTATAAATAAATTTTAAATTAACCCATGATTGAGTTTGAATTTTTGACAACCGCCTGCGCAGGTCGGTGAGTCAACGTTGACTCACCGACCTGCGCAGGCGGTTGTCAAAAATTCAAACTCAATATGGGTTAATTTAAAATTTATAATTTATTTATAATTTAAAAATTGACTGAATGTAAATTAAATTTTTCTGACTTGATAATGGCCATAACCATGTGCCGAAACGTCGTCTTTTAGTTGTCAACATAATAAACAACTTTTAAAGAAACATTGAAGCTTTTTATCCAATAAACCTTCCAATTAGCAAAATTCACAGCTTCAGAAAATTTACAAGTTACTATTATTAATTTAAAATTATTTGTTCTTTGACAGTGACATTTATCTGTCAGTAACGTACATTTGAGATATGAACTGTGTAACCAAGGAGTAGTGCTTCTTTAAAGCGTAGGCTCCGGGATTTAAATTATAGATAATTTTATAAATTTATCCATAAAATATATAGAAAAAGTACTTATGCAAATCTGTAGAAAATTGAATAATCTTTAATTTTTAGAATGCCAGAAAACTCGAAAAAATAATATATAAAGGTATTTTTCGAAGGAAAACTATTTTGAGCTTCAAGTAAAGTACCATTCCCGGTGATCTGATTTAAACCAACATCTGATGGATTCTTCCCTTATTGGAATAAGGTAGAAAGGTTACGCACACACAAACACCAACGCACGCACGCACACACACACACATACACGCGCGCGCCGCACTTACATACATACATACATACATACATATATGGCGGGCTACTCGATTAAACCCATCACGTTGCTAACCAAAAACATTATTATTTATTTATAAAATTAATTCAATTGGTATATATTATACCAAAATATAGACATAACATCCGCTCTCGTACTGTTTTATATTTATTTATTATTTATTTATTATATTATTATATAACAAATAATCTCTTCGTTATAACTGGTGACACCGAATGAACGAACATGCTATCAAAGAAACCGCCAATCATATATACTATATACACACAGTCATCGTCGTGAAAATGTTAAAATTGGATTCTAGGGACCTAAAACCTTGGTCATTTACCAAAATCTCGATATGCGATTTTTAGCACGATCCCTATACCTTCCTTACCACGGGTAGTGGGTTGCAAAAATGGAAAGTAGTATACCTAAGTACAAAAAGCAATGTGACTAAGAAAAATATAAAAAAGAAAGAAAAGAATAAAGAACCTAATCAAAAACGAAAAATAACCATGGATTGAATTTGGCGAAATCATGAAAAATGCCTACAAAGAAAACCAGAAACTGTTTTTTGGAATTCTAGAAAAAATAATATGACAATGGAAAGATAGAGACAATACTTCAGAACGTTATTAGAAGGATCCGATATATCAACAACCCAAAAGTTAAAAAAATAAACATATATACATATATATATATATATATATATATATATATATATATATATATATATATATATATATATATATAAACAGATCTTTATGAAAATTCTATATATGCTTATGCATTGGACCTTTTCAACTTACCGGCTATCTCTTTCTATCGCTGCAAATAGTAAAAATATTGCGCGAACAACTGCCTGTTGGGTTGTCAAACGAAACGTCAAAAATATTCATTCAAACGAATTGATTTATTATCCCAGCTCAATTTAAAACGAGTATAAATATTTTATAAAACTATAGACAGCATCTTGTATATTTCTCTAAATATAACAATAATAACCTAACCTAGCGCACAAAACACGACCAAGTTTTCGACGCGTGTCTTTTTGCTCTATATAGAGAAATTGCAAGCGAGAATGTCCAAATCTGGGCGCGTTTTATAAAACGACTAGAAGTTTCATAAATGACGTTCGAAAAGTCTACTTTTTTATCGATCGTATAGAAAAAGTATATATATATATATGAAACAATAATCGTATTTATATGATCAAAGGGATTTAAATTCCATATTTTATTATTATTAGTACTTTTTACTGAAATTAAAAATACATATTCATTGAGAAATGAAAAGAAATAAATTAATTTTATATTTTTATAAGAATACTTTGTAAAAGAAAATAAAGAAGTGTCAAACACAGAATACAGAATTTATACTAAACAAGAATACTTTTAAATTCTTTTATTTTATCCTTTGTTTTAATAATAATCTGATTTAAGCTTACAAATCGCAAACAAAAGCAAAAACATTAAGTATTTATTGTTTGTTCTGTTTGTGACAAGGGAAAAATACAATTCAATTTTTGCATTCTTAACAGAAAAGACTGTTTAATTAAAACTTTTGGCGGTTTACGATATATGACAACAACCAGATAAAAATTCCTCAATACCTGTTATATTAAGGCCCATCCACACTATATAACATGTTGTAATAAATGTTATATAACGAAGGTATTTTTTGCATTTTTATAGGTACGGACGTCCACATCTGCTTTTATAAATTATAGCGTTTAGTGCTGCTAATAATGACGTTATACCCGGCACTAGTTGTTGTTACAACACATAGTAATGCATTTTAAATGAAACAAAAGTTTAGTTCATGTTTGTTAGCTGTCACTGTCAAATAGAGCCGTTAGGTAGCAATGAAACTACACTATTCAGGCTGTGAAGACCTAATATTTTTACATACATCGTACTTACACAGAACTGACGATTGTAGAAATTGCAAGAAAATGCGCACTCAGTAAGATTCAGTTCACTCGAAAAGTATAAATAAAACACATAAAATTCAGCTAGTGCGTAATGATTATATAAATGAGAAACGAGTTTTACACGCAATGCAAAAAGTTCGCTCTAAATATATAGGGTGAAGACGTTCAGGCGCGAATATAAAGATTTAACATGGAATTTGAGTGTTACGCAATTTCCTGCTCTCCTATTCGTTTTACGGCAAAACCTGTAGAGTGCAAAGTTGTTCAGAATTAAGGATTACATTTAAAACTGTTTTTATATTTTTTATTGTTTTTAGTTTCTTCACAATTTTAAAAAGAAATTGAAAATTTCTGTCACTTCGTACGAATACGTAAAACTTCAATGCAAAATAAATCACTTATTCTCCGATAACTATTTCTATCATAATAATTCTTTACAAAGATACGCTCCTTATTCGTATAAACATTAATTATCTAATTTAGTTTATACAAAAAAAATTTACAGAATATTCATATTGTTTTCTACAATGTGAGAAATCATAGCTATTGCTACTAATTAACGGAACTATTGAAATTTAATTTTAAAATTGTGAAGAACCCAAAAACATAATAAGAAATGTAAAAATAGTTTGCATTGCACAGTCTTTTACGTAAAATAAACAGGAGAGCAGGAAATTGCGTAAAACTAAAATCCCATGTTAAATCCCTATGTTCGCACCTGAGCGTCAACACCCTGTATACATGGAATACTCTATTGAAGAATTGCTGCTTTTTCACTGTTGCATACGATAATGACTTCCTAAACTACAGCATCACAATTACGTTTCACGTTTCCTCCATAGATCACGTTCGTCGATAAATTTTCGAAGTCAACCCAAAGCAGCACAACAGATTTCCTGTTGTACAATTACAATATACAAAGAGTATTGATTATTCAACGGAAGTTACCCTATTGAGTTTATAGTTCTGGGTTCGCAAACTTATTGCAGAGTTAAAGAAAAGTAATCAGAATACTTGAACACATCATCAAAGAGCAGAGAAAATTCCAACATGAAAATCAAAGAATACTATATTTACCTACTTAAAGGTGTATTTTATCTTTCTATGTATCTATCTAGGCAATTTGGGGCTAATACAATATTATGAAAATAAATTTGCATATAAGTAAATCATTTAAAATTGAAATCCGTACAAAATACAGTTTTTCATCCTGTAGCGGACAAAAAACCACCGTGCTGAGCGAGCGCCTAAACTTGTCGATGACGTATTCGTCGAAAACAGCGGCGGAGTAAACACACAGGTCTCGAACTGTTTAATTATATACGTTCGCCTGATCCTTTCTATTCAATGTTATTATGGCATGGATGGTTGGAGAACATTCTAGAAAACGACGCCGGACTAGATAAATTCTGTACGGAAGACAGCCGGGTATTCTGATATAGACACACATCGTGGGAGTAAAATAAATATCGTGTCAACAAATAGTGCTTTGCGTCATTGGGTTAAATAAATAATGTTAATATTTAAGTGTTTAATAATATTCTTGGTCTTAAATTAGTGTTTGTACTTGTTTCATTATAGTGACCGTTATTTTTATTATATTTCTCTTAATTTATATATCTTTTTAAAAACTTTTATAATTGTAAGATTAACCGACCTACCTGTAAGGAAGGTTGATCGTAATTTTCCGAAATTGTTCTCCGATATAATTACAATGTAGTGTCGCGTTATGTCATACCTATCGGTACATTTAAAAGTATATAATTCAAAAAACACCCGACCTAACACCTCATTACAGCTCATTTCGTTATTTGTGATACGCATTTCGCACTTGGGTTCTTCGGGTGAGGTGGGGGTTTTGTAATTATATCGGAGGACAAGCTTGGAAAATTACGATCAAACTTCCTTACAGGTAAGTCGGTTAATCTTACAATTTTCCTTCGCTTGTCCTCCGATATAATTACAATGTAGATGTTTAAAGTGATAGGTGCGAAATCGTGTTGAATTTTATCGTATTTAAAACAGTTTTCGTACATTATGACATACATAGCCCATACAAGCACCAACCCGGTTTGCAATAGCCTATACATAACAATAGCCCCTTATAAATCCCAAAAATTTAAACTAATTCTCTATACTTATTTGTAAAGTTGACTATTAGGTAATTACAGGTTAATTACAAAAGTTGATTGAATATTGAGAATTCGGTGTTCAACATGTCGTGTCTATATTAACCCTGTTCTATTTGCTACATAGATGGAAGCGTGTCTTATACTGTAGCCTGGAAAAATATTAGTAACTATACGGCTCTTTTTTAAAACTAGCTTTATCCATCTACTAATAGTTTGAGAACATACTGGATGACTCGGTTTTGGAATGTTATAATTAACAATTTTTGATTCAACAAAATTTTGAGTTTCTGTGAGCAATCTTTGGAATAATGAATACCAACTATTAAAATACCGATCGCTTTTTCAAGTATTATTATTTCTAACCAACTAATTATTGAAAAAAAGGCGGAAAAAGCGTAAAAGTAATACGCGTAATTAATTGTAAAGATATCTACTGAGAAGGAGTCTGAAGTGCGTAATTTTTACATTTTGTGTTAATTATTCTGGTATATAGGTCAATTTGCAGTTTCCCGAATTTTGTACCTATACAAGGTGTCCACGATAACTATTCCAACATGGGAAATCCAATAAAAATAAGAGATACGAAGCGTGTTAAATTAGATAAAAGTTGCCCCTTTAGAACACCATGTTAATGGTGTTTTATTATTTGCGAAAAAAGGCAAAGGTGACTAAATATAGGCGAAAAAGTGAATTTTGCTGTTTTTTATTTTGCAAATACTTCTAAGTGCTAAATAATACTGGATTTTTGGTTTGCACATCTTTCGGGAACATTTTATATTTTTTCAAAGCTCAGCTTTTCTTTATACTGTATATTTTCGAGTTATGATGCGAAAGTTTTAATTTATATATGGACGCCATATTAAAAAGTTACATCAGTTTTTTTTTCTTTCCAACGATATATAACATGTCCCTGTTCATTTGTTTTAAAATGCAAAAATAAATTACTAAGTTTATGGATTAAAAGCAATAGTTGTTGCCATGTGATAGAAAGCAGCTAAAAAATCCAGACAATTTATGCGATAAATTCGTTCCTGCGTGTTGTATTACCCGCGTGCTAAATTAAATTCATGACTGGGAGCTCCCCAGCCAGAGGTTGAGGCACTGGAAGAAACATTTCAAGTTTAAACCTTTTGTTTTATGTGACACATAGTAAGTGAAAAAATGACTGCATCACCAATTATGATGATTTTTGCGGTAGTTCGAAATGGTCATTTTTCTGTTAAGTTTTGCTAATAGTTATGTGGAGCTAAGAGAAATTTTCTTTTTTTCCAAAGCGAAGAAACTTTAGTTCTTGCGTTGGATTAAAGTTAATTTCTCTGTTAAAAGAGAATTCAGTGATTCAAGGAGTTTTACTGTAGATACACATTGATACTAAATTCTAGTTTTGTTTTTTCTCATTATTAGCATGTATGATATATGTTTTTATCTAAATGGCAAACAATTAATTTCATATCTTTGATATTTGAAACAAATAAATCTATGGTATTTTGTAAATTTGCTTTCTATTAATAGTAAAAAAACAAGTGTGTTTGAAAACTATAATTATTGCTAGGTAACAATTATCAGTAATAGTTTAGATACTATTTTAGAATCCTCTAATTTAAAAAAGGATGTAATATGAACATTTTAGTTCAACTAAATTTTAAATGAAGCTAAATTTACTATTAGGGTTTCTTTTGCTAAAAAATAACTTCATATGAACTCATTTGGAGTACCTACCACTTAGATATAGTACCTATGAAGAGTAAGTCAGAAACAGCCTATTTATGTTTTAAGTTGACTGTTTCCAATAACTGTTTTTGGTATAGAATTTTGAAAGGAATATTTTTGAAAGGTATAGCGAATCCGTTTACCCAGATTAGAACAACTTTGTCTTGCGTAAGAGCCTGCCACTTACACCATTACACCAGTAATTAGGTAGGGAACCAGTATAGTTTCTCATGTATCTCTTGTCCTTTTATTGCCCTATGTTTAACGCCTCCCTCCTCTCTTTTAACCTGGTGAAGTTCCGATGCCGCTGTTAGTTTACACGGTTTTGAATGAAGGAGTGTTCGTTTTTACGTCTTCATAAGGATTTTTGTTGAAGAAATAATCGTCCATACCTGTGGTCTTTCACCATTTTACTGCACTCTGTATTTTTGATCAGGTAAGAAAATGTATTTTCTGTAAAGCGAGATTGCGTAATGTACAATTGCGGCATTATCCATACCCTGAGAAGCGTCTGCCAATTTTGGCAAAGAATCTGCTACACCAGTTAGAGTCAGATCGTTTGTTAGCATGTTACTCATTAAGATAACCAAAGCTAAAAAGGCTCTGAGTAATCTATTCTTGTAAGGAAAATGTCTTGTTTGTCTTACTTTAGGTGGGTGCAAGGCTTAATAAATGGCTACCAACGGGTACTTGTCAGTCATTTCTTCCTTTAAATTTTTGTTAATTCTAACAACAAATTCATATTGTATGTTTACGTTTTGGCCTTTGTTAATCGGTAAGATTTTTCCCCAAGAAAGAAGAAAATCTTTGCTTAAGACTTTAGATACAGAGGCAAAAAACTTGTCTCCGGAACCATGTACCTGAGTAAATTCTCGTTACCGCACACCGGATGAGCATGTGTCATCTCCTTGTGTTGAAACTATATGAGTAAAATATAAGGTTCGTAAGTCACGTGACAAACTATCTGAATCAAGGAAGGTTTGATGTTTAAAAAACAAAAGTAGCACTGAACGTATGTAACATTTTTACCCATAGAAGTAAGTCAACACTAAACCTGGACCATGGAAGGGTACTATAAAGTACTTACCTTAATTACTAAAAATTGGATAAGCACATATTTATCAGGAATGCAGTGATAAGTCACTTGACTATCTAGTTCAGATTAGTGTAATTATACGCCATAATGAACACATGTCCATCAGATCTAAACGGGTAAATCTCCTGATTTCCAGATTCAAATGTTACAGGGCAGAAAAAAGGATGAACACGCGTTCATCGGATCTATGAGGGTAAGACGCATGAGTACCACATCCTTGCCATAACTAAGTATCTAGTACTTACTAGGACTTCAAAATCAGTTTTCTTTTCAATCTATTTAATTCCTCCTCCAACGCAGCACAGCAGCAGCCTGAAGGTGAAGAGTGCCTTCTTTTTCACAATATCATTATCACTACACTTTATTTAAAAAACACAACACACGCAACCATTTGTTGAACGTCCGTATCCGATAGGTACAAATAACGGAATGAGTAACTAAATGACCTGTAATGAGGTGTTACGTCGGGTGTTTTTTTTTTATTATATAGTTTTTGGAGAACTTTTTCTTCCCTTTTTTTAAAATGTAGTTTGAAAATGGACTTTTCCCGGCCTTTTTGGGAAGGGATTTATGTTTATAAAACCTGTTGTTTTAATATTTTATTGAATTTGGACGTTTCGAAGGCCCAATGGCCTTCCTCTTCAGCATTTTTTTCCTATCTATCGTTACATTTTTGTTATTCCATTTTAATGAAATTTTTAAATCCTATGTAGGGTATGTTTGCCCACAAGGCCCCAACGTGAAAAACAAGAGGACAACGGAAACCTCGCCATCACCTCCATACTTGGTTTTTGAGGGATTAAAACTTATTTGGTTGTAAATATTTTATTTTATACAGAATTATCCTTGGATCAAGTCAATTTTCCACCATCTTTCGGCCATGTTTAAGCCTCAAAATTCTTAATAATTTTTTTAATAGTAATTCTGTATAAAATAAAATATTTACAACCAAATAAGTTTTAATCCCTCAAAAACCAAGTATGGAGGTGATGGCGAGGTTTCCGTTGTCCTCTTGTTTTTCACGTTGGGGCCTTGTGGGCAAACATACCCTACATAGGATTTAAAAATTTCATTAAAATTTTTATTATATACTTTCAAATGTACCGATAGATATGACATACTGCGACACTACATTGTAATTATATCGGAGGACAAGCGAAGGAAAATAATTATTCATATTTCTTTGATTTTTTCACTTCACCCATGTAAACGTTACAATACATATAATTAACTGAAGTCGGTTTGTTTGAAACATAAAGATATTAAGAGCCGGCCGAACTAGTATAAAGCTATCACCGCTTACCCTTTTCAACTATTTTAAAATTTAAAAAGTACTAACACGGAATAAATAGTTCGTCTTTTCGTGTCAGTAATATTAAATAGAGAGATCATTACTACACATAAAATACACTAATTTTTCTACAAACACTATTTTTAAATTTAAATTTTTACTTCTAATAAGTTTTTATATTCACTTTTAACACTAGTGTCAAAAGTAACAATGATCTGTCACTTGTTACGTCCTATTTTTGCAATCTGTTTCTTTTATTATTAATTTATTCTGTTCAGTAGTTATTGCCCTTGTCACAAGCAATAATTGTCACTCTTTAGCATTGCTGGTCGAATGTCTTCAGGGTTATTAAATTTATATATTTTATACTTTTGAGAATTTGCAAGTCTGAGCCGCTTCGCAGACTTGAGCGTAGAGAGACATTCTGTCTATGATCGTCGTTGTAGCTGCATCTCAGTGTTGGTTATTATTTTTCACTCGTTGATTTCGTATTGTTGGAAGAATTTTAACGTGCCCGTTATTTGGGGATTTAACTGAGAAAAGTAGCTGAGGGAAATATTGTTCCCGCGGAAAATTGTTCCGGATTTTTGGCACTTCGATCACTGATATACTTTAAGCCACTCAAGATCTAAGGTATTTATATTTGTTAATAATGTTTAGCCCGGTTGTAGAAATATTTATATAGTATTTTTGTATTAATATTTTGATTTTTGTGAAGTATAAATTAGTAAAAGTAACATTTAACTTGTATTTGTCGACCTGTCAAATTGGCAATGCTAATTGAGTTCTCCCTTTTAGGCTTTTATTTTATGGTTTCTCCTTCGTTGTTATTTTGGTTTTACTTTGTAACCCATTGATTTTGGGAATACATTGTGTGGGAAACATATTGTTGGATCGGGATTTCGAGTCCGGGAAACATATTGTTGGATCGGGATTTCGAGTCCTGATTTTTGTGGATAACACCTTGCTGGAGGATTTTATGGAAAATTGGATGAGATTGACACCTCGTGTTTGAAGCGGAAGTTGGTTACGCCATTTTGGAAACGTCACGCCACATCCCTACCACACTATTACGTCACTACCGCCGACGCCTCTCCAAATACATGCAGCTAAGCTCCATTTTGTTTTCTTTATTTATTTGTTTGAATTTAAAGTTCATTGAGTTTAATAATCGTACTATATTTGATATTTGTATTTTGATTACATCGTTTGTCATAATTTTGAATCTTACTGATTATTGTTTTATATTGTTATGTACTAGCTCACGCGAGTCTTATAATTTTTATTGTGAGGAATTTTCATTTAGGGTTTGTTTCGGTTTAGGAAGGGTTAGGACTAAGTTTATTTTATTTTAACGTATGTTGCGCACGCACTACCCTGCTTGGTCGACCAAACACACGTATTGCGCCTATTGTTGCGTTTTATATTTCATATATTATACGTTCTTTCGACGTCTACGGTCCTCGCTCATTCGCGTACCACGCATCCCCTATCTGCTGCACTTTGTATTCCGAATTAATCTTTTTTTGGGTTACTAATATCTCGCATGAGTTATATTATTGCCTTAATATTTTTTTACTGTTATCAATTATTTACCTTTACAATTTACTTCGTTCTTATAACTGTATTAAGTAAAACTTTTAATATATGTTTCATTTCAAGTTCAAACGGAGCTTATCTGTTTATTGAATATCGAATCACACCTAGTACTATTGCTTATCCTCCACATATTGGTATTTTCGAGGTTGTGTACCATTTTAAGAATAAACAACCATCGTGGCGCCCTTTTTATATTTCAAGTGTTTAGTTTGATTTTAATTGCGTATTTGGGAATCGCACTAACCCACTCCCGTCTCCACTGTCTAAAAGCTGGCGGCCGCATTCCTGAAGAACTTGGGTGCGTTACACTTGCCTTTCTCATGGTAAAACCCTTAAGGTTGTTTCAGCACGTAGCAAGATTTTGGCGCCCAACGTGGGGCCCCCTTGCGCAATAAATTTTGGGCAATTTGGAAAAAAAAAAAAAAAAAAAAAAAATTGAAAAATCTTTATAGCTTTTTAAAAAAAAAAAATTGAAAAATTTTTATAGCTTTTTTTTAAAAAAAAAATTTTTTTTGTTTATTTGGAAATATAATAGTAATTAATCTGGTACATATTTATTACTGCATGGTAGGGTAGATTGTAAGTTATTTTGAATTTTTTTGTTTGGTTGAGTTTCGAATAATCTGTATTATGGAGTTTAAACTAGATATTGATAGATTGTCGCAAAATGAATTACAATATGAGTTACAAATTCGTGGAGTTACTGACTTAGCTGACGCTAATGTACGACGTAAGACACTACGTAATTTGATGAAATTGGAAAAGCTTAATTCTTCATTTAAGTTGCCAACATATCCGTATACATTTGATGAAGATCACGAGGCAGTTAAAAAGACCCTTACTGAAATTGATGAATTAATACAAGAGTTTGATGGGAACAAATCTTCGGGTAGTCATAAAAAAATTTCCTCTAAAATAGCACATTGTTATGAGCGTATTACGCGAATGCCAGCTTCTAGCAGTGAAGAAGAGCAAACTCGGTCAAAACTTTTGATCCGAATTATGAATTCGTGGTCCAATGTGTCAATTAAAAGTGAAACCAACGCCAAATCTTCGACGCCGAAACATCCTGGTATTCTAGATTTTCAGTCGTTGCATATCGCTGATGAATCTTTGGATGAGGACAATTTAGAAAGTACAGGTACCGAAGATACTTGTGCAGATTTATCTCCCATGCAGGTCAAACCTAAAACAATATTGCCCGCCCATTGGAACTTAAAGTTCACTGGTGATATTAAAGATATGTCACTAGGTTCATTTTTGGAACGTGTTGATGAGCTTTGCATTGCTAGAAACGTTACTAGAGTTCAGTTATTTAATTCCGCGATAGATTTATTCCAAGGTAAAGCGTTGATCTGGTATCGTGCTAATAAAAGCCAGTTTTCATGTTGGAATGAACTTGTAACTCAATTGCGCGAAGTTTTCCTACCATACAACTTTGACGAGAGATTGTTTGATGAAATTAAATCGCGTTGTCAAGGTCCAGACGAAACTATTGATATTTATATAGCTATTATGGAGACAATGTTCAGCCGATTGAATACGACAGTCTCAAAGGAGACTAAACTTAGAATTCTTTTGCGTAACCTTCACCCCAAATTACAAACTCAGTTATCGCTTGTAGACGTTGAATCTATTGAACAATTAATTAAGCTAGGCAGACGATTGGAGCAAAAATTTGAAACAATGGATGGATACATTGCTCCTTCGGCAAACAGAAGTAAACGGTCCGTGGAACCCGCATTATGCTATGTGGCCAGTGAGTCAGAAGCAGACAAAAGCCAACGTAAGTCTGACAGCAGTAGTTCCGTTAATGTGTCAGTCCCTCCTCGCAAAAGTAGAAACAACAAATTGACTTGCTTTAATTGTGGTAGTTCGGATCACTTAGTTAGAGATTGTGATCAAACTTTTGTTAAAAAATGTTACGGCTGTGGTACTCCAAATGTCACTAAAACAACTTGCCAAAAGTGTAATAGTTCGGGAAAAGCCAATCGCAGGTGATAGCAGATCGGTTACCATCTGTCGACGTTAACATAAATCCGGTCCTCGATTTTATTCTTGCTCATGTTAGGGACGATGAGAGACCCTATCTCTCTGTCGATATTTTGGGTCGTAGTATTACGGGTTTGTTAGATACCGGCGCTTCACGTACAATTGTTGGTAGCAAAGGTTGGAACTTTTTGCAAAATATTGGATTCGGTTTAAATTCTTGTCGTAAGACATATTGTACTGTCGCTAATTGACAGAAACTTGTAGCTCTCGGTTCGGCACATGTGCCATTCGCCATTGAAAATAAGACCGAATGGATTGAGGTTTTAGTTATTCCAGAGTTGTCGCATACACTCATATTTGGTATAGATTTTTTTAAGCAAATGGGAATAGTACCCGATTTGCGTAGCGGTAATTGGAAATTTAGCATTAAAGATTGTAACGTAGCGCCCGTAGATAGTCAAAAGTTTTCGCTAGATAAAATACAATCGGAGGCTTTAAGAAAAGTAGTAGATAAGTACTTTTCAAAATTAAGTGACAAATTAGGTTGTGCCAAACAAGTACTACATCATATTAGATTGACTGATCCTAATCAGATGCCCATTAAGCAGAGATACTATCCTGTTTCTCCCGCGGTACAGGCTGAAATTGATAAACAATTATTCGATATGGAAGCCAATGGAGTTATAGAGAGGTCCGATTCGGATTGGGCTTCACCCATACTGATGGTTCCTAAAAAGGATGGTTCGTGGCGCTTTTGCGTTGATTTTAGAAAGGTCAATGCGGTAACGCAACGTGATGCGTATCCTCTTCCTTATATGTCGAGCATATTAGATAGACTAAAAAATGCTAAATTTATCTCGAGTCTGGATATAAAATCAGCATATTGGAACATTCCGTTGTCTGAAGAGTCTAAGAAGTTTACGGCTTTTACTGTTCCCGGTCGTGGTTTATGGCAATTTACGCGATTAGCTTTTGGTCTCCATGGAGCTCCAGCAACTTTTCAGAGATTTATTGATAAAGTTTTAGGGCCAGAATTAGAGCCATATGTTTTCAAGTATTTAGACGATATTATTGTTATAGCCGACACTTTCGATAAACATTTGGAAGTACTCGAAGAAGTACTAAAGCGACTTATAGAGGCGGGCTTGAGTTTGAATAAAGAAAAATGTTCCTTTGTTGTTCTGGAATTAAAATATTTAGGTTACGTTGTTAATGCTACCGGACTAGCTGTTGACCCAGATAAAGTATCAGCCATTTTGCAAATTCCTATTCCTCATACAGTAGCCGAAGTTCGTAGAATGCTCGGTGTAGCAAGTTGGTATAAGAGATTTATTCCAAACTATTCGGAAGTTTGTGCCCCTTTGAATAGATTGACCCGAAAATCGGTTAAGTTCAAGTGGGATGATGACTGTAATAGAGCGTGGATTAAAATTAAGCACTACCTTATTAGTGCTCCGATATTGAGTTGTCCTGATTTTTCGCTGCCATTTACGATTCAAACTGACGCATCGTCATACGGTTTAGGCGCTGTTTTAACTCAGGCTACTAGTGACGGAGAGAAAGTGATTTGTTACTTGAGTAGATCACTAACTCGTTTAGAACGAAAGTATACTGTAACTGAACTTGAATGTTTAGCGGTTTTGTGGGCCATAGAAAAATTGCGACAATATGTAGAAGGATCTTATTTCACGGTCGTAACTGACCACCATAGTTTGTGTTGGCTTCATAATTTGAAAGATCCATGTGGACGTTTGGCGAGATGGGCTATTCGGCTCCAACAGTATAATTTCAAAATTATTCATAGGAAAGGGCGCGACCATCATGTTCCAGATACCTTAAGTAGAAGCGTGCCAGTTGTTGATAGTTGTAACGTTGGGAAGGAGACGAAATTTTGTTCTTGGTACAGTAAAATGTTAAATAATGTCTTGTCTAATCCTTTAAAATTTCCGGCATGGCGCGTCGATGATGATAAGTTATACCATTATTACAATAATCGTATTTCTGGGTTAGATAGCGATGAGTACAGTTGGAAACGTGTTATACCTAATGCGGAGAGATTGAATATCTTAAAAAGGATGCATGATGCCCCTACTTCAGGACATTTAGGTGTTTTTAAAACGTACAATCGCATTTTACAAAAATAATATTGGCCTCACATGAAATCGGATATAGCTCGTTATGTTAAGAATTGTAAAATTTGCTCGGCTAATAAAACGGAACGAAAACTACCTGCTGGACTTTTGGCTCAACGTTTCATTGTAGATAGACCATGGAAACAAATTAGCATAGATTTGATTGGACCCTTAATTAGGTCAACTTCGGGCTATCAATATATTCTCACTGTAGCTGATACGTTTAGTAAATTTGTTTTAACATTTCCCCTTAGGAAAGCTACTGCTACTGCCATTATAAAACATTTAGAAAAGGACGTATTTTTATTATTTGGAAGCCCCGAATCAATTTTAGTTGATAACGGCACACAATTTCGTTCAAAAGAATTTAGGCGGCTCGCTGATAGGTATAACGTCAAGCTAAGGTTTAATGCCAACTATCATGCTCAGGCTAATCCTGTCGAAAGAGTGCATTCCACCCTTAAACAAAGTATCCGCTCGTACATTGGTGAGAACCAACGTAAATGGGAAGATAACCTGCAGAAGATATCTTGTGCCTTACGTACCTCAGTTCATGAAAGTACTAAATGTTCCCCATTCTTTGTAAATTTTGGAAGGGAAATTTCATTTGTGGACGAAATGATAAAGTCGGTCCCAGATCGAGTAGGCTCATTGGAGGATAAAGAGAAGCATAGAAAAGCATTCCAGGACATTTACGTTAAAGTGAGAGAACGTTTGAAGGAAGTAAATGACAAGACTAAGCGTCGTTATGACTTAAGGCGTAGAGATGTGCAATATTTACCTAATGAACTAGTTTGGCGTAGGAATTACGTATTGTCCGATGCTTCTAAGTATTTTAGTTCGACTTTAGCCCCAAAATACATTGGCCCCTTTACGGTTATTAAAAAGTTGTCTCCGTGGACATATGAACTGCAAAATGATGTTGGAAAGAATTGTGGCGTTTGGCATGCCAAAGATTTAAAGCCTTACTCAGTAGATGAGAATTTTGAATCGTAGTATATGTTGTCGTTGACAACCTTCTCTTTAGGAAGGGGGGAGTTGTTACGTCCTATTTTTGCAATCTGTTTCTTTTATTATTAATTTATTCTGTTCAGTAGTTATTGCCCTTGTCACAAGCAATAATTGTCACTCTTTAGCATTGCTGGTCGAATGTCTTCAGGGTTATTAAATTTATATATTTTATACTTTTGAGAATTTGCAAGTCTGAGCCGCTTCGCAGACTTGAGCGTAGAGAGACATTCTGTCTATGATCGTCGTTGTAGCTGCATCTCAGTGTTGGTTATTATTTTTCACTCGTTGATTTCGTATTGTTGGAAGAATTTTAACGTGCCCGTTATTTGGGGATTTAACTGAGAAAAGTAGCTGAGGGAAATATTGTTCCCGCGGAAAATTGTTCCGGATTTTTGGCACTTCGATCACTGATATACTTTAAGCCACTCAAGATCTAAGGTATTTATATTTGTTAATAATGTTTAGCCCGGTTGTAGAAATATTTATATAGTATTTTTGTATTAATATTTTGATTTTTGTGAAGTATAAATTAGTAAAAGTAACATTTAACTTGTATTTGTCGACCTGTCAAATTGGCAATGCTAATTGAGTTCTCCCTTTTAGGCTTTTATTTTATGGTTTCTCCTTCGTTGTTATTTTGGTTTTACTTTGTAACCCATTGATTTTGGGAATACATTGTGTGGGAAACATATTGTTGGATCGGGATTTCGAGTCCGGGAAACATATTGTTGGATCGGGATTTCGAGTCCTGATTTTTGTGGATAACACCTTGCTGGAGGATTTTATGGAAAATTGGATGAGATTGACACCTCGTGTTTGAAGCGGAAGTTGGTTACGCCATTTTGGAAACGTCACGCCACATCCCTACCACACTATTACGTCACTACCGCCGACGCCTCTCCAAATACATGCAGCTAAGCTCCATTTTGTTTTCTTTATTTATTTGTTTGAATTTAAAGTTCATTGAGTTTAATAATCGTACTATATTTGATATTTGTATTTTGATTACATCGTTTGTCATAATTTTGAATCTTACTGATTATTGTTTTATATTGTTATGTACTAGCTCACGCGAGTCTTATAATTTTTATTGTGAGGAATTTTCATTTAGGGTTTGTTTCGGTTTAGGAAGGGTTAGGACTAAGTTTATTTTATTTTAACGTATGTTGCGCACGCACTACCCTGCTTGGTCGACCAAACACACGTATTGCGCCTATTGTTGCGTTTTATATTTCATATATTATACGTTCTTTCGACGTCTACGGTCCTCGCTCATTCGCGTACCACGCATCCCCTATCTGGTGCACTTTGTATTCCGAATTAATCTTTTTTTGGGTTACTAATATCTCGCATGAGTTATATTATTGCCTTAATATTTTTTTACTGTTATCAATTATTTACCTTTACAATTTACTTCGTTCTTATAACTGTATTAAGTAAAACTTTTAATATATGTTTCATTTCAAGTTCAAACGGAGCTTATCTGTTTATTGAATATCGAATCACACCTAGTACTATTGCTTATCCTCCACATATTGGTATTTTCGAGGTTGTGTACCATTTTAAGAATAAACAACCATCGTGGCGCCCTTTTTATATTTCAAGTGTTTAGTTTGATTTTAATTGCGTATTTGGGAATCGCACTAACCCACTCCCGTCTCCACTGTCTAAAAGCTGGCGGCCGCATTCCTGAAGAACTTGGGTGCGTTACACTTGCCTTTCTCATGGTAAAACCCTTAAGGTTGTTTCAGCACGTAGCACACTTTTAACACTAGTGTCATAAAATTACATTTTTAACGCTAAAAACAAACATTAAAAAACCCACTTTTAATAGATTTGTAGAAAAAATGTATTTTACAACTTTATATGAACGTACGAAATTATCATCGAAATTACGTATGTGTGGTAAGTTTAAAGTTGTTTGGATATGTGGAAATGTGTTAAAATTGGATTATAAAATTTGACACTAACAAACAAACTAATAAAAATTGCCAAATTATCCTCAATACTTTCAAAACTGTTTCAAACTTTTTGCATTTATTCTATACTGGTGACCAGGGTTAGGGTGGCTGAATCTTAACTATTGCACACATTGCAATGGCATGGCATCCAGTACTCAGTGCATTGATCACGAAACAAAAAGAATTTTATCAATACACACAGACACAGAGTTAAGGTACTTAACTTTATTTAAGGAGTATATTTTAGTACCACTATATTAGCATACTTCTTTATAATATAAAAATACGTAATATAATTTCTATAAATTATTCGAGCTGTATGAATCCACAGTATTTTGAAATATTGTTTTTTTCAAATTACTTACCTACCCTATTTTTACAAAAATTGTTCGAGGTTATCATTATATACATCTAAATACTCATAAATATCACACAAGCTCTGTACAGAAATCGAAACCGAGAGTTGCAGTTTGACTTCATTCGATACACCGTCAATGAAATTGTTTAAGAAGCTTTCGAAAGTTTTCTTTCAATGTAGTCAATGGTTGTCTGCCGACGTAGCAGTTGGATCTACTTCACATCGAGTCCTTTCCGGTCTCAAATATTTATCCGTATTTCGCTAATAGAATATATTAATAGTTAATTAATTTGTAATAATTCATAGATTAAAAATTGATTTAAGTGTAATATACAACTGATATAATAACAACTTTAAAACAGCTGTCAGCTGCTATTTTTCACTTTTAACCTCTAAACAGACACGTGCGAAGTAATGCCAATTAGCGTTCATCTTGAGAAATAACCAGGGCCGGCTACGTCATAATCGAATGTGGTATAGTTAGAGGAAGCAATCTATAAAACTCATAAAATCTGCCAATTGGCCGTTATAAAGTTTTATGGGGCTTGCGGTTAGGGTTCCTGGAGCCAGGTAGACTTTTTGTCCTATAGTGATAACACGCACATTAGAATTCTATCAGAAAATTTGATAGAATTCTAAGATGCGTGCTGATGTTTCTAATTATGTATTTTTTAAATGTGTATTAAAATAATAATGTGTTTTAAATGTAATTCTTCTAACTTCAATTTGTAAATTGAAAAGAGATTAAAATATTATAAGATGTTTCGTAAATATTACTTTTAAATCTGCATTCAAATAATAATGCGTTTTACATTTCTTCGAACATCAATTTATAAATTGAAAAGAGCTGCAAATATTGTATGGATTACAATAAACTAACTTTTAAATACCAACAGTTTTGGAAATTTTCTTTTGAGGGACATGCAAAAACCTTTTTTAGTGTTGAAAGAGTCATCAGAACGAAACGTTGTTTCTGTGCTTGTTTCAGAAGAGTTTGTGTAAAATGTGAATAATGTGGAGACCCTGGGATTTTGTTTTATTATCTTCTGTATTTTATAGTTTCAATTTACAAAATTTATTTTAAAAAAGTATAAATTTCTATATATCTCAAAACAGATTTATACATTTAATTTATATAAAAATCCTAACTGCAGAATAATAAAAAACTTATGCAAAATAAATTAAAATTTTGAAGTTACTTTTAAAAACAGTATAAATTTCCATATATCTCAATTTATTTAACTTGGTTGGAAAGTACATTTAAATTTTGCCTGTGGCAGTCAAATACCACTCTATACCTTTTAGAATGTTCCATATTTATTATACCTGTTATTCGGCTGAAACTAAAATTCGACCTACAATACCACAAACAACAAACAATGGTTTGATTTCAAGCTATATTTGTTAAGAACTTTCCTCAACATTTTTCATTTTTGTACATTATAATGCCCACAATAAATGCAAGCCATTTGCTAATCCTTATTCGTTGCTACGCAAAACAATATAATTTTTTTATAATTCTTGAGATAACACTCGTTTTGTAGTCCATTTAGTTTGCAAGTAGTGCTGCGCAGTAAAATTACATTCATCAGGGAAGTTGCACTTGATGCACTCTCATGAACGCCCAATGTTCCTGTACTAGAACTATTAACATTTTTAAAAATTCAACATTACACGATCATACTTTTGATATGAACCGGCATATGCGGTTCTTCCTGATGAACCGCGGCCCACGGATATTTATTTGCGACTACTAGATTTCAACAATATCTTTTTTTAATGCCAGTTCATTTCAGTAGCAAGTTCGTCTAATGTTGTTTTTTTAAGTAAATAATTCTAGTACAGGAACAATTTATTAGAATTTTTGCTTCATATTTTAGTATAGGAGTTGCCATGTTTCTTGAACTTTTTAGCGAACATTTTTGTTGGGTAATATAGCCCTCCTCTACTGCTTTTACTTTTCCCGGTTCGAGGCCTACCTTTGAAGTTAGAAGTCATATCTATTTGATATGAGATAGTATATCTCATGTCGGGCACAGTTCCCAGTTAGTCATGTCTCTTCAAAGAGACGGCAGTTACACTAAACTGATGAGCTCCAATAAGAGCGAAACGCGTCTATGGTTACTAAATGGGCTCGGCCAGTATCTGAAAATGACCTAGAGGTTAATTCAGATGCATTTTTTTTTCGAATTTTGTATTTTATGTATAATTTTTTGTATGGATAAAGGTATGATCATGATTTCGAGTATTGTTCTTAATACCTAGCTTAAATTTATTTTTTTCGATGTCGATATAAAAAACTATATGTTCGGAGTTGTAAATAGGAGTGTAATTATAAATTCACTGTGATCATTTAATATTTAACTATGTGCACCCGCTAAATATCTATGAACATCCACAGTCTCGGAAGCGCTGCTACAAACTATACAATGTACAATATTGTAAAATTAGGCGTCTAATATAGATAAGCTAATGTGATAACTATCCCTTAGTCAGAACATTTCCTCTTAGTATGATACAGACAGACATTAGCTATATTATTATAATAATATTGCATGGTGGAAACATGAACTAACATAGCACTCATAGCAGTATGTCCGTTGTGTTTCTGACAACCCGATTTCAAGATCTGAAACCATTTACATACAAAATGTTTGTTTCCACGACTTGATTCCCCACGTCATCCATCGTAAGCAAATAATTCAAATCGCCAAGGGATAATGAATTGATGACGTCGTGTTGTCGGGTGAAATTGTGTGATTTTCGAAGTATTCATACAAATCAAAACAGACAACTGACAGTATATAATATAACTTATAACGTGTGAATATTATTATTCATCAAATTTCGAAGTAAGGCATATATTTCGCAAAAATAAATCAATAGACACAGAATTGACGACGCACGCAAGAGAGAGATTGAAGATCTTGCTTCCAAACAAGTCACCCTAGTCGTCTTACGTCCCTCTCCATAGTACTATACTGTCATTCTATTTGCATCTGCTGTTCAGTATTGTAACCTAATTCTCTATTCTGATTTCTTTTGTTCGTTGTGTTTATTAAAAATGATTTTAAAGCCAGAAGATGTGCCTGGGAAAACTTTTTTGTTTAATGATATTGAAGATAATACAACTAATACGATGGCTGGAGTGTAAAGGTGACAGACAACTGACAGTATATAATATAACTTATAACGTGTGAATATTATTATTCATCAAATTTCGAAGTAAGGCATATATTTCGCAAAAATAAATCAATAGACACAGAATTGACGACGCACGCAAGAGAGAGATTGAAGATCTTGCTTCCAAACAAGTCACCCTAGTCGTCTTACGTCCCTCTCCATAGTACTATACTGTCATTCTATTTGCATCTGCTGTTCAGTATTGTAACCTAATTCTCTATTCTGATTTCTTTTGTTCGTTGTGTTTATTAAAAATGATTTTAAAGCCAGAAGATGTGCCTGGGAAAACTTTTTTGTTTAATGATGTTGAAGATAATACAACTAATACGATGGCTGGAGTGTAAAGGTGACAGTTCTTTGTTTGAAAGTCGCAACCATTAGTTCTATGCTTTGCCGCTAGAGGCGCTCGTGCAAATTGCAATTGTGTAAGTGCCTATCATATAAGTATGATGTAATGTCAAAACTGACAGTCCAGGATTATATTATAACCTATATTGTGTCAATTTCGTTATTCTTCAAAATTCGAAGTATAAAGAGTTATTTAGCAATAATAAACGAATTGAATAAATACGATATAAATATAATGGATGAAATAACGTCTTTTTATTGACCAAAAGTAATATGTTGCAATAATTGTCGGCAATCTTAGAACCATCGTCTTAACAATAGCAAAATGCACAATATAATACTAATAATTTTCGGCAATCTTAGAATCACCGTCTTAACAATAGCAAAATGCACAATATAATACCAAAAATTAACAAAACTATCGATCTCAATGAAACACAAATTATCGACGCCAAAATAAGCTTAATCACATGATTGACAGGATGACATCTTCTTCTTCCTATAGCACTACAATCCTTTGTGGATTTTGGCTCGCTCTGCTACTTCCTTCCATTCTTTCTTGTTTTCCACCTTCGTAGACCAATTTTTTATCTTCATTTTTTCCAGATCGTCCACTACGTCGTCCTTCCATCTTTTCTTTGGTCTTCCTCTTGCTCTATTTTCCCATGGCTTCCATACGGTTAGCTTTTTTGCTGTTCTATCATTATTCATTCTCATAATATGCCCTAGCCACTTAATTCTCTGGGCTTTAATATATCTTACTATATCAGCAAGCTGTATTAGTTCATCCAACTCATGATTCATCTTCAGTCTCCATACGTCGTTTGCATCTAGTGTGGGCCCATATATTATCCGCAGGATCTTTCTTTCCATTCTTCGTAGTGTTTCTTCTTGCTTCTCCGTTAAGGTCCAAGCTTCACAACCATAAGTGATAACAGGCCTAATTAAAGTCTTGTAGATTTTGAGTTTAGAAGAGTGGCTTATTAGCTTTGATTTTAATAGAGTTCTGTTTGCGAATATGGCTCTAATACCAGCATTAATTCTGCACTTTATTCCTTGCTCAATATGATTATCTTCATTTATTTGTAAACCTAGATATTGATATGTACTAACTGTCTTTATATTATAATCCTATAGGTTAATGTTTTCTCTATTCTGTCCTTTCGTTCTTGAGTCAATAATTAATTTTGTTTTTTCGGTATTTATATACAAGCAGAATTTTTCAGCCTCGTCTTTGAACTTGACAAAGGCTTCTTTCAGATTCTTCATATTTCTTGCTGAAATGACATCATCCGCATAAGCTAAAATCTGAACTGCTTTAGTGCTTATTGGGCCTATATTAGGTATGCTACGGATTACAGCTTCAATTGCCAGGTTAAATACTAGTGTAGACAGGGCATCTCCTTGCCTGACCCCTCTGTCTATTGTGAACGCCTCCGTATATTTATTTTGTATGACTACAGCCGCTTTTGAATCTTTTAAAGTCATTTTAATTAGATTTATTAACTTTGTTGGGATTCCTAAAATTTTCAGATTATTATACAAAGCTTCTCTATTTAAACTATCAAATGCTTGCTTAAAATCGATGAATAGATTATATATATATATATATATATCTATGTTATATTCATAGCTCTTTTCAAGCATTTGTCTCATGCTATGCAGATGATCGGAAGTTGATCTATTGTACATTCCACACGAGTGTAATACAACATTTTATCGAACACTTTTTTTAAAAACTTCTTAAATCATTTTTATGTTTTCATTTATCGTTTGACACTAACAAGTCAATTGATGTAGTACTTTAAATTACAAAGTAGTCATTGAATGGTTGTTATGGTTTCGCTATATTGTTATTAGAAAAAAATCGCTGTAATAATTATTGTGTCATTGGAAATTATTTGAAAGAAAAATACAATAATATGGGTGAAAATGAGGATATTCCTTTACAACGTATTCATTTAGAAGCACAAACAGCATCTTTGAAATCAATTCCGAAGCATGTAACCTTTAAATCCTTTCTCGTTTTTATTTCATCAGCCGTACATGACAGCTGTAATTGTGTAAAGAAAAGTAACCTATTTTAGCATAAATGTTAATATTAATTTAAATAAATAAGTTTCATAATGTTAAACTATTTCAATAACAAAATAATTTTGTAAAATTGCTTTTTATTTATATTTAAAAAATATATAAAAATCAGTAATAAGTCCTCCGTGACTTCTAAAATATTCTCTCACGAAGTGATTAATGTTGTACATTAGTGATTTCAAATAACCATACTAACAAGTATGTTATGAGTCGGTTTTGGATAAAATAAATTAATAATGTAAAGTATATATATATATATATATATATATATATATATATATATATATATATATATATATATATATATATATATATATATATATGTCGGAGATTGTAATATTAAAGCATGTCGTAACGATCATTTAATGAATCAAGTATTACATGAATCACTTATAATCTTTTAATTGTATTGTCGTAATCGAAACGTCAAGCATTCTTGGCTACAATGCTTGGATGGAATCAGTGTGTAGCGGTGCTCAGGATTGAGTGCAAGTCCGCCTCGCTGAGATCATCACGTTTATATTATCGCTGTGGTTCTGAAATAGTGTTGGTCGACATAGAGTTTGCCAGTGATACTACCCCGCGACATCAGAAGTGGGATTCGCCTGCAATCCACAATATTGTATGTGGGTTTGTGTTCTGTTGGTGAATTATAAAGTGAAGTGTAGGGCCAAGCAGATTAAGATGGAAAGGCCGTCTAGCAATTTTTGCAGGTTTTCATCATAGGGCATTGACCAGTAACAAGGATTCCGTCTGTGTCCCACCCAGATAGTGGTGACGCAATTACAAGAGCTCGTTAAGTAGAACCGTGAGTAATGAGTACTGAATTTATGTTAAGCGGTCTTCCAATACTGGTAAGAGATTTTATTACAAAGCTCAAGATATCGTTGTGAGCTATGTTGGTGGCAATTGGGTTGCTGTTGTAATAAAAGCAATTCGGTCAGTTGCTTGCTGAGAAACGAGAGACGAAGTTGAGTTTGTTGTTTATGATATTGTGATGGCCGATGATCCGGATTACCGATCTCCATATATGTTATTTAAGATATTATTCATTACAGTAGGTGTTCCTGGCAGTTGTTATATTTTGATTGATGTTTTGTCATTGAGCTTGTATGACGTAATAAGTATTTCATTTTTGGTAGCTTGATTCTACTCCTTTACATCGTCTGCGACGTGACAATATTATTAAACTGAATGTAGGTCAAGTAGTCACAGATCGGGCGTATCAACCAGTTTGCGATTTAGTTAGTTATTTGTGAAATAACAAACGAACTAATACAAATTCCTTAATGTAGGTCAAGTAGTCACAGATCGGGAGTATCAACCAGTTTGCGATTTAGTTAGTTATTTGTGAAATAACAAACGAACTAATACAAATTCCTTAAAGCGTTTCGGTATGTCAAGAAAGATTGTAAAATGTTTCCATTGTACAAGTTTCGCAAACTAACAGACACATTGAGTAGGTACACTGCAACCTTGAGGCACCTGATATATCGTTACTTACTTTTTATCCAGATATGACCGATGCGGGTGCAGAACCATGATGTACCGAAATAGAAACTATAACATGAAAATTTCACTGGAGATTTTCAGGGAAGATAGTTAAAGGTGGAAATATGTTAGAAAACTATGCTAAAGATTAATATTTTATTAACTGCAGATAAAGTTTACTGAGCTACAAATTGTAGATAGATGATATTGTTATTATCATTATTAGGTTGAGGGCTTTAAGCGCTAGTGACTTTTGTCACCGCGACCAGTAAGATCTGCTGTAGCGTGTTTTGACTGAAAGTCTGGAAGCCACTCCAAAGTTTTGATGAACTGAAATTTGGTATTTTATAGAACAGTGACTAGTAAAGATACTTGTCATAATTCAAAGTCCCTTTTGTTGAGAGCTAATAGCAGTTTAACGTTTATCGTCGAGGGTGAAATGAATATCTCCAGGCTATGAATTATGGCTTTTCAAGTATCCACAGGAAGTGCCTAAGACTCACTTATACTACGGTACCCATTTTAGCTTTGATTCACAAGTGAAAGCAGCCTGGTTATCTGACGTTAAGTAGATTGCTTCTCCTTTGAGAGCTTGTTTAAGTTTATTGAGCACACAGATTTATTGCTTGAGATATAATGAAACCGTTGTGTATGGATTCCTTTATTTGGCAGCACGGACCAAATAAAATCGATCCAGTTTCTGCTGACTCTAGTTTAGAAATATCCGTAAACCAGGACAGATAGTCTATTTGGAAGAGTGGCCTTACTACTGTCCACCGAAGGCGATTACCAAAAACTCTCTTGTCTAGCTTTTTGTTTTAGAAATTGAGTGGCCTACGAGATCTCCAAGCTTACAGTGTTTTGTCTTGCAGAGTGCAAAGACGTTGGCCCCAAGATCAATTCCATTACTGCACTTGGACAGGTATTCATAGCGCCTGTGGTATGTGATACAAAGAAAAACTATCGTTGCGCTTCCGCAAAGACGCTTGTGCTGTTTTGTTACATTTTGGCCGCCATACTAACGATGCATGAGTGATCATTGGTCCAAATACGGTGATGTATGGCCAGTGGTTCGTTTCTGCCTGCAATCTCTAGTTTTTGCTAGAAGGACAGAGGCTTGTGTCCGAGGCTGCTACGGGAATTGTTTTGATGATTTTGTTAATGTATAAATTGCATGTGGACTTTTGAGTATTCAGGTTTCAGGTATCCGCGTTGACATTAAGGGTAATGTGATTGAAGTGAGAGATCTATGCATTCGATCAGTTACCGTACGATGATGCTATTTGGGAAAAATATTGTTGACAGTGGCGGGAAAGCTGTAATTATGGACGAAGTCTGTACCAGTCTGTCTCGAAATAATAAGCCAGAATGGGCGAGCATCCTGCCCAAGATCTACGAATGAGGCGATGTGTAGCACTGATAGTGAGAGAATGTATTAGATGTACCGTGTTAGCGTGAATAATATAGCGCTGTGCAGACAGTTCAAATCTGAGTTAACTTTTATCAATTGTTCATGGTATAATTTGTATGAAGTTATTCAAGTTCCTGCACGTCCATGTTCCAAAACCCTGAGTCGTTACGGATGGAACTTTCATGAATATTGAAATTTAGGTACAAATATGGTAGTGGTTTGAAATAGTCCCTGAGTCTATACCCAGAACATACTATATGACTTTATTAAATTTCCGGTGAGCATGGTCATAGCTATAAAACTTGGCGTTTTGGTTTTGATGGGGCTGTGGCCGATCAGGCTCCTCGTGACCGTTTTCGGGGTGACCATGCTAGTTTTGTCAAATTGTGAATTTGTTGAATGCTTAAATTGTGGCAAGATAGATCATCCGCAGAGGAGTTGCACAGGACAGCTGGTGCCCGGACTAAAGCCTGCCACGGTTGCGAAGCCGACTGTTTTACCTGAAAAACAATTGAGCAACAGAAATCTGTCGCCATTGGAAGCAGAGAAGTCTGACAAGACGGGACTTGCTTTTCAAATGTTTGTCTTAATGTTTGGGACGCCTAAGTGCAGCGTGATGGACGCTGGAACAAATTGCTTTAAAATATTTTGATCGTATCCAAGGATAAATTTAATTGAAGAAAGTTCATCGGATGATGGATATAAAGGAAGATAAAAAATTTGTTTCTACATCTCTTGCAAACGTTTCGGTATATTATTTTACCTTCATCAAGTGCTACAATAAAAATATTTGACACAAATCAACAACAATCATTTTCCAGAGTATAATCAAGCAATAATAAACAACAAGTTTAAATAAACAACAAATTTTTTATAAAATACCTGTGAGGATTTGTAGGCCAAACGAGAAGCATTATACAGGACAGCATCACCTGTGACAGTGTAAGATCAACTGACTAAAACTTACTAACCTCCAATAAGAGCAAAAACCAACTTGTCAAAAAATTAAACTAAAAAACACTAAGCCAAAATACAGTTAGGAAAACGAAAAGAAGAACTATCTGTTTGAATTATTTAACAAATTTAGAACATTTTGATAGCTTTAAGTATTATTTACATAACACATGAATCCATGTTCTAATTTTTAAGTAGAGCGGTTCATGCGTACAATAATGAACCTTCTGGAGGTTGAAACCACAATTTAGTTAGGCTAATCGAGTGGATCGTTGAAAATCCACAGGGGTGACTAAAACTTTGAAGAGCCGACAAACTTTTATAACAAAAGTGGCTAAGGAGCAATTGAGGCGTTGGTCTGGACATTGGACATTTTCGTTAAATTCTTTAGAATTATTAACCGTGATGGAAGATGACATGCTACTATATGCCTCTGTCATGGTGTTTCGGTATGCTACTGTGATACCTCTGGCGAAGGTAACATGCTAACTAGGTGCCTCTGTCGTGTGGTTTTCCGAGCTGGTTAAGCGATGACGGAATAGTGTTCCATTGCTGGGTAAGCAATGACGCTGTGGTTTTCCGAGCTGGTTAAGCGATGACGGAATAGTGTTCCATTACTGGGTAAGCAATGACGCTGTGGTTTTCCGAGCTGGTTAAGCGATGACGGAATAGTGTTCCATTGCTGGGTAAGCAATGACGGTATGGTTTTCTTGCGCTGGTTAAGCGAAGATGGAATAGCGATCGATTGCTGGTTAAGCAATGATGGTCTGTCGCTGTTGGATAAGCTATAACAATACTTGAATACTGATATTAGTAGTCATGTATTTACTGGTGAAATGTATTGTCACAGAATTATGTTTTGTTTGACGTCGTGTAAAAAGGCGTCCATTAAATAATTTAGTGTACTATAGCTAAATTTTGAGCTTAATATAAATGTGAACAAAGTTGTAACTATTTGAGCACTTATTGGTCAGAGATAGCCGAGCGAAAATACTGTGGATAAATTCTTTGTTTTCAGATAGTTCACACGAGGACGTGTGAAACGTCAGAATGGCCGTGTCGGAGATTGTAATATTAAAGCATGTCGTAACGATCATTTAATGAATCAAGTATTACATGAATCACTTATAATCTTTTAATTGTATTGTCGTAATCGAAACGTCAAGCATTCTTGGCTACAATGCTTGGATGGAATCAGTGTGTAGCGGTGCTCAGGATTGAGTGCAAGTCCGCCTCGCTGAGATCATCACGTTTATATTATCGCTGTGGTTCTGAAATAGTGTTGGTCGACATAGAGTTTGCCAGTGATACTACCCCGCGACATATATATATATATATATATATATATATATATATATATATATATATATATAGTGTGAACGCTGAAAACCGTGACATAGGCGTTTAACATTGGAAAACAGTTTTTTTCAAATATCATCTGTCCCGCAAGACTATATGGTGGGAGATTTTGATATAGTTAGAAAGATTATTTATTCTGGCATCAAATTTAATGGCTTATTATTGAAATATTTGCAAAAGTTTAATACAATTTGACAGTTATTACTTGTAATTTATTAAAAACAGTAATCATGGAAACGTATTCCGAAGCTGAATTGGTTAATCGTAATAATTATTCACAAGTTCAAATCCTACCCACCTTAATTTTTTTTATTTTGTAAAATGTATTATTAAATAAAGTATCAAATTAACAACTAAATTGTTTGGTAAATCAAGTATTTTATAGAATAAATCTACGAGAAATAAAATAAAAAAATTATTGTACCTAAAGCACCCTATAAAATTAAAATTAATAAAAAAATAATGAATTCTATAAAATACTTGATTTACTAAACAATTTTTAATTTTGTAAGTTTTTAATAAGACATTTTACAAAATAAAATAATAAAAATATGATGCAGGCAGGATTTGAACTCGGGAATAATTATTACGATGCTTTGATCTAACCAATTCAGCTACTGAATATGTTTTCAAGATTACTGTTTTTAATAAATTATAAGTAATAACTGTCAAACTGCATTATACTTTCGCAAATATTTCAATAATAATATCCAACCATATCTCAAACGCCCACTGTAGTCTTGCGGTACAGATAATATTTTAAAAAAACCTTATCCCATGTTAAACGCCTATGTCACGGTTTTCAGTGTTCACATTTAACATATATATATATATATATATATATATATATATATATATATATATATATATATATATATATGTCTTAAAGTTGTACATAGGTGATTAACATGGGAAATCAGTTTTTTTAGAATTTCCTGCTCGCCTAATAATTTTAAGCAAAAACGCGTCAAATAAAAGCTTTAGGGTATAAAATTCTGCATCTACATCAATAAACAGAATTAACTTTAGATGCTTTGTAACGACAGAAATTAAATATGAAAATGTCGAAAATTACGTTGAAAATATCGGCAGCCATGGAATTGAACAAAAAATAAATAAATGCGTGACGTTTTATCTTATATATATATATATATATATATATATATATATATATATATATATATATATATATATATATATATACATATGTGTGTGTGTGTGTGTGTGTGTGTGTGTGTGTGTGTATGTATTATTGTTCTCTTCTGTCTTTTTAGTTTTATAATTATTTGAAATTACATCAATAAATATCGTTAGTTAAATTTAATAGCATGAAATTCTCTACTTAGTTTACTTGATAGATTTACATTTTCAGTAAATTTAAAAACGCTTTATAAAACGCAAATCTCCACTTAAATAAATTTACTTGCAAACAAAAAATTAAGTGAAGATTTTTGAGTTTTATAAAATCGGGCCGTAACCACAAAGATTATTTATTTCATTTATTTATTTAACTACATTTATTTATTTTCACCACTCGTCGACACTTGTTTGTATCGCTATTCATGGTTTATATGAGAATGTAGAATGCCTTCCCTGACGGGGTTTATATACTCCGATGACGTTGTTCTCGAATAGTCTACGCGATAAAATCTAGGGATTCACCAAGCCAAGCTACTAGCCTTGAAATAAAAAAGCTTGGCTTGACTTGAAACTTCAAGCTTTTTTATTGTATGGGTTGGCTTGGGCTTGATGGAAACAAAGCTTGGCTTGGCTTAAAAACTTCAAGCTTGAAATATTTTAGGCTTGGCTTGATTTTGAAGCTTTTTCAAGCCTTTTTAAGCTTTATAAATGCTCATGCGCAGAGTAGATATATAGGTCTTGAAAACCAGTAGTAGCTGTTCGGTATCAAGATTAAACATAAATATTCGATGTGAATTAAATTAAATATATCGATATACCGATAAATCCGATATATCAATGTATTGGAATATTGATGTATCAATATATCGATATGTTATGTCGATGTTTCATTGTATCGTAACGGATGTATAAATCGCGTTTTGTTATACATAAATTTATTGTGCCACTTTTGAAAAATATCTTCTTATGCGTAAAGATAAACAAACGATAAAATGAAATTTATGTAACTTACACCAAGTGTTTTTTCTTTGTAATTATTAAAATATAAAAATATTCAAATGTATATTTTATTCATTTATTTTATTTTTCAGAGTAGACAATCAACATAAATTTATTATCTTTTATTAAATATTTACTCTTCAATTTTTGTTTCTTTTATTATTTTAGTTGGCTGCATTCATTCAAGTAGGCATATGCACTAGTTAGACTTTATTGTATTTTAATACCTAACATGAATAGGACTTAAGTTCATAATGCTATTTTTACTCGAAATAACCTCCCAACAAACTGTTAAAGTTTATCATACCATACAGTTCATATTCACCCTGTATAAATAAAAAAAAAAACCAAGAATCCAAACACGCAAGAACAGTTTACAAATAAATACATAAATATTTTGGAATGTACAATGAGATATAAATGACCTGAGACTGAACTTTTATACCTACTTTCAATACATTTGGAAATCACCTACACCCTACAATCGGAAATTTTCCCGAAATTTTGTTTGTTCGTGACGTAAATACCTACTCGCCTCTTCTTATGAAATTTCTATTGATTTTTGAGTACAGGATCATGTAAGTTAAATACAAAAATATAATTACAGTCATTATGTCCAAATTCAAATAGCACAAAAGTAAATATTTCTTATAATTTTTATACCGCAGCAAAATTATCCATTTGTAGCATTTCAATAAATACGAGTAATAAATATGCGTTGAAGTTTGATGCTTGGTATTTAAAATCAAGTTAGTTAAAATTTAAATTTCTTAAAGTTTTGAACTTATAATTAGATAAATAAAATAAATAAGTTTATCATCACGGCTTATTACCCATTGCTGGGTGTGCCAATCTGCTTTGTACATATATCGGTAATGATGAAATATTTGCCCCGTGCGCGCGCTTACAAGGCGGCACCTCACGGTCACTCATTGCTGGCATGGAGAGTGCACCACAGGGGTTAGTTTTGTGCCATTTAAAATTCGAAATATTTAGCGTCGGTCGAGATAGAACCCGGTTCTTTAGATTGGCGACCTGTAATTCAAGCACATGGCCACGAGACCCCATAGCTTATAATTAATTCCAGTTACTTAAAAATTTAAGTATTTAATTAATTAATTTTTAGATTTAGATTTTTAGAAAGTACAATAATATTATGTTATCATTTATCATTATGTATTTAAAACTTTTTCAACATTTTATAAATTTATTTTGTATACTTGATTGTGTGCGCGAACTACAATGTGCGATTAGTTGGTTCAGATTGAGAAAATAAGTGGTATTTGCATAATAAGAATGATGAAGGGTATAGTTTCCTATTTACAAATTTTTGAAGCTTACTACACTGGCAGGTAATGAAAGCTGGTCCTTTTGGGAACTCCAATTCTTAGAAGTTCGCAAAAATGTACCGAAGCAATGAGAAAGTACGTTACAACCATAAAATTATGGTTTTGTCAACCTCGACAACATTTCTTAAGAAAAGCTCGAAAAATCTTGTTTTCAACCAAGGTACTTGACAGTTGAATGCTTGGTTTGGCTTGAAAATTCAAGCTTTTTTAAATGTTAGGCTTGGTTTGGCTTGAACTTGGTGGAACAGAAGCTTGGCTTGGCTTGAAAATTACAACTTTTTTGAACGGCAGGCTTGGCTTGGTTTGAAAAATCTTGAAAAATCAAGCCGAGCTTGTTTTTTAAGCTTTTTCAGACCAAGCCAAGCAAAGCTTTCAAGCTTCAAGCCAAGCCCGTGAATCTCTAATAAAATCATCGAGTACAATAGATTACGCCACGAAAATAATTAAATAGGTTGAGACACGTTTGCGTACGCAGTCAGTGAGTATACGTGTTTCTCTATTGCTGCTTGTATGACAAAGTGCTGTTTTCTTTATTTTCTATTAATCCTGAAATTAAAATTCAGTGAAAATGGCAAACACAAGAGATATTTCCGCAATTGTATCTAAAACACTCAATAAGTGATTGAGCGATGATAATTTTCGCACCAAATTGATTGGTATTCCTGCCTAAGGATTTTATATATTCCAGAGGAACCATCTTAGAACGTGGAGATGAAGGTTAATTATGTCATTAAATCGAAATTATCGCTAGACTTACCTGCCCACTTCATTGATCGTACCCATCGAATTAGTAAGAGAACACAGAGTAACGATCCGTCCTCCCCTCGATTAAGACCTCGCCCCATCATCGTGAATTTACATCCTACCGCTACCGTGACACTGTAACAGCAAGGAAAAAATTAAAAACCACAAATATAAATAACCATCAAAGAAGATCTTACAAAGTCTCGTCTTGAACTATTAACCCCAGTACCTTTACCTGCTTTTCGCATTACATCCGATTACATTGTATTTGACGGACACATGTGTTATTTGTACTGTATTAACAAACATAATTTAGGAAAGTATGAATAATAAAATACTATCTCTTTACCAACATATACATTACAAAAATTCGATGCGGTGTGTAGAACACAGGCAGGTACACTAACACCAGTATGTCCTTTTAGACGCGTGCAGATTTATATGGGTCTGTTAGACCCTAACTTATTGCATTTATTAAATTTTCATACGTTTACATTCGAATGTGTCCGACGGATACAGAAAAACCGGACTAGGGTTAATAACCGCGTCAACTAAGTTCAGTTATAAAAACGTGGGTCCACTGATAGCAACATTTTTTATAATCACGGTAATGTGATAAAGAAACTTAAACCAACTGAGAATATTAATAATTTGGTCGCGTAAATTCAACCATAATTCAGGCATAGTTTTTTTTAAAAATAATTTAACTTCGTTTTTGTATTTCGTGCAATATTTCACCTGTAAAATTTTGTTTTATTTTGCAACTCTGTAAACTTTCATCTGTTATTATAATTACTTTAACCTTGAATAAGTATAAGTTATTCTTATTATATTTTGTTCACTTTTGGCAATCTAATTATTCGTTCAGTAATTTACTCACATACATCGCGAATAAATTTATTTTCTGCTTCAATTTAATAATATTTACTAGCACAATGCTATAGGTTTGACAACTAAACTTGATGAATTTTTGAATGCCACAAGTTACTCAGATTTTGATGTTATTACAGTTACAGAAAGCTGGCTTTTACACTCTCCCCAGCACACAGTTTTAACATATATGTACCAGGTATGTGATATCTGAAACCTATGTAGTATATAATTGACTTACGTACTTATAACGTAATATATATATATATATATATATATATATATATATATATATATATATATATATATACCATGTCGGACATCTCTCAAGAGACTGTAAAATTATATTGTCGGTATGTCACATTGGTATTGGACATGGTACATACCTATAACTATTGTACATGGTACCTTACTTTTAATATATTCATAGTGCATTGATCACGTGTCATCTATTCCAAATCTAATTGGTCTATTTATGAGATCAAGGTCTCTGTCTGTCCAAGCCAGATGTGCAGAGGTTTAACAACGACGCATTTTACTTTTGCAGCCATTGCAGTATTTGTTTATGTTTTATTTGGTGCTGGTGTGTATACTTTAATACATGCTCTAATTCTTTGATTTCGTGGCAAAATCGACTTGTCACACGGTAAGTTATTTTATGTAACTATATATTTATTATGTAGCTTATTTTCATTGTTGAATGAAAATGAAAATTTAGATAACCTGAAATAATTTCAAATTAAAATACCATAAAATTAGAATTTCAAATAAAAACGTTTATACACGTTACATATTATATATTTTACGTATTGTATTAATAAATTGTATTAAACTAGTCTGAATGAAATTTATGGGTCGATTCTGTTCAGATCTATAAGTTTTTCAGATCTGTAAATCTATAAAAAATGACAAAACACATGTGTTCTTGTTGACTAATATAAAATTATACATAAGAGTGGCAGTTTTAGGTGCGATTTTGTTCATATGTACAGAACTTGCGACTTTACAGATGTAAACAGAATCATTATGTTGTTTCATATTTAATTTGTATTCTAATAAATATGTAATATAAGTATTGTAATAAACTACAAATTTAAATATATATTTTTTGTAGATAATACCCACACATTTTCCTACCATACATTATAATATTTAATATTTAACTTTAGGATTAAAAAAAAGTCGCAGGTATATAAATTCACAATGTAAGTAGTATATTCAAATAATTACAAAGAAGTGATATACTTTTGTTATATTTACGTTACAATATCTACATACATGGGATGTGATGTCTCATAGACCATGTATTAGGGTTAGGTAGAAGAACAGCCTTGGGCTGAACCTCGCCTTTTACTTATATAGTAATAAAGTTTATTATTATTATTATTATTATTACTATTATTATTATTACTATTACTATTATTATTATTATTATTATTATTATTATTATTATTATTATTATTATTATTGTTATTATTATTATTATTATTACTATTATTATTATTATTATTATTATTACTATTATTATCATTATTATTATTATTATTATAATAATTATAATAATTATTATTATTATTACTATTATTATTATTACTATTATTATTATTACTACTATTATTATTACTACTATTATTATTACTGTTATTATTATTATTATTATTATTACTATTATTATTATCACTATTATTATTACTATTATTATTATTACTATTATTATTATTACTATTATTATTATTACTATTATTATTATTACTATTATTATTATTACTATTATTATTATTATTATTATTATTATTATTGTTATTATTGTTATTATTGTTATTATTATTATTATTATTATTATTATTATTATTATTATTATGTTGCGGACATAGGTCTATACATGTACTTTCCAGGAATGTTATTCGGTATGTAACATATAATATGAGTTATGTCTATATTACGTAATAAGGACGTAACTATGTTTGCTGGGTCAGTATATAACTCTGAACTTATAAGCAATGATTACACAGTTTATAGGAAGGATAGAGATTTCGATAATAATAAATCTATAGGTGGAGGTGTTATATGTGCTGTTAGGAATAAATACCTGTCAACTGTTGTGGACTTAGATCTCAAACTCTAATTGTGATATTATATGCGTCCGCCTTCAAATATCACAATAATTATTTTTGCATTATTGTAGCATGTATTCCCACATCAATTTCTTTAATTCAGCATGAATATGTATTTGATTTTCTAGAATCTTTTAATTTTCTGCAAAATGAAAACTTCCTGATCCTGGCTGATTTTAATATGAACAAACTGGTATATTTTTATAACTATGGACACCATAATAATATAATTACACGGTTTGATCATTTTTTACATTTTTTATAGCTACACAACATAATCGTCTAACAACAGAAGAATACTCGATGTTGTTATATCTAACAAAAATTCTAAATGTTTAGTGACTTATTGCAATGATCCCATAGTTGATGAAGACAAATTTCATCCCTCTCTCTTAGTTTCACTTTCTGCACCCACGTTTATTGTCACCCCTTCCTCTCACACTAACTCCACCGTTAACGATAACCCAACCTTCAACTTCACAGCGAGCCAATTTTGACCATCTTTATGAGTTATTATCTGAAACAAATTGGGACATTTTCAGGAGATATACTGTTGTGAACGAAGCATTTGATAAATTTTATGAGATTTAATTCAATATATTAAATACCTTTGTACCTAAATCGAAAATGACTAAATCTAAATATCCTCTCTGGTTTAGTAAAAAATATATCAGATATAAAAGACAAATTAGAATACCACAAACTCTATGAACAAACAGGGATAACAACTTACCTTACAAAATTTAAAGAACTTAGATCTTTAATAAAATACAAAGTTAATGTATCTCATAAAAAATATTTATCCGGCATAGAATCAAGTATTGCATCCGCACCTCAACAATTATGGACATTCGTTAATTCTAAAAAACGAAAATTACGTATACCAAGGTTGATGCAACACAACAATACTATTTACGATAGCACTCCACAAATTCTTGATGCTTTTGTTGACTTTTTTTCTTCTGTTTATTGGAATATTGATAATGAACCTCATATATATGTAACCAATAACCAAAATTCTTGTAACAGTGTAGGAGAGTGGAGACACAAGGTGTTTGGGCTATTCTACAGATGATTTTTTTTTATCTTTACAACAAAAGATGGCTCTGTTTGCCTCTATGTATCATATGAAATACTATAGTGCTGCAACAAGAACTTTTAGTTTCATAGAGTGCAAGTAAGTTTTTGCGTTTTCTAATTTTTATTTTTTTTAATATATTGTTATTGCCATGAGAAAGTTTTACTATAGCAGTAATACTTGCATACATATTAATTGTAGTATTTTTGCATAATTAAATAATGAAATTAAATGAATGCTATTAACTTTTTTTGCGCTCTATGGGGCACATGTGGACATAGAAGTATGGGGCAGAAGTGGACTGTCCATCTGTGGCCCAGTTAAAGTTTTTGTTTAATTTTTTTATTAGCATGAAATTTTAATTTCAGAATGGTACGCAAATATAAAGCAAAAAATGATCGGGCAATAATTAATGAAGCAGGTGTTAAAAGAACTTCAAAATGTCCTGCAAGGAAATTTGTCTATTAGAAATGCTGCTCTGAAATATAATTTGAAGAAACCTATGCTTTGTAAGAAGAAGAAGAAGCAGATAAAACAGGGAAATATGCGTCCAGAAGAATTTTTACCGTCCAAGAAGAAACTTTGTTATCTGAGTAAATAAAATCATCGAATATTAATTTTGGACTCACTTATAAACAGAGACAAAGACTTGCGTATAAATATGCAGTAAAATAGAAAAAAAAAGCATTCAGAATCTTGGGATTAAAATATTGAAGCTGGAATTGATTGTATATATGGTGCGGGTAACGCTATTCCTCCTGCATTTATATTTCCGAGAGTAAATTATAAAGACCATTTTTTAAATATCCAACGGGAGTTTAGGATCAGCTCACCGTTTGGGCTGGATGACAAGCACTCTTTTTATAGAAATTTTATTATTTTTTTATTTTTTAGTTATTTTTTTCACAATTTTTGTATTTTTAATATACATATATTATATAAATATTCTAAGTAAAAATAACCTGATATTTAATTATTTTTTATAAAAATCTAACATCAAATATCATATCCGAATGTACTCCAGCTTGTGTCCACATGTACCCCGGTACAGGGGTACATGTGGACAAATGCACTTTTTTAAAAAAAAATTTAGGTTAGGTTATGTTTTTAATACACCTGTGTATGTTTCATTTTATGAAAAATAAACTACGGATATTTATTGCCAGATGAATATAGTATACAGGGAAAAATATAAAACATTTGAAAAACTAAAAATGGCAGCTATTAGAGTTTGGAAAAAAGTGTCCATATCTGCCCCACTTTCCCCTATCTCTTGAGTATGTATCCTCAGCGCGATACGAAAATTGAAACCATCTAGGACTCCTGGCCCTGATAAAAGGTTGTGCTGACATTTTAGTGGAACCATTGTTCATACTTTTTAATCTTAGTCTTGCCTGTAACACCTTTCCTGACCAACATGGACTCAAGACGTCAAGGTCCACTACCTCAAATTTAATGAATTTTATAGAATACGCTCTAAGTTCCTTACATAACAATACTCAGGCTGACGTTGTTTACACAGATTTTGCTAAACACTTCAATAAAGTTAGTCATATTGTACTATTATGGAAACACAAATATCACTTTAGTTTTTCAGACAATCTTTCATTATTCATTTCATCATATCTTGCTGATCGTAAACTCTCAGTTTATTACAACAATTACACTTCTAAACAATACTCGTATACACCAACCAGTGTTTATTAATGACATTGTTGATATGGTACTAAACTCTAATATCCTACTTTATGACATTAAAATTTTAATCTTCTACAGAGTGGAGAAAACCTTTGAGCCAGCGAAAGAGTCTAGTTTATCGTCTATTCGAAGGGTAACTATTCTTCTTCGTCATGTTTTTAAGTTGACGATAATCGACGCAAAATCGTATAGAGCCTTCCTTCTTCTTTACTAACACCACTGGTGCAGCCCATGGTCTGCTTGTAAGTTCGATCACACCTTCCATCTTCATGTCCTCAATTATTATTTCTGCTTCATCACGCTTCGCCAATAGTAGTCTTCTTGCTGGTTGGCTGATGGGTCTTGCGTCTCCGTAGTCAATTTTATGGTGAACTACATTAGTTCTCCCGTTGGCTTTCTTGTCGATATGGAACACATCTTGAAATCTTCCAATTAAATTCCTCGCCATAGTTCTCTGGTCAACGGTCAATTCCTGAAACAATGTTGACAATTAGTTGATTAACGTGTCTGTAATTTCCTAAGAAATATTTCCATTGGCCTTCACAGTTAGACTAATAGACGATACTGACAAGCATTATCCTACAATTGTTCATCTCAAGAACAACAGGATAAAAATTTACGTGAAACCTAGCTGGCTTTGATTGTGTGGCTCAAGCATGACAATATTCCCCTTGCAGAAACCATCTTCTAATTGTGCTTCTACGATAGAGTCACTTCGTTCTGGGAGAGTAACGTCTTCCGCCATTAGTACGCACACGGCCTTGTATTCTTGTGGGTTTAATACAAATTCTTCTTCATTGACCATTATCACTCCATTCTTCAGGTCAAGTTTAAAATTGTGCTTTTCAATAAGTCCATACGGAGTATTAATTCATCTTCAACTTTAGCTACCAGCGCACGATGTTTTAAAGAGGTGTTTTCAATAGTGATGGTCAAATCTGTTTCTTATAATGTGGTAGCTTGTTCTCCCGTCGTTCTGCGTAATCGCCAGTTGGTTGAAGATGCTTCTTGCCTGTGTTCTTTGCTAAGTCGGATCTAATGATAGTCTTTGTCGCACCTGTATCAAGTAACATTTTCAGTGGCCTTCCATAAGCAGAGCCATTCTCGTGATGCTGCTGGCTGATGATGAATGGATGCGACATTACTGTTAGATTGTGGGACTACTATATTAAGGACCGTCGCATTAACCCGACTTGCTCACCGCTGCGGCGGCGATGGCGTCCGTTGTCCGTTACAGTATTTTATATATATCGTCGAATGAATTGTAGGTTTTACTGTACCAATTTTTATTAATAAAACATAAAAAAATACAAGGTTACAACCAAAAAAATTAAATTAAAAATACTAAGTTTTCAACTTACCAAAAAAGAAGCGAAAAAATCTAAATGTAAACCAATGAACATCAATATTGGTTTTACCTACATTATAAAAAAGTATAAAATTATAGTTTATATTTGAATTTAAATCCAGGATCTATTGATAACGTAGCAGGAAAAAATTAAAAAACGTAGCGTTCTCCATGGCGACAGGAGAAGATCTGCTGAAAAAAGTGTGAAACGTGAATTTACAAAAAGTGGGGAATAGCAAGGTTGTATGCGCGAGGCAAAGTTAAGAAACAAGAAAAATAGCGCCAAATTGAAAGTAAGTATCTTATATAAGTAATTCCTTTAGTGCATGTCCCAAAAATGACTCTGTAAATCAACCTCGGACACAGAGTTGGTCACGATCGACCATAGGAAATATATTGAGACCGAAAAAGCAAAAGATTTTGTCAAAATATATGAAACAAATTTATTCTTATTTTAATGTGTCGGGTGTTATCTTCTTATTATCCCATTGAAATATGTTTCATTTTTAATGTAAATTATTCATCCAGAATGATATGTAAATGAAAATTACCTTTTACAGCATCTTTCCTTGTCATTTTTTAGATCCAAAGCGAGAAATTACTATTCTCCATACTTATACAGAGTGTCTTAGAAATTTACGCTCCAAACGTTAAGAGTAACATAATTTAATATAAATAGATATTGATTCTGTTACAAAAAATAAATGCAGTATATTGGAAGACATTGAGTCTCAATAATATTGCTAGTAGCACGTATTTCAATCGGCTCTGAAGTAAATTCAATTTTTTATTGGTTTATATAAGTCTGTTTTTGTGTAATTTGCATCAACAAAATCCATTTTTTTGTGACTCTTCATCTACATCCTGTGTTAAAGTGCTGGACCCTCTCCTGTGAGTAGATTTGAACTTTTTCACTTTAAATAGTGCACGCGTACAGAAAAATTTAATTAAACAAATAATTTCTGCGCCCATCGGTTAACAATGGTTGTGTGCGCAAAGTGCAATCGCGTCGTCAATGCGCGAAACCCAGGTGTGAAGTGCGGCCGATGTGATAATATATACCATCCTATTTGCGTTCAAATAAGTGATGATCAACTCTCGGGCATAAAAGCTAATGTTTTGTCGTGGAATTGCCAACAATGTCGGTCACCTTTGAATAAATCTGTGATTAGTGATGAGTCGGATGTTTCTCTAAATCGCAGCATAAAATTAAATGACTTAAATACGCTGATCAACAAAATGAAATCCGATATTTTGGACGTCATGAACAATAAATTCGAAGAACTTACTAAGTCAGTTAGTTTTTGTTGTGACAAAATTATGGACTTTGAGGCTAAATTAACAACATATGATAAGAAAATTAAAGAGTTCGATCGATGTAATGAAGAAAATGTTAAATTAAAAACATCGGTTAATAATTTAGAACATAAAATCAATGAATTAGAACAGTACTCGCGTCTAAACAATCTCTTAATACATAATTTTCCGGCTAAACAGAATGAAGACATTACGAATATTATAATTAAATCTGGTTCGGAAATGGGAGTATCTATATCTGATAATGATATAGACGCTGCTCATAGGATGCCTACAAATAAATCTAAAACACCATTAATTATTGTAAAGTTCAAATCGCGAATCTTAAAAGATAAAATTCTTGCTGCCGCTAAAAAAAAATAATAACATCTAAGTTTTACTATCCTTCGGACAATGAATCTAAATTATACTTCAGCGAACATTTGACATATTATAACAATGATCTGCTCAAGAAAACGCGTGAACACCTTCGCGACAAAGGTTACAAGTACGTCTGGAGTAAGAACTGTAAAATCTTTGCCAGGAAGAATGAAAATGCTAGAATCATCTCTATATGCCGAGAAGAGGATTTATTGAAATATTAATGGATTCATTGCGTTTCGGACTATTGACTGTTTATTTATTATTGTTTAAATCCGTACAACCTTGTCCCATATGTCTGAATCACCTGTTTTAAACAGCAGTGTTGCCGATTCGAACTTTACCTTTGGACATATAAATGCGCGGTCATTGAACTCTTGTTTTTCTACATTTAAAGATTTTGTACTTAGTGAAAATTTTGATATACTGGCTGTTACCGAAACATGGATAAGTGACAACTCCCCATCACAATTATTTCATATTGAGGGTTATAACCTAATCAGTGCACATAGATCCAATAAAATTGGCGGAGGTGTTGCTCTCTATGTTAAGAATAACATACAGTATAATATATTGGATATCACGAATCTAGGGTTATTATATGAAAATGTTGAACATTTATGGATTCAAATCACTATTCATCACAGGAAAATTATTTGTGGTGTAATTTACAACCCAAAATCTCATTTTTATAAGGAACTTAGTGTTTTGGATACCATAACTGCCGAATTTCTTACTAAGTGTGATTTTATGATGTATGCAGGTGACATAAATGTTGATTTATTATTGAATGATGCCAAATCTAATTTTGTAAAAAACATGTTTACTGCTTACGGCATGCATCAATTAATTACTAAATACACTCGCCCTGCTTCAAGGTCTCTATTAGATGTTATAGTAATATCAGATAAATCCCTCTGTGATTTCTCAGATGTTATTGAATGTGAAAAATTATCAGACCATAGTGGTGTATTTTGTAAATTGAAATTTACTAAGCAGCCTTCAAGTAACAATATAGTAACATACAGAGATTTTAGCAAATTTGACTCTGAAAAGTTTATTGCTGACTGTAATACTGTGCCTTGGAATAATATAATTCAAATAAATAATATAGATGAGAAAGTACGTTTTTTGAACGAGAACATAATAAAATTATTTGATATTCATGCACCTGTTAAATCAACGAGATATAGTAAGGCATGTAGTCCATGGTTCACAAATGTTATTAGGATAATGCAGGCTAAAAGAGATAAGGCGCTTGCACAGTATAAAAAGTATAAAACTCCCGCAAAATATGAATACTATAAACAATTACGAAATTACACAACAAGTGCAATACGGAGAGAAAAGCAAGCTTTCTTTCAGTCTTCAATTAATAATTCAAATAATTCTAGTGAACTATGGGCTAACTTAAAACGGATCGGTGTAAAAAATCAGTCAGCAAGAAGCATTCCAGAAGAAATTTGCAATCCACATGATTATGGACAATATTTGCTCGACAAAGTAAGCACTACAATTGCAAATCCTTACACTATAAACTTCTTTTCTCAGAATAAATATGCGGGCGTACATGACGAACCATTCCATTTTAAATGTGTAAATAGTGATAAAGTTAGAGAAATCATTTTTAACATTAAAACTAATGTAACTGGGGTAGATGGAATTTCATTGAAAATGATATTACTGGTATTACCAATTATAAATGATTACATTACGCATATCATAAATACATGTATATTAGAGAGTGTTGTGCCGGAGGTATGGAAGGTAGCCGCAATTAGGCCAATAGTTAAACAACAAGATTGCGTAACTTTGGATGATTTGAGGCCAATAAGTATTTTACCCACCTTATCGAAAGTGCTTGAAAGAATATGCTGCGATCAGATCATGGAATATGTTTTTGGGAATGAAATAATACCTACTAATCAGTCTGGAATTAGATCAGGTTATAGTACAAATACATCTATGTTGAATATAGTTGATACTATTTTAAATAATCTAGACAAATCGAAGCCTTCATTACTCATACAAATTAATTTCTCGAAAGCATTCGATATGATCGATCACAGTTTACTTCTTACAAAATTAAGTTATTACAACTTCTCAGAATGCGCAGTATCGTGGTGTAGAAGCTACTTGGAAAACAGATCATTTTACATTAACATGAGTACAAAACAAGGAATACAATTTTCATCAGATTTTCCTCTTCAATGTGGTGTACCACAGGGATCAATTTTCGGACCTTTGTTCTTCTTAATATTTGTCGCTGACATGCCAAATGTTTTTAATTTTTGTTCAGTTCACTCCTATGCAGATGACACCCAGGTTATTGCAACTGTGGAACAGTTGCATATAAATGAGCATTGTTCTATTGTGAACAAAGAGTTAAATGATTTGGTTTTTGGGTAAAGAACAATGGTCTCAAAATTAATACTGAAAAATCATCACTTTTAATTATTAATGACTGTGGTAACATACCGGACATTGTGCTAGATGGTTCTATTCTAGTTCGCACAGATAATGTTAAAATTTTGGGACTTCACATTGACAAAGACTTAAATTTTAGAAAACATCTTAATATAAAACTATGTGCCGCACGATTGAAGTTACGACAATTGTTTCAATTTAGAAATGAACTAAATTCATCGGTGAAACTAAAACTTGTTAATACACTGATTCTCCCACTGTTTGATTATTGTGCCTGCACTTATATTCCAAACCTCACACAGACGGACAAACAAAGAATAACTTTGTTGCAAAATTCTTGTCTGCGTTTTGTGTATGGTGTGCGTAAATACGATCACATATCTAAATACCGCAAAATTTCTAACATGCCCTCCGTTGAAAATCGTTTCAAATATCTTTATTTATGCTTAATACATAAAATTATATTGACAGGTACGCCATTCTATTTATTTGACAAATTAATAACTAAAGAATACAATTATTCTCTTAGAATGAAGGATTTGTACATTGTGCCAACCTACAGAAAGTCAAAATATAAAGGTGCGTTTTCATATATGGCTCCGACTTTATACAATAGTGTTCCTGACTATCTGAAGGTGCTTTCTTTAAATAGTTTTAAAATAAATGTTAAAGCTCTATTAACTTCATAATTTTTCTCATTTTTTATCATTGTTATCTATTTTGTGCTACATATTATTTTTCGTTAATGTATTTTTTATTACTTTCATTATTTGTACTTGTTAAAGGTTTTGTAACGTGTCTATTGGCTTTATATACATTTGTGTATTAATTTTTTGGTTAGGTGGAAGAGCAGCCTTGGGCTGAACCTCGCCGTTGATTTATATGTCAATAAAGTTTATTATTATTATTATTATTATTATTATTATTATTATTATTATTATTATTATTATTATTATTATTATTATTAAGTTATCAAACATGTATCGTTAATTTATATTAACTGCTGGAGGCGAATTTTTTAATAAAAAGGGTGTGGTTAAATTTTATGCAATTTTATTAATACAAATAGTATAGATACTAGCGAAAACTCGGCTACGCCGAGCTTCCCCTAGGGCTCCGCCGATAGTGTTTTATAATAGTCTTTACGTAGATCCAGTCTGTCTGCGCATGCTTTAAACCCAAAATACAAACGGTAACAGTCTTCTTAAAAGTTTGACTCCTCTCCTGCTTACTCAATCTGCCCACGCAACTTGCTCACCCATATTTACCATTTCTGCATGGCAGCTTTTGAAAAACGAAATCATTTGATAACAAACACAACATATTTCTGACTACGTCTTGCAAAAAATAAAAGACAATCAATTAATCATATTTTTCTCATTTCTGTCAATCAGCTCTTGAGAAAACATATCATTTGATAACAAACACAATATATTTCTCACTACTTATTGCAAAAAAACAAATGACTATCGAGTTGTTAAATTTTTGACATTTCTGCGTGGCAGCTCTTAAGAAAACATTTCATTAATTACCAAACATGAATATTTCTGATTACTTTTTGCAAAAGATAAAAGATAATCAAATAATCATAATTTTCTCATTTCTGATTATCAGCTCTTGAGAAAACATTTCATTTGATACCAAACACGACATATGTCTCACTAGTTATGGCAAAAAAACAAATGACTATCGAGTTGTCAAATTTTTGACATTACTGCATGACAGCTCTTGAGAAAACATTTCATTTGATACCAAACAGGACGTATTTCTGACAACTTTCTGAAAGAAACAATAAACGATCGTGTTGTCATATTTTTGACATTTCTATACATGACAGCTGTTGAGCAAACATATTATTTGTTACCAAACATGACATATTTCTGACAATTTTCTGCTAAAAACAAAAGACAATCGAGTTGTCATATATTTGACATTTCTGCATAACAGCTGTTGAGAAAAACTTTTATATAATACCAAACACGACATATTTCTGACAACTTACTGCAAAAAACAAAAGACGATCGAGTTGTCATTTTTGACAATTCTGCGCAGCAGCTCTTGAGAAAACATTTCATTCGATACCAAACACGACATATTTCTGACAACTTTTTGCATAAAAACAAAATACGATCGACTTGTCATATTTTTAGCGTATCTGCACATCAGGTTTTGAGAAAATATTTCATACGATACCAAACACGACATATTTGCGACATTATGAAAAAAAAAGACGGTCGAGTTGTCATACTTTTGACATTTCTGTATGACAGCTTTAAGAAAACATTTTATTTAATAATAATAATAATAATAATAATAATAATAAGGCGAGGTTCAGCCAAAGGCTGGTCTTCCACCTAACCATACACACATATAAAAATGATGTGCAAGATGCCAAAATGACAAATTGACAACTTTATATATCAAAAACATATTCCAAATATATACATGAAAAAATACAGCAATATAAACGAAACACTGATCCTAATTTTACACAGATATTAACTATAAATGACAATCTAAAATGTAATTCATGAAAAAACAATGGTACTACTGAAACAATTACAAATTATATTGATCATAGTTTACACAAACATTAACTGGATGTAAATGACAATTTATTAAGTAAAACATGGAAACAAGAAAAATGAAAAAAATAAAAATGGTGCTACTCAAATAATTTCTTAATTTTATTTTTAAATGAATTTACACAAAGAGATTTGAAATCATTCGGTATATTATTATAAAGAAATGGTGCAAGGTAAGAGAAAGAGCCCTTAAATTTAGATTTTCTATATGAAGGAACAATGTATAGATCTTTCATCCGTAGCGTATAGTTGTACTGTTTTATTATTAATTTGTCGAGCAAATAATGTGGGGTACCAGTTTTTATAATTTTCTGTATTAGACAGAGATACATCTTTGTTACACGATCATCAATAGAGAGCATCTTAGCCATTGAGCGATATTTGGTAATGTGATCGAATTTACGCACACCATAAACAAAGCGTAAACACGAATTCTGCAGTAGAGTAATTCTATGTTTGTCAGTTTCTGTTAAATTTGGTACGTATGTGCAACCGTAGTAATCAAAGAGTGGTAAAATGAGAGCGTTTATGAGGCGAAGTTTCACATCGACACTGAGATCATTTTTAAACTGATAAAGATGTCTTAATTTAATTCGTGCAGCAATCAACTTTTTATTCAGATGTTCTCTGAATTACAAGTTTTCATCTACATGGAGACCCAAAATATTGACAGAGCTGCTACGATTTAAAGTTGAATCATCTAATATTAAATGAGTAATGGTATCACATTTCCCAACTACAAGAAATGATGATTTAGCAGCATTTATTTTAAGCCCATTGTCTTTTACCCAAGTAGATAGTTTTTCCAGATCACTGTTAACAAGTTCAATTTGTTTACTAATATTAGAGGGATCTAAAGTAGCAAGTATGGTAGTATCATCAGCATATGAATGAGCAGTGGAAAAATCAAATACTGATGGCATATCAGATACAAAAATGAGAAAAAACAACGGGCCGAGAATAGATCCCTGCGGCACACCACAATTTAAACTATAAAAGCTAGAAGAAGAAGAAGATATCTGCACCTTAAAGTTTCTATTATTAAAATAACTATTACACCACTGAATAGATCTGTCGGAAAAATTGTAATATCTAAGTTTAGCCAGTAACATACTGTGATTAACCATGTCAAATGCCTTAGAGAAATCTATTTGCATTGCCAGAGAAATTTCAGAATTATTAAAATTATTTAACAAAATGTCAACAATATTTAACAAACATGTATTAGTGCTATGCCCAGTTCTAAATCCAGACTGAAAAGAAGGCAAAATGTTATTATTATGTAAGTAACTCATGATTTGATCACAGCATGCTCTCTCCAAAACTTTCGACATCACGGGTAAAATACATATTGGTCGTAAATCATCGACTGTAGTACAATCATTATGTTTAGCAATTGGTTTAATAATAGCAATTTTCCAAATACTAGGTACTACGCCATCTAGAATGCAGGTATTTATGATGTGCGCAAAGTAGTCCACAATGACAGGCAAAATGAGCATGATCATTTTTAAAGATATGCCATCTACACCGACAGAATTAGACTTCTGCTGCATCAGAATTCTAATTATTGTATCTCTGTCTACACATGTGAAATCAAACTCTTGTTCAGGTTTCTCTATATACTTGCTCTGTAAAAAATTATTTAATAACCCAGGGTTTATTCTACTATCACCTACTTTATCATATAAGTATTGAGCATATTCACTGGCATCAATATTATCTGGAATATCCCTTTTTATTTTATTATTTACCCCCATTTGATTTAAATTTTTCCATAAAATTTACTGTTCCCGATATTATTATTAATTTCCCATTCTCTTTACGTATGGCAGCTGTAGTTAGATTACGCATTTGCTTATAATACAGTAATTTAGCATCTGTTTTATGTTTTTTGTACTGTGCGAGAGCTTTATCTCTCTCCTTTTGCATTATTCTTATTACAGGCGTAATGCACGGACAGTGATTTTTACAAACTGTTATGGTTCGAATCGGAGCATGTTTATCAAAGAGGGAAATAATGTGGTGATTTAAAAAATTAATTTTATCATTGACATTATCAAACTTGATAATATTATTCCAATTTACTTTTTCGCAATCAGCAAGGAATGTTTCATGATCGAATGTATTAAAATCTCTATATGTAATTGATTTTCGTGATGCTATTAATTTAGGTATATTAAGAGCACAGTAAACACCAAAATGATCTGTGAAATTTGTACAGTCAATGACTCCAGCATGCGAATACAATGATTTATTTGAGATGGCAACAATATCTAATAAAGATTTAGAGGCTGGTCGTGTATAATGCTCTATTATTTGATGCATATCATGTGCGGCCAGTAAATTCTTAAGAAATATAGAATGTGCATCATTAACTAAAAGATTCACATTGATATCACCTGTAAAAATTACAGCATCACTTTGGATTAAGTATTCATTTAAGATTGGATCCAAAATATCCAGTTCTTTATAAAATTTAGAATGCGGGTTATAAATGACCCCGATAATGATATTGTATTTGTGAACCGTAATTTGTATCCATAAATGTTCAATATTATTACTAGTTACAAGCGTACTGTCAAGTATTTTGTATGGAACACCACAGCGAACATAAAAAGCAAGACCTCCACCACGTTTGTCTGATCTTTCTAAACTGACAAGTTCGTAATTATTAATATGAAACAAATGTGATGGTGAAGTTTCACTTATCCATGTTTCACTTATAGCTAGAACATCAAAATTATGGTCATATAAAAAATCTTTAAATACGGAGAAACATGAATTGAGTGATCTTGTGTTTATATGAGCACATGTAAACATACTATTATTTGAACAATTTTTCATAGTGTTAGAGACAGCAGTTATCAACATAAATATAAATGAGCGAAGTTTGGCAAAAAAAAGAAACAATAAAATTATATTAAATACGAAATAAATGAAATGAGTGTAAGATCAATTATTATAATAATCAAAACAGAACTAATAATAAAACACTTTGAATGTTTGGTTTCTTGCAGAATCCCGCTCAGGTTTATTGCTAAATAATTAACAAGCGACAACTGAAATAAATATGCCTGGCAATGTTCACAAATAAATTTAGTAAATAGTGCGACAAAAATACAAAAAGAGTAATACAAAGATTTAACAAATAAATATATACTTATTACTTATTAATAAATATGTACTTACTTAAAAAAAAGAAACTAGGAATATTAATGTTTACAAATAGCTCCAAAATACATAATTAGAAAATCAACAGCCGATTTTATCAGTATTATAAATGCTCAATTTACCATTAGCTACTAAGATTATCGACAGAAATGAAAAATTTGTGTAATAAATTCGCAATTATGCTTTTAAGAATAAGCGAATGAAGATATCACCAACTGTTGATTAAGAAGTGCCCGAAATATCAGCGATATTATTTATTCTTTTGATAACACCGTTGATTTTAGCGAAAATGTTACCGTCTCTAGACCAAACGTTTCTGAACCCCATTTTCTTTGCCGCACATGTAAGTAAATTGAGTCTACATTTCGTTAAATCTTCTTTAATTGAGATCTTAGAACCTTTCAACTTATTACGGTGTTTCAGTACAAGTTCACGTGATTTATAACTCACAAATTTCACTATAATGGGACGAGGTTTGGTGTGGGTAGAAGGTTTCTTACCAGTCCGGTGACAGCGATCAATTTGATTTTGACCGACACTAACACCACATAGCTTTTGGAATACGTCACACACTGCAACTTCGGTATCCTCTCCGGGGGACACAGGAACGCCGAAGACGCGGATGCAGTTGCGTCTGGAATATTGTTCCTGAAGATCGAGTTTCTCCTCCAGGATACGGTTGCGGGCAGTAAGCTCAGAGATGGTGGCTTCATATTGTGCTCGTTGATCGTCAAGTTTTTTGTCTAGCCGACTGAAAACTTCTTCAACCAGAGTCTTGAGGAATGTTTCGTTGGTGAGTAAAGAATCAAGCACCTCTTTAACTGAACTGCGTGTCGTAGTCATTTTAGAGCCAGAGAAGAAAATATATAAAAAAATATCAAAAAAATAATCTCAGAAAAATTTGACACTTTTTACAAAACGGAGCTGTGTAAAAACACGTCTACACTGGGCTACGCATGAACTCGAAAAAATTGATACCAAACACGACATATTTCTGACAACTTTATGGAAAAACGAAATTCGAACGTGTTGTCATTTTTTTGACATTTACGCATGACAGCTGTTACAAAAACATTTTGTCTGATACCAAAAACGACAAATTTCTGGCAACTTTATGAAAACAACAGAAGACGATCGAGTTGTCATATTTTTGACATTTCTGCATGGCAGCTGTTGAGAAAACATTTTATATTTTATAAACACTACATATTTCTGACACATTTATGAAAGAAACAAAATACAATGGATATGTCTTAATTTTACATTTCTGCATGACAGCTGTTGAGAAAACATTTTATTTAATACCAAACACGAAATATTTCTGACAAGTTTATGAAAGAAATAAAAGACAATCGAGATGTCGTATTTTTGACATTTCTTCATGACAGCACTTGAAGAAACATTTTATTTGATACAAAACACGACATATTTCTGATTTTATGAGAAAACAAAAGACGATCGAGATGTCATATTTTTTGACAGCTTTTGAGACCAAACACGACATTATTTTGACAACTATGAAAAAAACAAAAGACGGTCGACTTGTTAAGAATACATTTTATTTTGTATCAAACACGACAAAGTTCTAAAAACAAAAGACAACCGAGTTGTCATATATTTGTCATTTCTGCATAACAGCTGTTGAGAATTTTTTTTATATAATACCAAACATGACATATTTCTGACAACTTATTGCAAAACACAAAAGACGATCGAGTTGTCATTTTTGACAATTCTGCATAGCAGCTCTTGACAAAACATTTCATTCGATACCAAACACGACATATTTCTGATAACTTTTTGAAAAAAAAACAAAAGACGATCGATTTGTCATATTTTTGGCACATCTGCACAGAAGGTTTTGAGAAACCAAACACGACATATTTCTGACAAATTTATGAAAAAAACAAATCACGATCGAGCTGTCATATATTTTACATTTCTGCATGACAATTGTTGAGAAAACATTTTATTTGAAACTAAAACACGACATATGTGTGACTGTAAGAACAAAACAAAAGACGATCGAAATGTCATATTTTTGAGAGCTTTTGAGAAAACATTTTATTAGATACCAATATTTCTGACAACTTATTGCAAAAAACAAAAGACGATCGAGTTGTTATATTTTTGACGAGTCTGCATAGCAGCTCTTGAGATAACATTTCATTTGATAGCAAACTCGACATACTTCTGACTTTTTGCAAAAAACAAAAGACGATCGATTTGACATATTTTTGACATATCTGTACAGCAGGCCTTGAGAGAACATTTCGTATGATACTAAACACGACATATTTCCGGCTTTATGAAAAATCAAAAGTCGGTCGAGTTGCCATATTTTTGACATTTCTACATGACAGCTGTTAAAATAAACATTTTATTTGATACCAAACACGACAAATTTCTGGCAACTTTATGAAAAAATCAAAAGACGATCAAATTGTCATATTTTTGACATTTCTGCATGACAGCTGGTGAGAAAACGTTTTATTTAATACCAAACATGACATATTTCTGACAACTTTATGAAAAAAACAAAAGACAATCGAGATGTCATATTTTTTCATTTCTGCATGACAGCTCTTGAAAAAACATTTTATTTGATACAAAACACGACATATTTCCGACATTATAAAAGGAACAAAAGACAATCGCGATGTCATATTTTTACATTTCTGCATGACAGCTGTTGAGAAATCATTTTATTTGATACCAAACACGACATATTTCTGACAACTTTATAAAAGAAACAAAAGACAATCGAGATGTCATATTTTTGACATTTATGCATGACAGCTCTTGGAAAAACATTTTATTTGATACCAAACATGACATATTCCTGATTTTATGAAAAAACAAAAGACGATTGAAATGTCATATTTTTGACAGCTTTTGAGAAAACATTTTATTAGATACAAAACACAACATATTTCTGGCAACTTTTTGCAAAAAAACACGACGATCGAATTGTTAAATTTTTTACATTTCTGTATAACAAGTGTTGAGAAGCCGTTTCATTTGTGACATGACATATTCCAGATTTTATGAAAAAACAAAAGACGATTGAAATGTCATATTTTTGACAGCTTTTGAGAAAACATTTTATTAGATACCAAACACAACATATTTCTGGCAACTTTTTGCAAAAAAACACGACGATCGAATTGTTAAATTTTTTACATTTCTGTATAAGTGTTGAGAAGCCGTTGCATTTGATAGGAAACATATTTCCATACGATATATATCTGACAGCGTTTTTAAAAAAACAAAGGACGATCGAGTTGTCAATTTTTTGACATTTCTGCATGGCAGCTCTTGAGAAATCATTTCATTTAACATCAAACAAGACATACTTCTGACTTTTTGCAAAAACAAAAGATGTAGCTCTATCCCAATTTTGAATTGACGGAAGGTACTATTGCTCTACTTATATTTATCGGGTAATATTTTTCACATTTCGCGGAGTAGAAAATACACTTGTGTACGGACTTCACGTTAGTCTAGTTAGGAATATTTGTTTTTTACCTAGTTACGTGTATGTTTGGCAACATTTTCCAAGTGCATATAAATCGCCAAAATTTATAATTTATAATTATAATGTTTTAGGCCTTTTTTACCTATGCGGATATAGTTGCCCATTTTCATAATTTATGATTATGAATTAAACTTCTTTCAAATTGTCCTCATTTCATAAATATTTCCATTTAAAGGTTCAAATTGACATGTCAAATGTGTCATTACATAGCGTTCTTCGTCTTAAATTTTTCAAGGATGACTAAGATATTGTTTCAAATTATTCTTTTAATTCCAATTTTCAAAAGTTTAATTTTTTTATACAAAAACTATGCACATAAAAAATATGAAATCTAGGAAATTAAGTTGAATAAGTCTCTACAAGTTGAAGAAATTTTCATTAAAATCGGTCAAGCCGTTTAGGCTGTAGAGATGATTAAAATTTGGCGATCGTCTTGATGAAAGAAAATATATATATATATATATATATATATATATATATATATATATATATATATATATATATATATATATATATATATATATAAAGGTCCTCCAACTGTTTAGTATATAGGACTAGTGAAAACTCGGCTACGCCGAGCTTCCCCTAGAGCTCCGCCGATAGTGTTTTATAATAGTCTTTACGTAAATCCAGTCTGTCTGCGCATACTTTAAACCCAAAGTGCCAACGGTAACAGTCTTATCAAAGGTTTAACTCCTCTCCTGCTCACTCAATCTGCCCACGAACTTGCTCACCCAAACTGCCCGAACCAAATTGCCTTTAAAGGGGGACCTCCCATTTGATTACACGACATATTTCCAAAAGCTTTTTGCAAAAAAACAAAAGACGATCGAGTTGTCAAATATCTGCATAGCAGCCCTTAAGATAACTTTTCATTTGTTACCATACACGACATATGTCTGACAATATTTTGCAAAAAACAAAAGACGATCGAGTTGTCATATTTTTGGCATATCTGCATTGTAGATTTTCAGAAAACATTTCATACGATACCAAAGAGGACATATTTGCGACATTATGAGAAAAAAACAAAAGACTGCCGAGTTGTCATATTTCTGACATTTCTGCCTGACAGCTGTAAAGAAAACATTTTATTTGATACCAAACAATACAAATTTTTGACAACTTTATGACAAAACGAAAGACGAATGAGTTGTCATTTTTTGACATTTCTGCATGACAGTTGTTGAGAAAACATTTTATTTGATACCAAACACGACATATATCTGAATTTATGAAGAAAACAAAAGACGATCGAAGTGCCATATTTTTGACAGCTCTTGAGAAAACATTTCATTTGATACCAAATACAACATACTTCTGACAACTTATTGCAAAAAACAAAAGACGATCTAGTTATAGTTTTGATTATTCTGCATAACAGCACTTGAGAAAACATTTCATTCGATACCAAACACGACATATTTATGACAGCTTTTTGCAAAAATAAAAACAAAAGACGATGATGTCATATTTTTAAAATATCTGTATAGCAGGTCTTGAGAGAACATTTCATATGATACCAAACGCGACATATTTTCGACTTTATGAAAAAACAAAAGACGGTCGAGTTGTCATATTTTTGACATTTCTACATGACAGTTGTTAAAAAACATTTTATTTGATACCAAACACGACAAATTTCTGGCAACTTTATGCAAAAACAAAAGACGATCGAGTTGTCATATTTTTCATATTTCTGCATGACAGCTGTTGAGAAAGCATTTCATTTGATACCAAACACGACATATTTCTGGCAACTTTATGAAAGAAACAAAAGACAATCGAGATGTCATATTTTTGACATTTCTGCATGACAGCTCTTCGAAAAATATTTTATTTGATACCAAACATGACATATTCCTGATTTTATGAAAAAGCAAAACACTATCAAGATGTCATATTTTTGACAGCTTTTGAGAAAATATTTCATTAGATACCAAACACGACATATTTCTGACAACTTTTTGCAAAAAAAACAAACGACGATCGAGTTGTTAAATTTTTTACATTTCTGCATAACAAGTCTTGAGAAGACATTTCATTTTATAGAAAATACGATATATATATATATATATATATATATATATATATATATATATATATATATATATATATATATATCTGACAGCGTTTTAAAAAAAACAAAGGACGATCGAGTTGTCTTGACATTTCTGCATGGCAGATCTTGAGAAAACATTTCATTTGACGTCAAACACGACATACTTCTGACTTTTTGCAAAAACAAATGATGTAGCTCTATCCAAATTTTCATTTGACGGGAGGTACTATGGACCTTTCCAATTTAAGAGCTATCTCTTTCTATCGCTGCAAATAGTAAGAAAATGGCGCGAACAACTGCCAGTTGGGATGTCAAACGAAACGTCAAAAATATTGCAGTCATTAAAATACCTGTATTCTCAGTGAAAATTTGCATCGTTAGACATTTTACCTTCAATAAAAGCTTTTGTAACTTATTTCGATAAGATTTTTTAAAGTTATCTTACATTTTACGTCTAATTTTTTTAGAATCAAACGTCATAGATCTCAGTTGTTCTTACTATGCGCAGATCCCATTGCGCATATCTTCTATCTCTTTAATTTGGAAAGGTCCATTGCTCTATATTTATCGGGTAATTTTTTTCACAATTTGCGGAGTAGAATATACACTTTTGTACTGATTTCACATTAGTCCAGTTAGGAATATTTGTTTTTTACCTAGTTACTTATGACATGTTTGGCAACAATTTCCAAGTGCATATAAACCGTCAAAATTTATAATTTATAATTATAATGATTTAGGCCTTTTAACCTGTGCGGATATAGTTGCCCATTCTCATAATTTATGATTATGAATTAAACTTCTTTCAAATTGTCCTCATTTCATAAATATTTCCATTTAAAGGTTCAAATTGACATGTCCAATGTTGTGTCATTACATAGCGTTCTTCGTCTTAAATTTTTCAAGTATGACTAAGATCTTGTTTCATATTATTATTTTAATTCCAATTTTCAAAAGATTAAATTTTTTCACACAAAAACTATGCCCATAAAAAATATGAAATCTATCTAGGATATTAAATTAAATAAGTCTCTACAATTTGAAACAATTTTCATTAAAATCGATCAAGCCGTTTAGGCTGTAGAGGTGATTAAAATTTGGCGATCGTCTTGATGAATTCAAATATATATAGATATATAGAAAGATCCTCTAACTGTTTAGCATATAGGACTAGCATAAAAATATAAATATGAAACGTTAATAAAATATGTTAGATTTTTACTACCATTTATAAACTCAGATCATCGACGAAGAATAAGTTTAAAAACGAGTCATTTGGGAAGCACAATTTATTTGCGACTTTTTGAATTCAAGTACAAATAACAATTGAATATCTATATCAATAACAACAACATTGTATGACGGTGAAATTAGCAGCCGATTCGCAGCAGCCGATTCGCGATTCAAGTAAGTGTGAACCAGCCTAACGCTGAACGAATAGATGCACTACCAAGACCAAGCATGATGTAATGAATTATATTAAATGTGTAATCTACGCATTAATGTTATTTAGAGACACAATAACAATATGTAGATGGAACAAAAGGGTACATTACAACAATATAATGTTAATACTATTAAAATTACGCCAGTGTTTACAACAACTTGACAATTATGTCTTGGTCGAAATGCGCGGTAAAATCAAAATAAAATTATATGAATTGCTCTAATATTATATTATACTTCTTTTTAATAGTATCCCTATATTGCTAATAACAAAAAGCAATAACGATATTAACCTCTGGACCCGTAGGACAACTTGTATGAATTAATTACCGTAAAAATTCCGTCGCCCGTGACTTAAATAATTTATATAATTGTTATTAATGATAGTCTTAGTTTCTAATTTTGCTAATATTATCCCTATATTGTTACTAACAAAATGCAATAACAATTTTATCCTCAGGACCCGTAGGACAATTTGTATGAATTAATTATAGAAAAATTTCTGTCATCCGTGAATTAAATAATTAATATAATTGTTATTAATGATAGTCTTAAATTATAATTTTGGTAATATTATCCCTATATTGTAACTAACAAAATGCAATAACAATATTATCCTCAGGACCCGTAGGACAATTTGTATGAATTAATTATTGAAAAATTTCTGTCACCCGTGAATTAAATAATTAATATAATTGTTATTAATGATAGTCTTAAATTCTAAATTTGGTAATATTATCCCTATATTGTTACTAACAAAATGCAATAACAATATTATCCTCAGGACCCGTAGGACAGTTTGTATGAATTAATTATTGAAAAATTTCTGTCACCCGTGAATTACATAATTAATATAATTGTTATTAATGATAGTCTTAAGTTCTAATTTTGGTAATATTATCCCTATATTGTTACTAACAAAATGCAATAACAATATTATCCTCAGGACCCGTAGGACAATTTGTATAAATTAATTATTGAAAAATTTCTGTCACCCGTGTTTACATAATTAATATAATTGTTATTAATGATAGTCTTAAGTTCTAATTTTGGTAATATTATCCCTATATTGTTACTAACAAAATGCAATAACAATATTATCCTCAGGACCCGTAGGACAATTTGTATGAATTAATTATTGAAAAATTTCTGTCACCCGTGAATTACATAATTAATATAATTGTTATTAATGATAGTCTTAAATTCTAATTTTGGTAATATTATCCCTATATTGTTATTAACAAAATGCAATAACAATATTATCCTCAGGACCCGTAGGACAATTTGTATGAATTAATTATTGAAAAATTTCTGTCACCCGTGAATTACATAATTAATATAATTGTTATTAATGATAGTCTTAAATTCTAATTTTGGTAATATTATGCCTATATTGTTGCTAACAATATGCAATAACAATATTATCCTCAGGACCCGTAGGAGAATTTGTATGAATTAATTATTGAAAAATTTCTGTCACCCGTGAATTACATAATTAATATAATTGTTATTAATGATAGTCTTAAATTCTAACTTTGGTAATATTATCCCTATATTGTTACTAACAAAATGCAATAACAATATTATCCTCAGGACCCGTAGGACAATTTGTATGAATTAATTATTGAAAAATTTCTGTCACCCGTGAATTACATAATTAATATAATTGTTATTAATGATAGTCTTAAATTCTAATTTTGGTAATATTATCCCTATATTGTTGCTAACAAAATGCAATAACAATATTATCCTCAGGACCCGTAGGAGAATTTGTATGAATTAATTATTGAAAAATTTCTGTCACCCGTGAATTACATAATTAATATAATTGTTATTAATGATAGTCTTAAATTCTAATTTTGGTAATATTATCCCTATATTGTTACTAACAAAATGCAATAACAATATTATCCTCAGGACCCGTAGGACAATTTGTATGAATTAATTATTGAAAAATTTCTGTCACCCGTGAATTACATAATTAATATAATTGTTATTAATGATAGTCTTAAATTCTAATTTTGGTAATATTATCCCTATATTGTTACTAACAAAATGCAATAACAATATTATCCTCAGGACCCGTAGGACAATTTGTATGAATTAATTATTGAAAAATTTCTGTCACCCGTGAATTACATAATTAATATAATTGTTATTAATGATAGTCTTAAATTCTAATTTTGGTAATATTATCCCTATATTGTTACTAACAAAATGCAATAACAATATTATCCTCAGGACCCGTAGGACAATTTGTATGAATTAATTATTGAAAAATTTCTGTCACCCGTGAATTAAATAATTAATATAATTGTTATTAATGATAGTCTTAAATTCTAATTTTGGTAATATTATCCCTATATTGTTACTAACAAAATGCAATAACAATATTATCCTCAGGACCCGTAGGACAATTTGTATGAATTAATTATTGAAAAATTTCTGTCACCCGTGAATTACATAATTAATATAATTGTTATTAATGATAGTCTTAAATTCTAATTTTGGTAATATTATCCCTATATTGTTACTAACAAAATGCAATAACAATATTATCCTCAGGACCCGTAGGACAATTTGTATGAATTAATTATTGAAAAATTTCTGTCACCCGTGAATTACATAATTAATATAATTGTTATTAATGATAGTCTTAAATTCTAATTTTGGTAATATTATCCCTATATTGTTACTAACAAAATGCAATAACAATATTATCCTCAGGACCCGTAGGACAGTTTGTATGAATTAATTATTGAAAAATTTCTGTCACCCGTGAATTACATAATTAATATAATTGTTATTAATGATAGTCTTAAGTTCTAATTTTGGTAATATTATCCCTATATTGTTACTAACAAAATGCAATAACAATATTATCCTCAGGACCCGTAGGACAATTTGTATGAATTAATTATTGAAAAATTTCTGTCACCCGTGAATTACATAATTAATATAATTGTTATTAATGATAGTCTTAAATTCTAATTTTGGTAATATTATCCCTATATTGTTATTAACAAAATGCAATAACAATATTATCCTCAGGACCCGTAGGACAATTTGTATGAATTAATTATTGAAAAATTTCTGTCACCCGTGAATTACATAATTAATATAATTGTTATTAATGATAGTCTTAAATTCTAATTTTGGTAATATTATGCCTATATTGTTGCTAACAATATGCAATAACAATATTATCCTCAGGACCCGTAGGAGAATTTGTATGAATTAATTATTGAAAAATTTCTGTCACCCGTGAATTACATAATTAATATAATTGTTATTAATGATAGTCTTAAATTCTAATTTTGGTAATATTATCCCTATATTGTTACTAACAAAATGCAATAACAATATTATCCTCAGGACCCGTAGGACAATTTGTATGAATTAATTATTGAAAAATTTCTGTCACCCGTGAATTACATAATTAATATAATTGTTATTAATGATAGTCTTAAATTCTAATTTTGGTAATATTATCCCTATATTGTTACTAACAAAATGCAATAACAATATTATCCTCAGGACCCGTAGGACAATTTGTATGAATTAATTATTGAAAAATTTCTGTCACCCGTGAATTACATAATTAATATAATTGTTATTAATGATAGTCTTAAATTCTAATTTTGGTAATATTATCCCTATATTGTTACTAACAAAATGCAATAACAATATTATCCTCAGGACCCGTAGGACAATTTGTATGAATTAATTATTGAAAAATTTCTGTCACCCGTGAATTAAATAATTAATATAATTGTTATTAATGATAGTCTTAAATTCTAATTTTGGTAATATTATCCCTATATTGTTACTAACAAAATGCAATAACAATATTATCCTCAGGACCCGTAGGACAATTTGTATGAATTAATTATTGAAAAATTTCTGTCACCCGTGAATTACATAATTAATATAATTGTTATTAATGATAGTCTTAAATTCTAATTTTGGTAATATTATCCCTATATTGTTACTAACAAAATGCAATAACAATATTATCCTCAGGACCCGTAGGACAATTTGTATGAATTAATTATTGAAAAATTTCTGTCACCCGTGAATTACATAATTAATATAATTGTTATTAATGATAGTCTTAAATTCTAATTTTGGTAATATTATCCCTATATTGTTACTAACAAAATGCAATAACAATATTATCCTCAGGACCCGTAGGACAATTTGTATGAATTAATTATTGAAAAATTTCTGTCACCCGTGAATTACATAATTAATATAATTGTTATTAATGATAGTCTTAAATTCTAATTTTGGTAATATTATCCCTATATTATTACTAACAAAATGCAATAACAATATTATCCTCAGGACCCGTAGGACAATTTGTATGAATTAATTATTGAAAAATTTCTGTCACCCGTGAATTACATAATTAATATAATTGTTATTAATGATAGTCTTAAATTCTAATTTTGGTAATATTATCCCTATATTGTTACTAACAAAATGCAATAACAATATTATCCTCAGGACCCGTAGGACAATTTGTATGAATTAATTATTGAAAAATTTCTGTCACCCGTGAATTAAATAATTAATATAATTGTTATTAATGATAGTCTTAAATTCTAATTTTGGTAATATTATCCCTATATTGTTACTAACAAAATGCAATAACAATATTATCCTCAGGACCCGTAGGACAATTTGTATGAATTAATTATTGAAAAATTTCTGTCACCCGTGAATTACATAATTAATATAATTGTTATTAATGATAGTCTTAAATTCTAATTTTGGCAATATTATCCCTTTATTGGTATTAACAAAATGCAATAACAATATTATCCTCAGGACCCGTAGGACAATTTGTATGAATTAATTATTGAAAAATTTCTGTCACCCGTGAATTAAATAATTAATATAATTGTTATTAATGATAGTCTTAAATTCTAATTTTGGTAATATTATCCTTATATTGTTACTAACAAAATGCAATAACAATATTATCCTCAGGACCCGTAGGACAATTTGTATGAATTAATTATTGAAAAATTTCTGTCACCCGTGAATTACATAATTAATATAATTGTTATTAATGATAGTCTTAAATTCTAATTTTGGTAATATTATCCCTATATTGTTACTAACAAAATGCAATAACAATATTATCCTCAGGACCCGTAGGACAATTTGTATGAATTAATTATTGAAAAATTTCTGTCACCCGTGAATTACATAATTAATATAATTGTTATTAATGATAGTCTTAAATTCTAATTTTGGTAATATTATCCCTATATTGTTACTAACAAAATGCAATAACAATATTATCCTCAGGACCCGTAGGACAATTTGTATGAATTAATTATTGAAAAATTTCTGTCACCCGTGAATTACATAATTAATATAATTGTTATTAATGATAGTCTTAAATTCTAATTTTGGTAATATTATCCTTATATTGTTACTAAGAAAATGCAATAACAATATTATCCTCAGGACCCGTAGGACAATTTGTATGAATTAATTATTGAAAAATTTCTGTCACCCGTGAATTACATAATTAATATAATTGTTATTAATGATAGTCTTAAATTCTAATTTTGGTAATATTATCCCTATATTGTTACTAACAAAATGCAATAAAATATTATCCTCAGGACCCGTAGGACAATTTGTATGAATTAATTATTGAAAAATTTCTGTCACCCGTGAATTACATAATTAATATAATTGTTATTAATGATAGTCTTAAATTCTAATTTTGGTAATATTATCCCTATATTGTTACTAACAAAATGCAATAACAATATTATCCTCAGGACCCGTAGGACAATTTGTATGAATTAATTATTGAAAAATTTCTGTCACCCGTGAATTACATAATTAATATAATTGTTATTAATGATAGTCTTAAATTCTAATTTTGGTAATATTATCCCTATATTGTTACTAACAAAATGCAATAACAATATTATCCTCAGGACCCATAGGACAATTTGTATGAATTAATTATTGAAAAATTTCTGTCACCCGTGAATTACATAATTAATATAATTGTTATTAATGATAGTCTTAAATTCTAAATTTGGTAATATTATCCCTATATTGTTACTAACAAAATGCAATAACAATATTATCCTCAGGACCCGTAGGACAATTTGTATGAATTAATTATTGAAAAATTTCTGTCACCCGTGAATTACATAATTAATATAATTGTTATTAATGATAGTCTTAAATTCTAATTTTGGTAATATTATCCCTATATTGTTACTAACAAAATGCAATAACAATATTATCCTCAGGACCCGTAGGACAATCTGTATGAATTAATTATTGAAAAATTTCTGTCACCCGTGAATTACATAATTAATATAATTGTTATTAATGATAGTCTTAAATTCTAAATTTGGTAATATTATCCCTATATTGTTACTAACAAAATGCAATAACAATATTATCCTCAGGACCCGTAGGACAATTTGTATGAATTAATTATTGAAAAATTTCTGTCACCCGTGAATTACATAATTAATATAATTGTTATTAATGATAGTCTTAAATTCTAAATTTGGTAATATTATCCCTATATTGTTACTAACAAAATGCAATAACAATATTATCCTCAGGACCCGTAGGACAATTTGTATGAATTAATTATTGAAAAACTTCTGTCACCCGTGAATTACATAATTAATATAATTGTTATTAATGATAGTCTTAAATTCTAATTTTGGTAATATTATCCCTATATTGTTACTAACAAAATGCAATAACAATATTATCCTCAGGACCCGTAGGACAATTTGTATGAATTAATTATTGAAAAATTTCTGTCACCCGTGAATTACATAATTAATATAATTGTTATTAATGATAGTCCAGTCAGAAATAAACAGAGCAAAGAGGAGCGGGCTAGTGCAATCCCCTTGCAACACCCCTTTTGATACTTCAATTTCTTCAGAGAGTGCGAGGTTCGATTTGACTTGAATTGTGGCTTGATTGTAGATGTTTTTCAGTAGTCGCGTGATTTTGCCACTTACTCCTAAATAAAATATCTTGTTCCAAAGTTTATCATGGGGGACGGTATCGAACGCTTTTTGAAAATCTACATATATAGCATAGGTGCCTTCCTTAGTTGTTAACATCCTTGATTGTTACAATTGAGTTGAAGACAAAAATGTTGTCTATGCACGATCGCTTTTTCCGGAATCCCGCCTGTGCTTCTGGAAGGATGTCATAGTTTTCGGTCCATAATGTAAGATATAACGAAAACAAAATTATCGAAACAGAAGTGATAATTAAAAATTTGTGAAGTATTGCCGTGCTTTGTTCAAAAACAAAACGGAAATATTTTCAAATACTTGTATTAAAAAATACGAGTATAGCAAATTATGAACTAGATGCACGCTAAAACAACAGAAAAATATAAGTCAAATTACCTATATACGTATTAAATTAAAACTAATAATATGAAAAATACCGAAATGTAAAAATTAAGAACAAACAATGCCAAATAATAGCAGTTCGAGCGATAAAAATCAACAATCTCTGCGAGACCCAACAAAATACACAAGATGCCTGCAACGAATTTGTTAAACAAAGATCAACCCAGCAAAAACATAAAATTACAGTTCAACAAATAAAGTAAGAGTGAGCAAAGAATCTAGCTCTAGCCTAACAACTAACACTGCACGTCATTCGTAAATGAACGGAGTCCTTCGTTTAAGATCGTTTATATATTTATCCCTATTGGTGTAAATATTTGATGGTGGGAGACGTTGATATTAGGGGAATAAGTCCATGAAGCAAAACAGCAAATATTTTTATACAGAATTTATTTATTATTATTATTATTACAATAAACTCACATACTATCATTAATAATATAAACCCAAATTATTTAATGGGTATGCTAGAATTTGAATGTTTATTAATATAATTAATTATAAATTATTCTACAGGTTTGGTTTATACGAAAACTAGTTATTGTTTTAGATAGTGACAATTCAGGGCTAACATTAGCAAAATTAGTGACAAACGCTGTCTTTAAGAACAATTATAAAAATGATTTGTCACGGGTGACTATCATTACTAACAATTATATAAATTATTTAAGTCACGGATGACAGAATTTTTACAATAATTAATTCATACAAATTGTCCTACGGGTCCTGAGGATAATACTGTAACTGAATTTTGTTAGTAAAAATATATGGATAATATGACCAAAATTTGAAATTAAGACTATCATTAATAACAATTATATTAATTATTTAAGTCACGGATGACAGAATTTTTACAATAATTAATTCATACAATTTGTCCTACGGGTCCTGAGGATAATATTGTTACTGCATTTTGTTAGTAATAATATATGGATAATATGACCAAAATTTGAAATTAAGACTATCATTAATAACAATTATATTAATTATTTAAGTCACTGATGACAGAATTTTTTCAATAATTAATTCATACGAATTGTCCTACGGGTCCTGAGGATAATATTGTTACTGAATTTTGTTAGTAACAATATATGGATAATATGACCAAAATTTGAAATTAAGACTATCATTAATAACAATTATATTAATTATTTAAGTCACTGATGACAGAATTTTTTCAATAATTAATTCATACAAATTGTCCTACGGGTCCTGAGGATAATATTGTTACTGAATTTTGTTAGTAACAATATATGGATAATATGACCAAAATGTGAAATTAAGACTATCATTAATAACTATTATATTAATTATTTAATTCACGGACGACAGAATTTTTTCAATAATTAATTCATACAAATTGTCGTACGGGTCCTGAGGATAATATTGTTACTGCATTTTGTTAGTAATAATATATGGATAATATGATCAAAATTTGAAATTAAGACTATCATTAATAACAATTATATTAATTATTTAAGTCACTGATGACAGAATTTTTTCAATAATTAATTCATACAAATTGTCCTACGGGTCCTGAGGATAATATTGTTACTGAATTTTGTTAGTAACAATATATGGATAATATGACCAAAATTTGAAATTAAGACTATCATTAATAACAATTATATTAATTATTTAAATGACGGATGGCAGAATTTTTACAATAATTAATTCATACAAATTGTTCTACGGGTCCTGAGGATAATATTGTTACTGCATTTTGTTAGTAACAATATATGGATAATATGACCAAAATGTGAAATTAAGACTATTATTAATAACAATTATTTTAATTATTTAAGTCACGGATGACAGAATTTTTACGTTAATTAATTCATACAAATTGTCCGACGGGTTCTGAGGATAATATTGTTATTGCATTTTGTTAATAACAATATAGGGATAATATTAAAAAGAAGTATAATATAATATTAGAACAATTCATATAATTTTATTTTGATTTTACCTCTCATTTTGACCAAGACATAAATGTCAAGTTGTTGTAAACACTGGCGTAATTTTAATAGTATTAAAATTATATTGTTATAATGTACACTTTTCTTCCATCTACATATTGTTATTGTGTCTCTAAATAACATTAATGCGTAGATTATACATTTAATATAATTCATTACATCATGCTTGGTCTTGGTAGTGCATCTTTTCGTTCAGCGTTAGGCTGGTTCACACTTACTTGAACCGCGAATCGGCTGCTGCGAATCGGCTGCTAATTTCACCGTCATCAACATTGTCCTGGATACTCCAGGGCCACTGCATAAAAAATTTAACGTTTACAAAAACAGAATACAAATATGAACACAGGCTGTTATATAAATATGAACATTTACAAAACAATATAAATATAAACTGTAAATGGTAACGCCACTGGATGAGTTGTGGTGAGCTGTGAAGCATGCTGGCCGAGAGGAGAGAGGAGTCAGTCTCGAGTCGAATGCCGGGCTGGGAGGTACTGTCGTGTTTGTGTAATAATATTGTCTGGTTTATTGTAACATTGTATGTCAGTTAAGCAGTAAATAATATTGTCGTAGTTATTGTAACTTTGTGTACTAGTTAAACATTAAAGTAATCGTTAAATACACTTCTAGTGTTTGTCTTTCGCCCACGTTGCATTGGTGGCAAGCGCTGGAATCGGACTCAAGGTTTAGGCGACGTTTGAGTCTTGCAAATTGCATAAGCAAAAAAATAAATTTTTGGGAACGGTTCTTCAGTTATCTGTTTGAAGAAGAGGCAATAAAACTAAGAATAATTCAATTATTTTGTTTTCTTTACTAGCTGAATGATATTGGTTGAAGAAATGCAACGCACATAAGAGAAAATATTTAAAATGTGACTTAAGGCTTAAGATATTATGAAACAAAAACACATTCAGGAAATAGCAAACACAAAAATATAGAGTAATATACGATTTCCATAGTAAATATTTTTGTATATTAGAAAATAACACAAAAACTGCGATTTTTAATGGCAGATTCTCAAGAAATAGTTCAACGTTCCTATCATAGATGTCAGACAGCGTAGTAGTGTCGGTAAAGTAGTTTAAATATTGAAAATTGGCGTTCAAGGTTTTACCTTTCTACCTGGCTTCCCCTATTTAATATTTCCATTGTATGTAAACTCATATACTCAAATAAAATTTTGACCTATTTCTTAATGTAAAAAATTTAAATGTTTCACTCAGTTGGCACTTTAAACATAGTTTTCATCTTAAAGGCATCATCATTGGGAATATGTGAAAGGAAATAATTTGAAAGAAAGTAATTGTACTTATTGAGTAATAAAAAATAATTTATGTTTTTTTCGCTCTCTTGATCGTTTTGTTTCAGTAATGTAATCAGGATCTTTACATTTTTGATTTTTAAATCTGTCATTTAGTTACTATGGATATTGCAAATTTTTCTTCCAATTTATTTTCTGTCGATCGCCAAATAACTTGATATGCGAATGTAGGTAGCTCGCGTAAGTACAGTAGCTATTTGTGTATTAAGAGCGCAAAATGGGACATTGTCAATTGAGAGGTTGTTGCCGCGCGACGCAGGAGCGAGGCATTCTCTCGAAATCGACAATGTCCATTTGCGCTCGAAACACACACAAGATTTTTTCTACAGTCGCCACAATGGGGGCCTCCAGCATAACAAAAAATTATTTTTTATTTATTTTTACTTATCGGTATTTTCCATTCTTCTTGAGCTATTGCTTCAATCTAATCTAAGCATTTTATACTTTCGTTTTTGTAAATGAATGCCCTATTTAATTTTCACAGCAGTGCGGCATTTTGTTTGGTTATGTAAGTGGGTAATGTGTAACTACAGTGTCATTAATTCCTGACTAAACGTTTCCATTAAGAATGTAGCCAAGTAACATTTCTCAACATTGTATAGTTAGAAATTTGAGGAGCAAGCGTTTTTTCTACTTTGTCGCTCTAGAGCGGCAAAGTGACATTTTGCGTTGACAGAAGAAAGCGCAAATGGCTACTTTGTATATAGACTGTAGAAAATAGCTATTTGTGTATTAAGAGCGCAAAGTGGGACATTGTCGATTGAGAGGTTGTTGCCGCGCGACGTAGGAGCGAGGCATTCTCTCGAAATCGACAATGTCCATTTGCGCTCGAAACACACAAGATTTTTTCTACAGTCGCCACAATGGGGTCCTCCACCAAAACAAAAATTTATTTTTTATTTATTTTTACTTATCGGTATTTTCCATTCTTCTTGAGCTATTGCTTCAATCTAATCTAAGCATTTTATACTTTCGTTTTTGTAAATGAATGCCCTATTTTATTTTCACAGCAGTGCGGCATTTTGTTTGGTTACGTAACATACCGACAGAGTAGTTATGTCAGATTGACTTGTTAAGTGGATAATGTGTAACTACAGTGTCATTAATTCCTGACTAAACTTTTCCATTAAGAATGTAGCCAACTAACATTTCTCAACATTGTATAGTTAGAAATTTGAGGAGCGAGCGTTTTTTCTACTTTGTCGCTCTAGAGCGGCAAAGTGACATTTTGCGTTGACAAAAGAGAGCGCAAATGGCTACTTTGTATATAGACTGTAGAAAAAAGTTTGAACACCTCTGTTATATATTTTTCATTTTTATACTCATATATGCAGAAAAAAGATTTATTTATTTTGCTTTATGATAATATTAAATTAGACAATTGGCCCTATTTTGTAACCAATGGTAAAATTTTTTATCCAATATATTTGGATATGAAATCTAAAAATCCATGTAAACATACAGCAACATACTTCATTGGTCCAAATTTGTAATGTTTGTTGTTAAAGGAATTAACTAGTGAGTTACAATTACAAAACAGGGCCGATTAACTTAATCCGAATTCATTAGTAACGAACTCAATACGGTCTGCAAATCATTGATTCATAAATCTTATTTTTTGTGCTTACAGTACACGATACCTCTATTCCTATTATTACTTACCTGTAAGAAAAACCGAAATAATAATGATGCTGGTGCATTATACACAGCACACCATAGCAATCTTTGATTACTTTTCCTCGGAGTTTATAACAATTTTTGCGCGAAGCATAGTTTATAATGTATAATACTATTCTCCAGTCACTGTTTTGCAACACTTTTTAATGCATATATTATTTTACGTTGGCTCGCATTATGACCAAGAATCACAAAATAAAAAGATACGGTCTCATATAAATTAGCTATAAAATTTGGTAACTTCCTAATTATGACGTAAATCGTTTGATATCGTAGAAACACTACATACATACTTAGTTACCTAAATAATAAAATAAAAAGGAAAAATTTTAATATACGATTCCCAGCATTGTAATAGGATAAATTTTACATTTTGTGTTAAATTATATATCATTATTAATTATTATAAATTTTAATACAAACATATCTAATTTCTTACAAATTACGCAAAGTTATGAAATATGAAAAAGTAAATTGTTCGGAAATCCTAATAGGATTATAGTAACTGTGATTAATCCCATCATTACCCGCCCGTAGTGCAGGAGAAACCGAAATAAGGATGCCTGTGGTTTATCTTCTTGTGTTACCGAAACACTACAATATCAATACACGGTAGATGCCTTGCCAAAGTATCACATTATATGATGCCGCTAGATTATAAAAAAATACTAACATATTTTTTATAATCTTGGATGGTCAGTTTTTCTTCAGAGATAACGTGTATATTTAAATTTACATCTAGCTGTTATAAATTCAAATTTTATAACAATGATATGGATTTTTTACATAATTATAATTATTTTTTAAAAGAAAAAAATACTCTTATTTGTATATAATTAAAAAAGCATAAAATCAAATTACATATAAAAGTTTTATACTAATATTATGAATTCATACATTAAAAGTGAAATGCTAAAGAAATGAATAGTTTGCTGTTGCTGCGTCGCTGGTAATAAAAGCTTTTATTTGCCAGTTATAAAACCCCAGGCTCTGGGTAAAAGTTGACCTAAAGAATCTCTTATCTTTTTGTTTACGTTCATTCCTTCATCTCAGGCGCGAACCTTACTACAGACCAGAACCGTCCAATTGCCCTCTGTTGGTTCATTTTATAAGAAAAAAATACACTAGTTCAGAGTCTGGCCGATATTACTTCATTTTGATTTTTATGAATTCGTGCCGTGCGAAAGCGTCCCGGTATGAGCGAATTCGAATAGTGCGGAAGCGTACCAATATTAAGTGGAGGGTTAAATTTAGTATTTTTCAGTACTAAAGAATAATGGCCGAAATACAGATGCAAAAGTTCTCTTGCGGGGATTGGGACGATTGGCTTAACATATTTAAAGCGTTCGCTGGTTTAAAAGGTTGGACTGAAGCAGAGATATTGAATGCGTTTATTTACAAGCACCAACAAAGGAAGCATATCAAAGTTTAACAAATGAACAGCGAGCTACTTGGCAAGCAACTAGTGACCGTTTGAAACAGATATTTGCTCCGGGAAAAGATGATGCAGAAACAAATTTTTTTAGACGACAACAGCAGCCAGGCGAATCTCTCGCAATGTTTACGGCTGTACTCCAAGTGTTAGCTGGAAAATCTTTTAGGGATTACAGTGAGGTCAGTAAGGAGAAGATATTGCTGCGTCAATTTCTTTTAGGCATAGATCCACAGGTAACGATAGAGGTAGCTTGATATATTCCAGCTTCATTAAATGTTGCATTAACTAAGGCTCAGGCAGTTGTTCAAGTTAAACAGATTATAAATGAAATTCGGGCGCAACAACAGGAACACGGAGCTAGTGCAGCGGTAGAAGCAGGTGCTATCTGTTAAACTAATTCAAGTAAATCAGCGGATACAGAAGCACTATGGACAATGATTGAAGCTCTTACGTTAACAGTCAAAGAATTAGTTGAAAATAGTCGTAGGTCGAATCATACGTACTGTGAAGAATCACATCTGCTAATCGGCAGGTACAGTGGCGTGATAGTACGCCCCCATCTGGTAATAAGAACAGTAGTTACCAACGTAGTGGATCATCAAAACGCTTGCTATCTCCAAAGCGCAGTCCAAAACAAAGTCGACAAACAAGTTTACGTTGCTATATATGTAATGAACAGGGGCATTTGAAGAGATACTTTATACCGCCAGCGGTCGGAAAACGTGAACAAATACCGATGCGCCCCGTGGAGGTATCCGCGGTAGAATCGGGGCAACGAGAGACAACCGCCAACAGCGATATTACGCGTAAAAGGACAAGTAAATAAAGTGCCGATTGTATCCTGAATTGATACAACTACATCGAGATATTTTCGTAAGAAGACCATTTGGGATCGCAATAGGCGGAGAGTTGCGACCAGTTATAGGACGCGTGGCAACTGCAGACAATAGTCCACTACGGGTAATGGGAATGTGTCATGTTAATTTGACTTTAAATGACGTAGATTATAAAGTGGAAATGAGTGTGTGCGAGGAACTTATTTGCTAGGTACGGCTAGACGTATAGATTTGGCTCCTCATTTATAAACGGTTTTGCTAGGTTCTTCAAAGTTTTCGTTTCTGTGATTCATACTGTTGTGTTCGGCAGGTTGTGATCTTTATTGTTATATATTTTGTATCTTCAGCTTTTGTCTCTGGGGTGAGTTTCTTTTATATTTATCATATTTTTGTAACAATTTTTTTGGCTACTTAGAAACGAGGTTGTATTGTTTGTTTACGCCTGTTCAATTAAGTAGCGTGCTCAGTCATACGCTTCTTTAAGTCAAATATACTGGGTGTTTGACAAAATTATATACAGGGTGTTTTTTTCTTTTTGCCTTTTTTAATCTATTAACATTTTCAATCTTTTTCGTTTCCATTTGTAATGGATAATATTAAATGTACCTGCTGCAAAAAATGTATTGAAGAGCACAGATCTATAGCATGTTACATATGTAAACAGTGTTACAGTATCTCATGTGTTGATAATATTACCATAGCTGACGCTCGTAAAATTAAATCAGGTATCGGAGGATTGAAATGGAACTGCACTAATTGTTCGAAATTTGGTGATGATATCAGTAGTCTTAAGGCCTTAATTCTTTCTCTGCAAAAAGACATTTTAGAACTTAAAAATTCTAAAACTAGCACTACTGATTTATCTTCACTAATTGTAACTGAAGAAATTATTAGTGAAATTTCTGAAAGAGAAAAGCGCTCGCACAACTTTTTAATTTTTGGCGCTAATGAAGTATCTACGAAGGAACAGCAAACTAATATTGACAACATTTTAGCAAAAGACATCATGTCCGAATTAGGGGTTGAATGTTCAATAGCTAATTCTTATAGGCTTGGACGTTATGATCCAACATCCTCTCGCTCTCGGCCTTTAAAAATTGAATTGTCGTCCCCTAATGACATTAACAAAATGTTTCGAAACATCAAAAAATTTAAAAATTGCCAAAAATGGCCTAATTTATCAATCTCTAGAGATCGGACGCATAAGCAGATTGCCTTTTACAAATATGTAAAAACCGATTTAAATGAGAGATTGGAAAAAGGCGAAACGAATTTGTCAATTAAATATGTAAATAATGTTCCTCGTGTGGTGTCCACTAAATCGGAAAACTAAAATTGCCCAACAGCTCTGTGTCTTTGTCTTTAGAATGTCTTTATCAAAATACTAGGGGTTTAAATTCTAAGTCTCATTTATTTTACACTAATTGTTTGTCTTCGTCGTTCAATATAATTGTCATCACCGAATCTTGGTTAAATGATTCAATGCAAAATTCTGAGTTATTTCCTTCACATTATAATGTCGTTCGATCAGATAGAAATTTTTCTTTGTCAAACCGTTCAAAAGGCGGTGGAGTTTTAATCGCATTTTTGAATGATATTAATTATAATATTCTTGATATGTCAGAAATTAAAAATTTGACTCCCATTATAGATATTGTTGCATGTAAATGCCACTTTAATAACTTGTCCTTTATTATCTGTGCCGTCTACATTCCACCAGATATAGATGTTGATAATTTCAGTACATTTCTTGAGGCACTGGAATTGATATTAATTGATGAACGAGTACTTATTTTAGGAGATTTTAACCTACCTGATTTATATAATGATTTAGTCAATTGTTCAAAATCTTCCATGTTTAAAAACTTTATTACTGCTGTAAATCTCAAGCAACTCAATAATGTACTCAATTTTTATTCAAACAAACTAGACCTTGTTTTAACAAACTTTTTCGAATCCATTGTGGTTGAGCGATCCGAATTTTCTTTAGTCCCTGAAGATAAATTCCATCCAACATTATCTGTCCAATTTAATATTATGTCTCCTACTTTCAATAATAAATTCCCATTGGCCGTAAATACCCGCTATAATTTTCGTAAAGCTAATTATAACCAGCTTTATGAAAATATGTGTGATATAGACTGGTCTTTCTTAAACGACATGCAAGATGTGAACGTCGCACTTGATGCGTTTTATACTTCGTTATATACAACTTTTGATAAATCAGTTCCACAGACTGCATATGCTGAATCCCGATTTCCACCATGGTTCACTAAAGAATTTAAAAGACTACGTAAGCTAATTAAATGTCAAATTACTGAGGCTTACAAAGCTTATATTACCTCCGTAGAAAAAACATTAAATCAAATCCATCCGATTTCTGGAAGTATGCTCATCAAAAACAAGGAACTACTAGAATTCCAAGCAAACTTCATAATGATCTTGAAGAATTTGATAGCCCTCAGAAAATAGTCGAAGCTTTTGCTTCTTCTTTTGTCCAATTTTTCTCAACTAGCTCGACTTATAAGAATAACAACGAAGAAAATTCCTATTATCCTGCATTTACATTGAATTTAGTTTCAGAGGAAGATATAACATCGATTATGTCAACTTTTAAAATCAAGTTTACAGCTGGAGAAGATATGATTCCTAGTTTCTTAATCAAAGATGCCCGTTTTGTCCTCTCAAAACCGCTTGCTTTACTCATAAATTTGTCAATTAGTTCAAGTACTTTTCCTGAAAGATGGAAGAAAACAAGAATTACACCTGTTTTTAAAAAAGGTGACAAATTTCACATTAGCAACTATAGACCAATATCAATTTTAAACAATTTTGCGAAAATACTTGAAATATTAATATATAATAAAATTTATAGACACACTAGCTTGTATATTTCAACCAACCAGCATGGTTTTATGAGAGGCCGATCAACCATTACTAACTTGGCTTGTTTCTCTCAATATGTTGCGGAAACTATTGATAAACGGGGACAAGTAGATGTTATCTATACCGATTTTTCTCGTGCCTTCGATTCAATCGACCATGGTATTTTGCTATCCAAATTAAGTATTTATGGAGCATCTCCAGCTTTAGTTCAGTTATTATATTCTTATTTGAATAACAGAATTTGCTATGTATACTATAATGGTTATTCTTCAATGAACTTTACAGCTACGTCTGGGGTTCCCCAAGGCTCCAATTTGGGTCCGCTGTTATTTGTTCTATATATCAACGAACTTCTATCCTTATTTAAATGTCATGCACTTGCATACGCTGATGATTTAAAATTATTCACCTCAGTGAACTCTCTTAATGATGCGGGATTGTTGCAGGAGGACATTGACATGATGGATGTTTGGTGCCAAAAGAATAAACTTAGTTTAAATATAGAGAAATGTTGCATAATTTCTTACACACGCAAAATTAGTAGTATCCGTTATCCTTATCAAATACGTGGTTCATTACTTGCTAATGTAACGTCTGTTAAGGACTTGGGCGTCACTTTCTGTCCAACTTTCATTTTTTCTGATCATTTAAACAATGTTGTACGTGATGCAAATAGAATGCTGAGCTTCATTATTAGAATCAGTCATTTTTTCCAAGATGTCAATGCATTTAAATCACTTTACTTTGCTTATGTCCTTAGTAAATTAGAATACGCAAATTTAATTTGGTACCCTTACTATGCGTATCAGCAACTGGCACTTGATCGTATTCACCGTAGATTTTTGAAATTTTTGTCATACAAATTAGATAGGGTCTATCCGGTTCGAGGTACGGATCAACTGTCCCTCCTTCAACGCCATGATATGCCATCACTGACTACCCGGAGAGAGATGAGTTGCGCGAAGTTCCTTTGGCTTCTGTTACGTGGAGGCGTTGATGCACCTTTCCTTTTGTCGCGTGTCCAATTCCATGTTCCACGTCAGGTGTCCAGGTTTCCAAGGACTTTTCAATTTCCTCCCGCCCGGTCTGATGTGCTGCATCGTTCCCCCGTAACTGTCATATGTCGAAATGCGAACATTATATATGAAGACATTTTTTTGTAATTTTTGTAATTTGTAATTTGCAATTTTTATGTTTATTTTTTTTTATGTACCTATCATAATATATTTGTTATTTTTGTTCAATTTATATTGTCCTGTAAATGGTTCAGCTGTTGGGCAATAAATCATATTATTATTATTATTATTATTATTATTATTATTATTATTATTATTATTATTATTATTATTATTATTATTATTATTATTATTATTATTATTATTATTGATGACTGTGTTTTAAGTTGTAACTTTCTTCGTGCAAATAATTGTGTGTTCTCGCCGAGAATTATATAGTGTTGAATGGACACCGAATTTTTGAATATGTTCTTCCATGTGCTGCCGTGTTATGTGAATCCGTATTAGTCCCCGCACGGACTGAAGTGATTGGTAAGGTAAGACTTACCGGAGATCCGATTCATGTACCGCGAGTGATAGAACACTCAACTCAATGTTGGGATAAGTTTGGCTGCTTCATCAGACGGGGTTTAATGTCTACTACTGAAGGTGGAGTACTGCTAAGAAACCCATCGAGCGAAAACGTAATATTGCGACAACGTACACGAGTAAGAACTGCTCACGCCTGCACCGTATTGGAAGATAAGGTCAAAGAAGAAGAAAGGCCAACGCATGAAGCGTTTGATTGGAGTGAGGCGTCCCATCATCTTACTGTCGAACAATTACGTCGAGCTAAACAATGCGTAGATTAGTTCGGCGATATCTGAGAGGAAAGGAGATAGAGGTCGGACCAAAGTATTACATCACATCAATACTAGAGACGCCCTTTCAATTCGAATGTCCCCCGCGGCGACTTCTCTTTGGACAACGAGAGGAAGCCCAACAAGAAATACAGAAAATGTTAAATGATAGGGTTATTAATCCCTCAAAATCCCCATGGTGTTTTCCCGCAGTTAATTAGATATGCGGTTTTGCATTGATTTCAGACGTTTAAATGAAGTCACTGTGAAAGATAGTTATCCGCTTCCACGGATAGATACAGTATTAGAGTCGTCCGGTGCCACCTTATTCACTGCATTAAATCCGAATAATGGCAGTGTGAAGTGACCCCAGAAGACCGGGAAAAAACGGCTTTCTCTAACGGAACCGTGTTGTTCGAATTTAATATGCTACCATTTGGTGTGTGTAACGGCCTGGCCACCTTTCAACGTCTAATGGACCTAGTCCTAGATGGTTTAAACTGGGAAAGTTCCCTAGTTTACCTCGATGACGTGATCATTTTCGGTCGCTCGTTTGAAGAACACCTGCTGGTAGGTTAAGCCAGGTGTTATAACGTCTCCAGAACGCTGGACTGAAGATCAACCCTAAAAAGTTCCGACTTTTTCATCGGTTCGTCGAATTTCTGGGACATATTGTTAGCAGAGACGGTATAGCCACAGATCCATCAAAGATAAAAGCGGTGCGAAATTGGCCTACTCCTGTTAATCTGACAGAGCTGAGATCATTCTTAGAATTGGCCTCTTATTATCGCCGATTTGTGTACAATTTTGCACGTATCGCTGACCCGCTACATAAGTTGCTAAACAAAGCGGAGAGATTCGTCTGGACTGAGGGATGTGAATCAGCATTTCAGAAACTAAAGAGATGCCTAATTACCGCACCTGTATTTGCTTATCCTAAGGTAGACAAACCTTTTGTTGTGGATGTAGATGATAGTGGTTTTGGGATAGGTGGTGTATTGAGTCAGGTTCAGGATTATGTTTTTTTAAAGAGGACGCAGTTCTATTTTACATGTCAATCTTCATAATCATGTATAACAACTGAAATATTTTTTAATTCTACTTGTTTTCATCTAGCAGCCAAGTAACAAAAACATTTTCAGGCCAACTTCAAACTATATTTTAAATTTTATAATCTTTACTTTTAACAAAAAATGGTACTGAATGCGTTATTGTCTATTATAGCCGCTCTCTGACCAAAGCTGAGAGGCGATATTGTGTAACAAGAAGAGAATTGTTAATACTCGTTGTTGTTTGTCGTCATTTTAAAGGACATTTATTGGGGTCGAAGTTTGAGGCCAGAACAGATCACAATTTTTTAAAATGGCTGCACGGGTTTACGGACCCGGAAGGCCAGGTAGCCCGGTGGTTAGAAATTCTTTCCGAGTATTACATGGAGGTCATACATCGCTCGGGCAAAAAGCACCAAAACGCCGATTGTCTGTCGGGACGTCCCTGCCCACAATGTGGACTACAAGACACACCTCTACGAAAAGATGAAACAAGTCTACAACCGAGTGGTAGTATTGCCTTTTCAGTTCCAGTTCGGGACAAAGACTACGTCTGCGACAAAGAATTGTTGAAAACCGAATAATTAGCTGATGAGACGTGTGAACCGGTCATAAAAATATAAACACGTACAATCTAAACATCCACCTTGGTTTACACAAGAAATTAAGTATAATTTGACAATTAAGCAGTACTATAGACGAAAATGGCTAAAATTTAATAATATTCAACATCTCAATGAATTTAAAAGATTGAGAACTTTAATTAAACAACAGTTACATGAAGCCTACAATTCCTACACTCGTTCTGTTGAAGAGAATATAAAATCAAAACCAGCTGATCTGTGGAAATTTATTCGCCTTAAACAAGACACTGCTAGAATTCCTGGGAAACTTATGGATGACAATAATACATATGAATCCCCACAAGACATTGTTAATGCTTTTGCGACGTATTTTTCTGAATTCTTTATTCAAAGTTCTTCTTGTGATACTTCAAAGGACTTCTCTAATCATCCATCATTTGCAATGACTCCAGTTTGTGAACATATGATTATATCTAAAATGGCATCTTTGTCTAATAAAACCACATGTGGAGAAGATCACATTCCTAGCTAAGTTGTTAAAGATTCTAGATATACCTTAGCCTCCCCCATCTGCTATATTATCAACTTGGCTATTAAAACTAACACATTTCCTAAACGCTGGAAGAGATCTAGAATTGTGCCAATGATCAAGAAAGGTGATAAATTTTCTCTTAAAAATTATCGTCCTATTTCTATTCTTAACAATTTTGCTAAAGTCTTCGAAATGATAATTTTTGATAAAATTTATAATAATACTAGATCCTTAATTTCACTTAACCAGCATGGGTTTATGCAAGGACGTTCAACCACAACTAATCTCGCTTGTTTCTCGCAATATGAATATGAAGTCTTAGATATACGAGGTCAAGTTGATGTGATCTATACAGATCTTTCGCGAGCGTTTGACTCAATTGATCATGGTCTTCTATTGTCCAAAATAATTTCTTTCGGTGCAGCTCCCAGTTTACTGAAACTATTAGACTCATATCTCATGGAACGCGTCTGCTACATATATTATAATGGTTTTGTTTCAAAGGAATTCATTGCGTCATCAGAAGTTCCACAGGGTTCGAATTTAGGGCCTTTATTATTCATTTTGTTTATAAATGAATTGCTAGATCTTTTTACCTGCCCTGCATTGGCTTATGCTGATGATATTAAAGTTTTTTGCAACATAAATTCTAGTAACGACGCTCAGTTATTGCAGAAAAATATTAATGATATGCTAGTATGGTGTAACACAAATAAATTAACGGTTAATATTGATAAATGTAGTGTAGTATCATATACTCGCCGTAATGTTTCATTAGAATATCAGTATAATATGAATAATATTTCAATCTCACGAAATAAATCATTTAAGGATTTAGGAGTCACTTTCTGCGTAAACTTCAATCACTTTGAACATATCAGTACTGTCTGCACGTCTGCAAATAAAACTCTAGGCTTTCTAATGAGAATATCTAAAATGTTTAATGATATTACCCTATTAAAAACACTGTATTTTGCATATGTTGTTAGTAAATTGGAGTACGCTAGCTTAGTTTGGTACCCCTACTACGACTATCAGTCTGTAGCTCTGGAGCAAATACAGCGTAGATTTTTAAAAAATTTATCCTTTAAAGAAGATAAGGTTTATCCACATAGAGGTATTGATCAAAATTCATTACTTATATGTCATTCTGTAGCTTCTTTAACAGCCAGAAGAGACGTATATGCCGCTAGGTTTGCATGGATGCTGCTCCACAATAAAATTGACGCGCCGCAACTACTATCCCGTATTCCACTTCATGTTCCACGCCCGGGGTCCAGACATCAGAGAACGTTCCACCTACCAATCTCCCACACGGATATTTTGCATCGCTCGCCAATTTTTATTATGTGTAATAATGCTGAGCTAATGTATGATGATACATTTCTTTTTTCGTAAATGATTAACAATTTTTTTTTTCTTGTATTAACCTATCTGTATATATACATATATATATATATATATATATATATATATATATATATATATATATATATATATATATATATATTGTGAATATTATTTGTCCTGTAATTGGATAACTGTTGGACAATAAATTATTTATTATTATTACTATTATTATTATTATTATTATTATTATTATTATTATTGTTATTATTATTATTATTATTATAAAATACTCACGCGGTCAGGCGCACGACGCAAAGTCATAATCCAAAGACTCTCAACGCTTGTTAAAGTTGCAACCTGAATGGACTAAAGAATATGTTTTGTGCGTGATCGGAAAACAGGATGAGACAGTTAATAGTCGTGTAATTTTACCGCAACGAATGGTGACTGAATTATTACGTGCGTATCATAACAATTCGGTTAGTGGTGCCCATTTAGGTGTGACCAGGAATCTTGCCACTTTGAAAAAACGATTTTATTGGTGCGGCATTCAAGAAGACGTGGAGACATTGTGCCGGGAGTGTGAAGCCTGTAGTCGTCGACAAGCTTTAGTACCCGCTCCGAAAGCACCCTTACAGACTCAACTATCAACGCGTCCCTTGGAACGAGTAGGAATCGATTTGCTCGGACCATTGTCGGTATCGGAGCGCGGTAACAAATATATTGCGGTCATTAGCGACTATTTTATTAAATGGGTGGAGGCTTATCCGTTACAGAACAAAAGCGCGGTAACCGTAGCGCGTGTATTTGTCGATGAGTTTATGTGTCGGTATGGGGCGCCAGAAACCCTTCACTCCGATCAGGGGAAAGAATTCGAGACTCAGGTATTCCAGGAAATGTGTCGATTATTTGCCATCACCAGACTCCCACAACACCATTCCATCCTCAGTCGGGTGAACTAGTAGAGAGGCTTAATAGAGCTCTTCTTCAGATGCTGTCACACTACGCGGGAGAACGTCAGCGTAATTAGGATCAAGAATTATCGCATGTAATGATGGTTTATCGTGCTAGCCAACATGAAAGTATACGACATAGCCCATTTCCGTTGATGTTTGGTCGTGAAATCAGACTACCGGCTGATGTACAGTTTGGGTTACCGCCGGGAACTTCATGTGTGTCGGAAGAAAAATATCTTCAACATCTTCGATCATCATGAGACCGAACTCACAGCGCTGCAAGGGAGCTTTTAAATGTTGCTCACCAGAAACAGCAGAAATACTATGATCAGGGAGCCAGGGCTGTTACTTATCAAATAGGGGACTTAGTATGGTTGCATAACCCAACGCCGAGAGTGAGGGAAAGCCCCAAATAGCAACGACCGTAAATGGGACCCTATAGGGTTATCAAATATATTTCGTGTGACACATTGTGCTTTTACACATAAAATATTGGTAGTATATGCTAACCTGTTGAAACGTTGTCATCATTTGCCTGGACCTGAATAAGCACACCAGCAAAAGCAATCAAGTCGGCCTCCAGGACAACCACGAAAAGAGCCCATTCAGTCTACTACCCAATTTATGTTGCTTGAAGTAATAAAAGATTTATTTGCAGCTCCTCATAGTTACGAATAGCCCACTGTCCGTCCTGATGCCTCCGACGTCGGCGATACAAAACATGAGACCGGTCCGGAGGAGGTCCGTGGAGGTTCGTCAGAGGTTCCCGTGCCTACCAGTTCAGCTGACACGGACGCCGCCATTGTCCCTGAAGACCATGGAGAGTCCTCAGCAGTCCAAAGTGACGTCCATACTGGGGTTGAGGTCGGTCATCCGGGAAAAAAGCGTCGGGTCTTGCCCCGGCGGGTCGCCCGCGAGGAGATTTTGCAGCTTCCAGGAGGAAGCCGATGCTAAGGAGGGAGTAGTGTGGCGTCGTTAACTATAATTGGTAACGCCACTGGATGAGTTGTGGTGGGATGAGAAGCATGCGGGCCGAAAGGAGTAAGTCTCGAGTCGAATGCCGGGTTGGGAGATACTGTCGTGTTTGTGTAATAATATTGTCTGGTTTATTGTAACATTGTGTGTCAGTTAAGCAGTAAATAATATTGTCGTAGTTATTGTAACTTTATGTACTAGTTAAACATTAAAGTAATCGTTAAATACACTTCTAGTGTTTCTGTTTCGCCCACGTTATAGAATAAAAATGTGCCCGGTATCGGCACAGGAATTCCTCTCCCGGCAGACGGACTCACTACTTAACTAATTTAAGAAAACGGTCGTAAATGGTTGTGTTAAAGTAATAATGTAGTGAAACTTGTAGTATTTGTTGTTGTTTAAGCGAATGAGTGTTATGTGTAAATGATATCCAAAAGGTTTCTGCAAAACTACACCTACGTCTGATGCGATAGCAGAATATTTGAAGGTGTAATTTTGCAAAAAAAAGTAGGCCTGTCACTAGGAATTGGTTGTTTGGTTTCACCAGTGAATGTGTCGCTAGTGGAAGGATAGAAATAAAATTATTCCCTGGCAAGTGGGTCTACCAGTGAGAGTTATTGTTTGTTTCCATCAGTGAAATGCTGCCTCCATTTACCATTGCTCCTGGGATAGGTAGCACCGAAATGAACCGATCCGCAACTACTCTAAATGTATTTTAAAGGAACGGGTTTTTCAACTTTTGAACACAATTGCGGCAGGCTCTAAAAAATATTGTTCATTTTAATCAATTTAATATAGAACACTATTATTGTTTCAAATGTACATTTTTTACCCTTAATTAACGAAAGTTCATATGAATTTTCTACTGAAGACGAAACAAGTACTTTGTCGTCAACCAGTACAATCAAAAGAATGATGTAATACTCAGTAGCATGAAGTAAATGGGATTGGGAGCCTGGTTCTGATTCCCTCGTTTCTTCTTCGTTTTTGTTTTCCGCATTTGTTATTGCGTGGAATAAAAGGGACTGGGAAAATTTTAGGCCTAAAAAAGATAGGTGCAAAGAGATATAGAAAAAAACTTGATTTGAAAAAAGAGAAACAAATGTATTGAAAATGAAAAGAAATATACCAGACCCGGAGCTTTATATCAAAAAGGAGGACATGTCCGGTAAAAAGAGGATGTCTGGTAACACTATCATGGGAAGGAAAGGAATCACATTATTAGACATAAAGTTTGTGGCCGGTATTCCCTCCTCTTGAAGTAGTGCTATTTCAATTTTTGATATTTTATTTTATTTCATGAATAGACATGAATAGATTTCATATTTTTATAAATGAAACCTATAATATTTGAAATCAGTGCTATTTACGAATTAATTAATTTTTTTCCGATTGACATTAAAAGTGCGATTTTTTTACAGTTAACTGTTTGTAAAATACCACTTTTACTACCTCGGCAGCAAAAATATTTTTACTGATTATAACAGCAACCACTATGGAAACACATAGCAATCATTCAACAAACGCTTAGCAACATAATTTGATGGCGCTAACTATCAAAATATGTATTAAAAATAATCACTAAATTAATATTAATTTTAAATCGGCAAAAAATAATGTATTCAACATGGCGCACTAAACACAGATTTACAGGTTCGGCATCCTCTGCTGTAAATCTGGTATTTTAGTGTCTGGTTAAACAAATAACTATTTATTTCTGTACTGTGTTTTAGAATAATGCACATGTAATAATGATAATTATAAACGACGCTTGCTATCAAGTAGCAACTGTAGTTTTGGTGCTTCTAGTTATAGCGAAAGTATATGCAAAAATATTTTTTCACCTAGTGTATATTAGGGCCTAACCCCCTAGTCCTCCGCCCCTCTAAATACGCCGCTGCTAGTTTGAATGGAATATCAAATAGTACTTCCATTACCAAATGTTTAATAATTCAAACCTCATTATTCTCTACAGATATACATATGAGAAGCATACTCGTAATTCCGTTGTGATCAAGAGTAGTATATTTTGGAAACGATAATAACAAGTAGGTTTCAAATTAACAACATAACAACAGTGTGAAATTGCAATGCGCATCATCTCCGGAATTTTGTAATTCATGTTGACATGAACTAGAGATACCGTATATTCAACAATCATTCAACGAGAGCATAAATTTCGCCCATGCACATTTGTAATTGAATGGATTCACCTCTACTGTTCGCATAACACAGCAAAGTTTTCATCATCCTATTCGATGTTTTTATTCATACCCTCAATCTAAATTCTGTAAGAGCATTTTTGTTGAATGTTTTCTGTATGCCTAGCATTCTAGAATTTTTCACCAGAGAGGAATTCAAATCTTCATACATACATGCAGTGGCGTACAGAGGGAGAGAATTTTAGGAGCTAAATCCCACCCCTTTCCCATAAAAATATAGAGTGATCAAAAGTAACTGATTCCGTTGGTAATACAAATATGTGAGAGAAAGACATAACAGCTAATAGAATTTTGAGTGATTGAAATACTTTAGATTATTGCTCGGTGGGTAATGTAAAAAAATTATCGCCATTTCCATTCTATGTTATATAAGTATTGTATTTAAAACTTCTTGTACCACAAAAAATTCTAATTACATCTATTTATAATATTTAGATTTTTATAAATTTAAATTCATTCTATGGGCAAGTTTTCTTCTATTCTTCTAAATGTTCAGGCTTGCCTAATATCATGGCTTCTAGGTTAATTATTCATAATTTTCTATTACGTTTTTCAAATTTCATTTTCAATAAAAACAAATTTCAAATATATCGTTGAATTCGTAATTTACGTAGATTCCAAATATATAAAAATATATAGGTTCAACCGGAAGCGCTACTATCTTGCCAAATACTATAATGATTTGTGAGCCGCTAAACCTAGTTTAAATATATCAAGAAAATTAAAAAATAATTATAAATAAAATAATCCAAATTCAGACGAAATTAGCGAAGGTACCCTTATGGCCCATCCTGTTCCAATACCATTTAATTCATATGAACATGAAACTAAGACGTGAGTTCCATCAGATTATAATAGAAATATAGTATTCTACCGCCTAAAATTAATTGATTTGTTACAAATCGTATTAAGTAAAGCGTACTTTAAAATATAAATAAATATATCATCACGGCCTATTACCCATTGCTGCGTGTGCCAATCTGCTTTGTACACAGGTATCGGTAATGAACAAATATTTGCACCGTGCTGCTTACTAAGCGTGGAGAGCGCACCACAGGGGTCAATTTTGTGCCATTTAAAATTCGAAAAATATTTAGCGTCGGTCGGGATAACATAAAATATAACTTCTAAAACACACAAACTAGTAATAAAATTAAAAAGGCAGTATCTATAATCTACATCAAACACAAACTTTACAACAAAGTATTTACTAGCTTTTCTATATAACATAAATAACTCATGCATTAGTCATTTATTATACATCACAAATAGTCTATAAAATGCAATCCTCCTCTTAAGAGTGTCAGCAAAAAATTAGATCAAATTTAGTTCTGCCATAAATTGAGACAAGTTGGAAAATTTAAACATGAATCCTTTATCTGTGACATGGAGAATAGTTGCTTTTAAGGTAATTTAGGTGTATAAAGCCAGGCCGAGGTTCAAACTAAAGCTACGTTTCCAGCTCTTAACATAGTCACTGTTTTAGTCTTTGTTTTTGTTTTTTGTCTTATGTTTTTGTTAGAAGATATTGGCCATTTCCAGCTGTTAACATAAGCACAGTCTTAAGTTTTTGTACTTATAATGTTTGTTCACTCAAAAAAGGAACACATATATAAAACTCCTTACAATGCTTCAAAAATTATATAGTTATTAATGATATTAATGATGAGTAGTAATCATTACTCAAATTAAGTAATAATGTAATTATTTTGTATAATTCCAAAATAACATTTGAAATAAAGCACGAAATTAATATGGTGAACGAGCCACAATATTTCTAATATTCCACTTTAAAATTTCGATATTGTCTGTATATCCATAAGATATGATATAATTTTATTTGTACTTATAATATAAAAAATATGATTTTTTTTCTTTCTGTTGTCCATATTTATATTATCTCAACACAAAAATAATAACATAACCACCAAAATAATGACAGATACAACGCGTAGAACTACTGCGCAACATAAAAAGAGATAGCGCTTACATCACTTATCTCTTTCCAACAGAACAGCGACAAAGACTATGACGAAAGTATGAAGCATGCAAACTTTGTGTTTATGCGCTATGACAAAGACGAAGACTAAAGACTAAAACAGTAGCTGGAAACGCTCAAGCCATTATACGTATGACAAACTTTCAAGGTTATGACAAATAACAAAAACAGTGACTATGTTAAGAGCTGGAAACGTAGCTTAAGCTATAAGAAACTTATTTCAGACATAGTTTAAAACTTGGGAACGCGACAGTAACCTGAAAATCCTTTCTTTAGTTTTAAACGTTCCTTGTTTTCTTCAGAATTTTCAGCAATTAACATTTCCGGAGATAGGATATTTGGAAAGATATAGGCCATAGTAGTTTCAAGAATTACATAATTACAAAAGAAAAAATATATTACGTATCAAGGTCAGAAACAATCACCTAAAATTAACATGTTTAAAAAATTCAAAATTAGTTAAGTTTTAATTTCTATGCAATGTTTTCAAACCATTTCTCGTGTCTCTGTCCAGTGTGACTAATTTGGCTTATCTCTAAATCGTCCAAAAACCAGACTAGGTCGACAAAAAGTAGACTTTTTTTATAATTGTAAGCTGATATCACTGTTTTGTGTGGTGTAAATTTTTGAGTGTTTTTAAAACAGGTATTAGCAAATGTTTAGAAATTTAGAATTAAATTATGAATTGCAAATTAAATTAAAATTTCAGTTGTAGTTAACTATAGTGGACTTTGGGATTGTGACCTTGACTAAGTTTACAGAGTTTAAATATACCTACATACCTATGTAGGTATATTTAATGTTAAAAATTAAAATAACATACCCGTATATATTAAAATTTGTTAAATATTAATGAAAGAGAGAGAGGAACGGTATTAAAAATTCTGTGATCTTACCTGTGCAAAGTAATTCAAGCAACGCGAGCGAAAGAGATAGATTTGTACTTATATACTAAATGGATTAAGAAAATTTTGAATTATGTTTGTTGGTTTTTCAGATTATGGTTATTCACGTGATTTTATATATAAATTTTTTGATGTTACCACATGTAAAGATTCGTATTCCTAGTTTATAAGATTTGTAGAGATATCGACACAAAATTCTTGTTCAATACATGTCCAAAAACTGATTCGCAAGTGTTTGTGTTATTTTTGTAAATATACTCGCAAAACGCAAAAGGGCAGATTAGATTCCATTCAATTTATAAATTTTTATTGATAAAAAAGTTGTTATTGTTTGCTATTGTTTTCAAATAAATATTCAGTGTTACAACAAATATTTGGTATATTTATAAATGTTTTGATAACTGCAGAAATTTATCAATAAGTAAACAAAAGTTATAAATGCGAAGGAAATGCATCTAAAGTAAACATTGAAGGTTATTGTTTACTTTGTTAAAGATCAAATTTTCCTTGTCAGATATGATGCGATATAGCATCAAATATTTGCTTCGAATTATTAGTTTTTCTTTTAAACTTAAGCTTTTGTGGATCAGCGCCTAAAGTACGGAAGGTACTTATCTGAACTCCAATTTATTTCGGTGAGATTAGTCTAAATCCCAGTTACGCTCTTTTTGTTACCACCAGATCTACACAGATACTCTAACGGCGGTAATAAAGAACTTGATTTATCGCCAGCATTTTTACAACAGATGTACCAGCTACCGTGAAGGTAGATATATTATATTCAGTTATTATATCACCAGACTCACAACAGCGTGGAAAATACTGCCGACTGATGAGACGTATTGTACATTAAAAAACAAGTATCATAAGGCAATCTGATAATATACGAATTCAAGTTTGGAAACTTGTTTTTTATACAATTTTTATGAATTTTTTTTAAATGCCTCCTCAAAAATGACTCCTTGTGTTTTGTCAGTTTTGTTGGTAGCGCTTTTCGCTAAACAATTACAATTTCACATTTTGATAGTTTGTGTATTGTGTGTTGTGAATTTTGTCTGATTGAATACAATAATGTATCAAACTGTGCTTATAAATCTTGCAGTGCTTTTATACACTCATAAGAACACCGAAATAGAAAAACAATAATATTTTCTATTATGTTTGATGCTCGATTGATATCACATTGATTTTTTTACGAATTGAACTAGAACATTCACCATGACTATTAATTTTAGAAATTTTAACTCCTATTTTAAAATAAACAAATCAGGTAAAACATATTGACCGTTACTATGAACAACTGATTAAGGATTATTTGTGATCAATCGTTTATGGATCAATGCTAGTCAACTGTTCGCTAATCCCATCAGTTTGTTGTTCAATTGGTTTTTTTAGCATGTGTATATTTTAAAAATCACAATTAAAATATGAAATTTTTATTACTTCCGTTGTCCCAAGGTATAAATTTCAACAGGGTGTTGACGGTTAGATGAAAACATAGGGATTCAACATTGGATTTTAGTATTTTGTAATTTCCTGCTCTCTTGTTCATTTTACGGCAAAAACTGTAGAATGCAAAGTTGTACAGAATTAAAAGTTGCATCCAAACTGTGTTTGCATTTTTTGTTATGTTTCTAGTTTCGTCTCAATTTTAAAAAGACATTTCAAAATTTCGGAATATTAGTAGCTATGTAGCTATAACCATGACATATATCTTTCTTTTGTTTTCTGGTTTTCAAAAATTATTCATATACTTCAAACGTCAATTTGACTTATGGATAAGAAATAAATTAAATAATAAATGTTTATTCGAATGCGGTACATATTTGTTATAAAGGAATATTATGATAGAAATAGTTACAAAAGAAAAAGGACTTTATTTTACATATGTCAAATTAACGGATGACTTTTATAAATAATTTAAGAAAATTGAAAAAAAATCTGATGTGGCCAGCACATTACCTTCCATCAGTTCTACGTATTTTGTACAAATTTCATACAGAAAGTTCCTTGCTAAAGATTATATTTCTTGTAATTTACCTTCCGGCAGTTGCATGTATTTTATGCAAATTCCATACAGAAAACTTATAGCAAAAGATCCTATATTTCCCGTAAAATTATAAGACAAACACACTATGTCAATTTCACTTGACACTGACATCTTTCAATAAAAATTTTCTTAATATAGTAGCTGTTTCCATAGCTATGGCTACTTTATGAAATTTAATTTCTTTATAATTTTTTAACTCTATATCCATTTAATATTAAGTATAAAATGCAGTCAAATCGTATAGAGAATAAAATATTCTTTAATATTTATAATAATATTAAATGTGAAAAAATGATATTTAACATAGTTTTTTCAAGAAAAACTGTTAAAATCTTCAAATGAGGGTACTTCCGGTTGTCCTAACCTAACCAAAATCTAATCAGCTCTTCACATGGATGTAACTAAGAGAAATACGAAAGAATGATAATTTTTAGAATTGTAGTAAGGGAGTTATCGTAGACGAAAATTTTGTTACACACACACACACACACACACACACACACACACACACACATACATACATACATACATACATACATACATACATACATACATACATACACACACACATACAGACATCATCGTAAAAATAGTAAAATCTTTTTGTAGGGACCCTAAAACGTGCTTATTCATCAAAAACTCACCACCGAATTTTTTGACCAAAGACAATACCTTCCTTACCTAAAGGTGACGGAAGGTAAAAAGAAAAGTGTCATGGCTATTATTAATAGACCGAAATTTTGTAATTTTTAATTCTTTTAATTCTGAACAACTTTGCACTCTACAGTATTTGCAGTAAAATGAACAGGAGAACAATAAATTGCAAAAAACTAAAATCCTATGTTAAATCCTTATGTTCGCACCTGACCATCAACAACCTCCTGCATACACGTTTTTTATTATGGATGGTTTATATAAAATACGAGGGGGTATTGATATATAGTTAGCCTTGGATGGTTCCAATATCTGAAAGTGAATATGGTTGTTATGGTTACAACTATGATGTTTTATAAATAAGTTGACAAAGTTTGACATCTATAAGTTGAACGGTGATTAAACTGTGAATTTTTGAAAACGGCATGTTTGCGAAAAAGCTAGAATTTGAAAAAGTTGAGTTGCGGTCAGTTATTAAATATTTATTTTTGAAAGGATTATCCGGCAAAGAAATTTTTGCTGATATAACAGACACTTTAGGTGATCAGTGTCCTTCATATGCAACTATTAAAAACTGGGTTGCGGAATTTAAGAGAGGAAGATCAGATGTTAAAGATGAGCACCGCGCTGGAAGACCAATTTCTGTGACCACTTCGGAAAACATTGATTCTGTCCATGATATGATTTTAGCAGATCGACGAATTGGGCTGAAACGTATAGCGGAAGCATTGAACATTTGCTATGAACGTGTATTTCATATTGTTCATCACGACTTGGATATGAGAAAACTTTCGGCCAAATGGATTCCAAGATGCTTGAATGCTGATCAGAAGCGTTTTCGTTTGACAACGTCGAAGGAAATTTGCCGTCGTTTTGAAGCAGACTCCTCAACATTTTTGGATCGGCTTGTTACTATGGATGAAACGTGGATTCATCATTATGACCCAGAGACTAAAGAGCAATCGAAAGAGTGGAAGCATTCCGGTTCTCCACGACCAAAAAAATTCCGTGTTCAAAAATCCGCTGGTAAGATTCTTGCTTCAGTTTTCTGGGACAAAGATGGGATAATTCTGACAGATTATTTGGAACAGGGCAGAACTATCACGGGAACATATTATGCTGAGTTGCTATCTAAATTACGCAAGAAAATTGTGGAAAAGCGCCGCGGAAAACTTACCAAAGGTGTTCTCTTTTTGCAAGACAATGCTCCTGCTCACAAGTCCTTGATTGCAATGCGCAAAATTCATGAAATTGGTTTTGAATTGGTTGACCATCCGCCCTATTCTCCGGATTTAGCACCATCAGATTATTATTTATTCCCAAATCTTAAAAAACACTTGAAAGGTAAAAGATTTTCCACAAATGATGAAGCCATACATGCCGCTGAGGAGTGGTTTGCAGACCAAGACAAAGAATTTTTTTTAGAGGGTTTACAATTATTTTATAAACGTTGTGTTAAATGTGTAAGTCTTAAAGGAGATTATGTTGAATAAATAAAATTTTGTTTTGAATTATTGTGGCGTTTTATATGGTAGGCTAAGTATTTATCAACACCCCCTCGTAATACGTTGTAATTAATACATGCAAAATACGCTGGTGACGCTGTAAGCGCACATGTCATAACAACTATTAGGTCATATCAGATTTGTTTACATTTTGAATGAGTGCTTTCTAAACCAAAATATTAACAGTTCAACTCAACACGATTTTTATGTTTGTTCAGTCGAATCCTTCATCAAAAAATATAATTGAGCGGCAATAATTAATATATTCAGTTACTACTTGTGGCGTAATTCGACTTATGACAATTCTGACTAAAAACCGCAGTCTCTACAGGGACAAATATTATAGACCGGGGGGCAAGTGCTACTTGAAAAATGTATCATGTGGTATTCCAAACGATTTGCTGTTATCCCGAAAAAAAAAAACGATCTACCCAGCTGTGGCTAATGACCCAAACCTGTTTTAAAAAATGATATTTTAAAATCTAAGGATTCTCTCTATGGACCTGTATAAAATGACATTATGTATATGTAAATGGTAGCCGATAATAAATAAAAATAAATCATTGCAGAGGGCGCTAAAGTCTTTTATTGCTGTGAATATTACATATCAGAAATTGTCCATGCCATTCTATCCGGGCTTTAATTGACAATTTTTACCCCAAAAGACACAAAAAATGCCGGTCCAATATAGAATACATAGATTCTAAAACATAATTTTTAAAACAAATTTGGGTCATGACTTACAGATTGGTAAATCATCTTTTTTTCCGGGGAAGACAGGAAATCGTTCTACAGGGAATTGAAATTGAGCAGCAAGGGTCAGTATTTGAAATATCATAATGCAGTTTTCTCGTAGCACTAGGCCCCGGTCTATTAGTGAAATCAATTGAACTATAAATTTTATTTATCAATACTCTCAATATTTAAATCAAAACTGAATACCTGCAAAATTTTATTGTAATCATATTTAATCACATTACAGTTTTGTGTTACACTAAAATTTCTTTTGCATAAAATCACTCGATCAATACTCTCAATATTTAAATCAAAACTGAATACCTGCAAAATTTTATTGTAATCATATTTATTCACATTACAGTTTTGTGTTACACTAAAATTTCTTTTGCATAACATCACTCGATCAGTTTTTCCCTTTTTTGCCAAAAATGATGTAATATGTATTAATTTTTGTTGTACTCGTCCACTCTTTAATACAGCAGTTGCTGATTTACAGAATGTCTAGGGTATCCGTCCAGGTTTGGCCGGGACAGACCCGGATATCACAGATTGTCCCGGCATCCTGGCAGGGTGTTGTAATGTCCCGTTTTCTACTAACTTAATAATTTTCTTTTTGTATTCATAATCTACTCTGTGTTTTACCAATGAAATATAATTTCCAATCATTGGTCATTGTAAAATATGAATGTCTGATCGTAAACATGGATATTTGTTCAAATCTTGGATTTACTTAATTTTTTTTATTAAAAAAAACATACTGCGAGACAAAAAATTAATTGTAGATTAAAAATGAAATAGACATTCATGAACAGCTTCAGAATAAATCGATAAAGATATAAGATACTATAGGTAAAACTAATTACAGCATAGCACTGAGAATTATCGTGAAGTAAAACTTTTTAAGTGAGTGTTTTTACCACCGCTACTTTAGGTAAGAGAGATGTAGGAATTGTGCTACAGATGGAGTTACGAGATTTTATTTATAAAAAAACCATAAAAACGGTAATACGGCCAGTCAATCATTTTGATTGGAATTATATACAAATTTCTTTGCAAGATATGCAATAACAATAACGAAGAATGTTAAAAAAAAATTCGTGGACTCAACCGGGATGTAAACTTAGGTCCTGAATATTAAAAATAGTATATTAAAAAACTAGTTTCATTACGAAATCTGTTAAAGTACGAGTTCACATTGCGAAAGCGAGTCGCTTTCCGGTTAAAGTGGAAGATCATTTCAACCATCGTGATAGACCAACCATAGTCAGATGGTTAGAGGGTTATTCCGTCAAACTAAAATCCCGATGACCGACATGATCTTTTAAAAAATAGTGTATCGTGTACTTTTTATACTCGAGATGTTACAGTATCAAGTACTTGTGATGTCAGAATAGGGAATTTCGACCACCAGTCTCTCTTCCGGTCTACTTTGCAGACAAACAAAGCATTATTCAATCTTCAAATACAGTATTTGTGAGATTCGTGTTCCAAATGTATTTTTTAAAGTCAGATATCGTACATAATATAAGGTGCCAAATTAAATGATAATGTCTCAAAATTAAATGGTACTCGTAGCTTGAATGTAGAAGATTAAATATAACTGGGAAAAAATTATCTTATATCAAATAGTGTGACTTGCGAAATATACAAATACTTAGTTTTTTATTAGTATAACTAGTATTTATTTAGAATTATTTACTTACAGTCATGAACAAGTGATTAACGACGATTAGCAAGGAGATGACTAGAAGGATTTTAACTCTGTCAATCGATTATGAATTATTTTAGAGAAACTTACTTCAAGTAATAGTTATAGAAAAACTAATTGTGCGCAACTTATATTTGAAGTATTTTTCTCTAAAATGATCCACAAATGATTAACAAGGATAAAACACTGCTACTCATCTCCTTGCTAAACATCCTTAATCACGTGTTCATGCTGCCACCCAATGTCTTTATGTTTATATCTTGAATCTCTTCGACAAATTCCATATGTCAAGCTTATACCCATTCATCTTAAACCAATTTCTCAAGTTCTGCATAGTTCGCATAATCAACGTAAGAGCCGCTAAAATTTTACTGTCGAAATCCCCTATTATGGCTGTCTTAATGATAAATCGACCAATTTATTGATCGACTGCCACCTTCAATTTATCGGTACGTGTAGTACAGAAAAATCGACCGATTTATTTACGAAAATAAATTGATCAATAAATTGATGAAAAAGAACAGGTTTTATTTTCCGTCGATTTCTTGAGGAATTTTTAGTTAGTTCTCTAGTGCCAATTCTATAATATTTGAAATTTCAAACTATATTTGACGTGTGTATTAAGGTTTTATACAAAAAATGTAGGAAATGGTGGATGAGACCATGGTTTGATAAAACCAAAGGAAATTTACCGTTGGCTAGTAATGACTTTTTGACAAAGATCCGGGCCAGTTTAAATTATTTTTAAGAATAGATAAACCAGCTTTTGATAAACTGTTAAATTTAATATCATTACTCAAAAAGAAAGATATTTTTATGAGAGAAACAGATTCTATTGAAGATAAATTAATAATTACATTAAGATATCTGACAACAGGAGAAACGTACAGAAGTCTTATGTCTTCCTTCAGAGCGGCGGAGTCGACAATATCTTTGTTTGTGCCTGAGGTGGGTTGGAAGGTAAAATTTTGGGAAAGAGTATGCGTAAAGCTATTTATAAATAAATAATTTATTCTTAGGTTTCTAATTCAGCTGCAGACTAGCTAAATGTTGCGAGAGATTTCGAGATACGATGGAAATACCAAACGTAGGTGCTCGTTTTGATAAACACGTTGTTTTCAGTGCACCTACATCAACTGACTCAACTTACTTCAACTATTCAACTAATGTATTATTAGCCATTGTAAATGCTAATTACAATTTCATCTATTGGCGTTGGAAGAAATGGCCGTGTGTCAGACGGGGGTGTATTTGCGAATAGCTCTATATATACAGCTTTATTCAACGATGCAAAATCCTCTGCAATCATAGTAGCTGATGCAGCTTTCCCCCTGTCGAATAAAATTTTGAAACTTTATCCCTTTTGAAACATGACGATTGAACAAAGAATATTTAATTAAAGGTTATACAGAGCTCGTAGAGTAGTAGAAAACGCGTTTGGGATCCTAGCAAATATATTTCAAATTCTACTAATCACTAATTTGAGTCCAGAAAATGTTCAATCTATATCATTGATTTGTTGTGTATTACAATTATTCATTTATTTAAAAAAATATATCTTAAATTTACAATGGGTGAAGAAGATAAAAGTACAGATTACGTAATTAAATGTGCTCCTGCTAAACAAGGCGGAAACCAATCGCCTGTAATAGTAGGAAGAATTAGAGAAGAATTTATGGAATATGTGAACAATGAAGGAGCCGTTCCGTGGCAAAATGATATTAATTTAATGTAAAATATTTGTGAATATATTATGAAACTAATCAAACAAAAAAAAACATAATTCTAATACATATTTAAAAAATAAAGAATATTATATGAAAAATATTATTAGACAATTAAAGCGAATGTTCATCAACCAGTTCATCATAAATAAGATTCATGATTCGTATTTTTAAGGAATTTACTTTTTTATTGCCTTTTGTTCTTCTTAATTCAGCAGACACGGACCTAAAACAAAATAACATTTACACACAATTACAATTTTTAAGTTAGATTATCTCAAAAATTATATTTATCTCGTATTCATACTCACATTCCAAAATTTCAAAGTGGTCCATATCACTGAGTTTAGACGCAGCAAGTACCTCTGATGCTTCTTTTAAAAGTGTACGTGTGTCGACATTTTTCTTCTTCTTCTTCGACATCGATGAATTTCTTGAGCAGCCTCCGGTCTTGTTTGACTATTGCTGCTTGATGGTCTCAACTATCCACTACTGCTTGGCTAATCTTCTAGTTCCAACGTCATATTACTCTCCATTAGTTCGTCGACTGTACCCTCGAAGAGTGTTTCACTCTCACTTTCCTAAAATACACATATAATTATCGAATAAATTCAAAATGTATAAAAAAAATTTATATCTCAGTAGTATCAGATGTATTGGCTACGAATACTTCTTCATCAAGATTTGACACCCCTTTTTTTAATAGGGTTACTCGCAGTTAATAACATTAACTCTTCGTAGCACCACCACGTTGACTCATACAAAGAATCTGTTCCAAACCCACTAGAACACGATTTCTTTATTCTTTTCCATTCGTAGAAAAACTGTTTTCGTAAGTTTGTAATTTTTTTCTTCATATCATCCACGGAAACTCCTGGTTCTGGATTACCCATAATATCGTTGAAATCTCTTTTACTCATTTTTAATTACAATGACAAATACACTGCACAAAACTAATAAACAAAACGACTGAGACTGAAATCAGAAATCTACTGACATTCATGAAAGGCGCGAGAAGTTGGTAGCTTGGTAGCCTTGATTCCAACAAAAATAAATTGTTAGAAAATCGCTGAGTATAAATTCTCAAGATTTCTACGATAAATTGATCGATTTGTCCGTCAATAAATTGAACGATTTATTGTTAAGTGTAAAATTGTTATAAATTAATTTTTCAAACTCTGCGGGTAAAGTAACATAGGGGCCTATTTTGTAATTCTTAACCACTTATTAAATTTTTGACAAATCAAGTTTGTTGACGTATAACAAAAATCTGTGTGGCCAGCACATAACCTCTCGCCAGGTATTTTACCTGGTTGTACACATAAAACGAAAAATATTTTTAAATACAAATACATATATTCATGTCTCACTACAAAATAATTCTCACATATATTTGCAAAATCGATGGGATATTTTAATATAAATTATGTACAATACATACATTTTCTTTATATACAATACCCTGAAATTATTTTTTTCTACTTTCCTTTTCATTTTCTTTATATTCGTCATTTTTTCGCAAATTCCTTTTATATTCTTTTTTACGTATATTCTTTTGCGTTTACTTTTTTTTATTTTCATAATCTTCATAATAATGTACAAATATTTTTGGCAGTGGCATACAAATATTTTTGACAGTGACATTTATGTGTCATTTACAAACATTTGAATTTCTTGCCTTGACGTAGTTTGATCTGAGAATTTTTACATCAAATTATTTTACATGCATTTCTTTATCTCTAAATCTATAGAAGATATAATAATAAATTTATCGAATAAAGAATTTAACGTTCTTTCATATAAGTAGTTACATAAATTTTAGATAAATAATATTTAGTTGATTTTTTTCTTTTAACTACTACTTTCGGTTCTCCAATTGTTACCAAAACTTAATCAACTCTTCCCATTATTGTTAGATTGAGGAATCCGTAGTTAAAAATGTCTTAAGTCGTATAGTATTTGAGAAATCGTGTTTCCAACATCCACACATCCATACACACATCCACACACACACACACACACACGCGCACGCACGCACACACACACACACATACACACACACACACACACACACACACACACACACACACACACACACGGACATCATCGTAAAAACGTTACAATCGGATTCTAGGGACCTTCAAACGTGCTTATTCACTAAAATCTGAATATGCGATTTTTAGCATGAATACAATACCTCTTAGCGAGAGGTAAAAAAGGGATTTTTATTTTAGTTGTCAAATCAATATCTATTGGATAAAATTTTTAATCAGTGGTTAAAGATTAACCACCGAGTTACAGAATAGGGCCCATATAGCGATAATAATTTGTATATAAAAATACATTTATAAAAAATTTAATGCAGTTTCTTTTAAAGTAATATTTTATATTTATTTAAGCTACAAGGATTGTAAATTCGAGGAGGTATGAACTGAGGCAGAGAATAAGTTGTACTTATGTTCCGTGTAGCGTTTATTCGCGCCATCGCCACTAGCAGCAGTTATCTTCAAATTATATTAAAATAAATCAAGGAAAGAAAAGAATGCTAGCCGGCGGGATTTGAACCCACAACTTCAACATCTGTACTGTTGCGTGCTACCAATTACACCACGGCTGGGCTGTAAATCCGCCGATCTATACAATCTGTTTCGTAAGTTATATTCTCATATACTTGTATATGAGACCCGCATCACATGTTAGGTGTGGGGTATATCTAAACTACCACTACGTTTAAACACCTATGAGTCGTCAGACATTCGCACAATCTAATCAGGAACGTATTGTAAATAGTAGATGAAGATAAATGTAAGTGCTATTTTTGTAAATGATTTAAATCAAGGAAAGTAAATAATGCTAGCCGGCGGAATTTGAACCCACAACTTCAACATCTGTACTGTTGCGTGCTACCAAATACACCACAGCTGGGCTGTAAATCCGCCGGTCTATACAATCTGTTTCTTAAGTTATATTCTCATATACTCGTGTATGAGACCCGCATCACATGTTGGGTGTGGGGTATATCTAAACTACCACTACGTTTATTAGTCAAATAATGTCCACTTGACAATTCAGATTTATTAACTTGCAACTTTTTATAGTTAATTTTGTTCGTTTCTATAGGCGACTAAATAACTGAAAAGTAATGTATATGAAATTAGTATTAATAAATATGTCACTTACGATACGATCCATGTTGCTATCTAAGCAAGTTGCATTTATACGTTACTGGTGGCGTGAAAAAAATTACCCGCAGAAGTAATTTACTGCACCAGAAATACAAGCTACACTATTGAAAAAATATTTAGAATTGATATTTTGAACGATATGCGTCTTGTACTAACTGAGTATACTACACTGATGTTATGGTTCTCTAATCATGTTCATTGTAGTCGGATTATTTAAAAATATTCATAATAATTTTATAATCAGAATACATTAAAAACTACTACTATGAGTACTTTGAGTACTCAGAGTGGTACCACTACTGATTAGGATTTTTCATATATTACAATTTTTGCTTGCATTATTGTAACGTTTTTATTTATTTGAGTGAAATGTAAAAATCAAGATGTTTATTAAAAGATAAATAAATACTAATATAAATAATAATAATATAAATAAATACTAATTTATGACTAAGAATATTATAAACCACTTAAACAATAAGATTATTTATTTAAACAATATTTATCTCACTTGTTTACTCAATAATTACATTTATTTATATTCACTACTCGTCGACAATTTGTTTATATCACCAACTATTCTAAATCACGACGCTTGTTTGTATCAGACTGTCCGGCTGTCTTCCCTGAAGAGTTTATATAGGTCCGGGCTTCGTTTCCTAGAATATTCGGAACGATAGAAACTTAGAGTACAATAAATCACGTCACCCAAATAATTTAACAGGTATGAACAAGTCTGTTTACGTCGCACGATACGACCGTCCGCGGCTATTGCGTCATCGCTAAAAATAGACACTCGCTCATCGCTACGACGACGGCTGCGACTGCAAGCGCTCTACGTTACACTAATAATAAATCATAATTATAATAAAAATTGCAGATGTCATATGCTGTTTACATTAAGTAAAATTTATTGTTTTGGAATTTTTAATAATATAAATAAAATTTACGGTAATTTTAATTAAGCCTACAATATACGAATTGATATGATAATTTGTTAAATGATATGTAATTATAAAATCATCATTTCTGTAATGAATGCAAGTACTATCTTTTAATTGGATGAATATGAGCACTCATTGATGTTTCCCAATTTAATTATATCCTGATCCAGACAAATATTAATTATAAATATATTAATTACGTACTTATTTAATGGACGATAAAAATTTAATAATCTATTTGGATTATTGTTTTATATAATAATTAATGATAAGTGTATTCAAACAGATAATAATTACCTATTAACTTTGTTATACAGGCTGGTTACTCGAACAGCGGAACATATGACTTTAGCATGTAAAATCATACTTTCCTAATTTCCTGCTTCCGTAATTATTTTCGGTAAAAAGGCTTCAAACAGGGCATAAAATTCTGCAACTTAATTAATAAACAAAATTAATTTTACATGCTTTGTAACGGCAGAAATTACACATGAGAATGTTGAATATTACCTTAAAAATAGCGATAGCCATGGAATTTAATAAAAAGATTAACAATTGTTTATCATATTATCTATCAAGTTAGGTTATTTTATTTTTAATAAGTATTATTTATAATTTCTGTTCAAGTAAATAATTATGTATTAATTTAAATACATAATTATTCACTTACAGACAAATTACAAATCGTTAAACATTTGTTAATTTATTTACGCACAACTGCATTCAAATTGATCAGACTGAACCTAGCAGCCGATTCGCAGCAGCCGATTCGATTTACAACAAGTGTTGCGTAGTACGGGCGGTGAATGTACTAGGGACATCAAAAGTGTTGTCGATTTATGAAAAACAAGAAAATACTAAAATATTCGTATATTTTTTTGTCTGTACCGTATATATTATAAAAAAATAAATTCATATACCAATAATTGATATAAAATAATACATTTATTTTGATTTTGGGTAGACAACACAATTGTACTGATTTATTTATATGTTATCAGAACAGGTTATGAATGTTTATTTTAACATTATTAACAGGATAATAGTAATCCCGATAAAATCGTACTTTGTAGGGTGAACAGCACATACACCCTGAACATTATAAAGATCAACCGAAAAATTTTATCAGAGGATTAGGGGTATATCTCATGATTTAAATATCAGGAAATCACTATTTTCCAAGTTTCTCGCAATTTTTATATTATTTTCAGGTTAATAAAAATCCTGACAAAACCATATTTTGTAGGGTGAACAGTAGATACACCCTGAACATCATAAAGTACAAATGAAAAATTTATTCAGGGGATTAGGGGCAGATCTCTTGATTTAAATATCAGGAAATCACTATTTTCCAAGTTTCTCGCAATTTTTATATTATTTTCAGGATAATAAAAATCCTGACAAAACCATACCCTGTAGGGTATACAGTAGATACACCCTGAATATTATAAAGTACAAATAAAAAATTTATTCAGGGGATTAGGCGTAGATCTCTTGATTTAAATATCAGGAAATCATTATTTCCAAGTTTCTCGCAATTTTAATATTATTTTCAGGATAATAAACATCCTCACAAAACCATACTTGGTGGGGTGAACAGTAGATACACCCTGAACATTATAAAGTACAAATGAAAAATTTATTCAGGGGATTAGGGGTAGATCTTTTGATTTAAATATCAGGAAATCACTATTTTCCAAGTTTCTCGCAATTTTTATATTATTTTCAGGATAATAAAAATCCTGACAAAACCATACTTCGTAGGGTGAACAGTAGATACACCCTGAACATTATAAAGTACAAATGAAAAATTTATTCAGGGGATTAGGGGTAGATCTTTTGATTTAAATATCAAGAAATCACTATTTTCCAAGTTTCTCGCAATTTTTATATTATTTTCAGGATAATAAAAATCCTGACAAAACCATACTTCGTAGGGTGAACAGTAGATACACTTTGAACATTATAAAGTACAAATGTAAAATTTATTCAGGGGATTAGGGGTAGATCTTTTGATTTAAATATCAAGAAATCACTATTTTCCAAGTTTCTCGCAATTTTTATATTATATTCAGGATATTAAAAATCCTGACAAAACCATACTTCGTAGGGTGAATAGTAGATACACCCTGAACATTATAAAGTACAAATGAAAAATTTATTCAGGGGATTAGGGGTAGATCTTTTGATTTAAATATCAAGAAATCACTATTTTCCAAGTTTCTCGCAATTTTTATATTATTTTCAGGATAATAAAAATCCTGACAAAACCATACTTCGTAGGGTGAACAGCAGATACACCCTGAACATTATAAAGTACAAATGAAAAATTTGTTCGGGGGATTAGGGGTAGATCTCTTGATTTAAATATCAGGAAATCATTATTTCCAAGTTTCTCGCAATTTTTATATTCTTTTCAGGATAATAAAAATCCTGACAAAACCATACTTTGTAGGGTGAACAGTAGATACACCCAGAACATTATAAGGTACAAATGAATAATTTATTCAGGGGATTAGGGGTAGATCTTTTGATTTAAATATCAAGAAATCACTATTTTCCAAGTTTCTCGCAATTTTTATATTATTTTCTGGATAATAAAAAACCTGACCAAACCAAACTTTGTGGGGTGAACAGGTGATACACCCCGAACATTATAAAGTACAAATGAAAAATTTATTCAGGAGATAAGGGGTAGATCTCTTGATTTAAATATCAGGAAATCATTATTTTCCAAGTTTCTCGCAATTTTTATATTATTTTCAGGATAATAAAAATCCTGACAAAACCATACTTCGTAGGGTGAACAGTAGATACACCCTGAACATTATAAAGTACAAATGAAAAATTTATTCAGGGGATTAGGGGTAGATCTTTTGATTTAAATATCAAGAAATCACTATTTTCCAAGTTTCTCGCAATTTTTATATTATTTTCAGGATAATAAAAATCCTGACAAAACCATACTTCGTAGGGTGAACAGTAGATACACCCTGAACATTATAAAGTACAAATGTAAAATTTATTCAGGGGATTAGGGGTAGATCTTTTGATTTAAATATCAAGAAATCACTATTTTCCAAGTTTCTCGCAATTTTTATATTATATTCAGGATATTAAAAATCCTGACAAAACCATACTTCGTAGGGTGAACAGTAGATACACCCTGAACATTATAAAGTACAAATGAAAAATTTATTCAGGGGATTAGGGGTAGATCTTTTGATTTAAATATCAAGAAATCACTATTTTCCAAGTTTCTCGCAATTTTTATATTATTTTCAGGATAATAAAAATCCTGACAAAACCATACTTCGTAGGGTGAACAATAGATACACCCTGAACATTATAAAGTACAAATGAAAAATTTATTCGGGGGATTAGGGGTAGATCTCTTGATTTAAATATCAGGAAATCATTATTTCCAAGTTTCTCGCAATTTTTATATTCTTTTCAGGATAATAAAAATCCTGACAAAACCATACTTTGTAGGGTGAACAGTAGATACACCCAGAACATTATAAGGTACAAATGAAAAATTTATTCAGGGGATTAGGGGTAGATCTTTTGATTTAAATATCAAGAAATCACTATTTTCCAAGTTTCTCGCAATTTTTATATTATTTTCTGGATAATAAAAAACCTGACCAAACCAAACTTTGTGGGGTGAACAGGTGATACACCCCGAACATTATAAAGTACAAATGAAAAATTTATTCAGGAGATAAGGGGTAGATCTCTTGATTTAAATGTCAGGAAATCATTATTTCTAAGTTTCTCGCAAATTTTATATTATTTTCAGGATAATAAAAATCCTGACAAAACCATACTTTGTAGGGGAACAGTAGATACACCCTGAACAATATAAAGTACAAATGAAAAATTTATTCAGGGGATTAGGGGTAGATCTCTTGGTTTAAATATCAGGAAATCATTATTTCCAAGTTTCTCGCAAATTTTATATTATTTTCAGGATAATAAAAATCCTGACAAAACCATAATTTGTAGGGTGAACAGTAGATACACCCTGAATATTATAAAGTACAAATGAAAAATTTATTCAGGGGATTAGGGGTAGATCTTTTGATTTAAATATCAGGAAATCATTATTTCCAAATTTCTCGCAAATTTTATATTATTTTCAGGATAATAAAAATCCTGACAAAACCATACTTTATCTACCCCTAATCCCCTGAATAAATTTTTATACTGTTCACCTTACAAAGTATGGCTAAGTCAGGTTTTTATTATCCTGAAAATAATATAAAAATTGCGAGAAACTTGGAAAATAGTGATTTCCTGATATTTAAATTAAAAGATCTACCCCTAATCCCCTGAATAAATTTTTTATTTGTACTTTATAATGTTCAGGGTGTATTTACTGTCTACCCTACGAAGTATGGTTTTGTCAGGATTTTTATTATCCTGAACATAATATAAAAATTGCGAGAAACTTGGAAAATAGTGATTTCCTGATATTTAAATCAAAAGATCTACCCGTAATCCCCTGAATAAATTTTTCATTTGTACTTTATAATGTTCCGGGTGTATCTACTGTTCACCCTACGAAGTATGGTTTTGTCAGGATTTTTATTATCCTGAAAATAATATAAAAATTGCGAGAAACTTGGAAAATAGTGATTTCCTGATATTTAAATCAAAAGATCTACCCCTAATCCCCTGGATAAATTTTTCATTTGTACTTTATAATGTTCAAAGTGTATCTACTGTTCACCCTACGAAGTATGGTTTTGTCATGAATTTTTATTATCCTGAAAATAATATAAAAACTGCGAGAAACTTGGAAAATAGTGATTTCCTGATATTTAAATCAAAAGATCTACCCCTAATCCCCTGGATAAATTTTTCATTTGTACTTTATAATGTTCAGGGTGTATCTACTGTTCACCCTACGAAGTATGGTTTTGTCAGGAATTTTATTATCCTGAAAATAATATAAAAATTGAGAGAAACTTGGAAAATAGTAATTTCTTGATATTTAAATCAAAAGATCTACCCCTAATCCCCTGAATAAATTTTTCATTTGTACTTTATAATGTTCAGGGTGTATCTACTGTTCACCCTACGTAGTATGGTTTTGTCAGGATTTTTATTATCCTGAAAATAATATAAAAATTGCGAGAAACTTGGAAAATAGTGATTTCCTGATATTTAAATCTAAAGATCTACCCCTAATCGCCTGAATAAATTTTTCATTTGTACTTTATAATGTTCAGGGTGTATCTACTGTTCACCGTACGAAGTATGGTTTTGTCAGGATTTTTATTATCCTGAAAATAATATTAAAATTGCGAGAAACTTGGAAATAATGATTTCCTGATATTTAAATGAAGAGATCTACGCCTAATCCCCTGAATAAATTTTTCATTTGTACCTTATAATGTTCAGGATGTATCTACTGTATACCCTACAGAGTATGGTTTTGTCAGGATTTTTATTATCCTGAAAATAATATAAAAATTGCGAGAAACTTGGAAAATAGTGATTTCCTGATATTTAAATCATGAGATATACCCCTAATCCCCGGATTAAATTTTTCGGTTGATCTTTATAATGTTTAGGGTGTATGTGCTGTTCACCCTACAAAGTATGATTTTATCGGCATTACTATTATCCTGTTAATAATGTTAAAATAAAACATTCATAACCTGTTCTCAAAACATATAAATAAATCACTACAATTGTGTTGTCTACCCAAAATCAAAATAAATGTATTATTTTATATCAATTATTGGTATATGAATTTATTTTTTTATAAAATATACGGTACAGACAAAAAAAAATACGAATAATTTAGTATTTTCTTGTTTTTCTTAAATCGACAACACTTTTGATGTCCCTAGTACATTCACCGTCCGTGCTACGCAACACTTGTTGTAAATCGAATCGGCTGCTGCGAATCGGCTGCTGCGAATCGGCTGCTAGGTTCAGTGTGATTTCAAATTGTTTGTTTACATCTCAGTTACCAGGGCAAATTGAAAGGTTACACCCTGCGGGCGGTAAAGTAGTATATAGTATATTAAATTAATACATAATTATTTACTTGAAATAATTGTTTGTCATATTATCTATCAAGTTAGGTTATTTTATTTTTAATAAGTATTATTTATAATTTCTTTTGAAGTAAATAATTATGTATTAATTTAATTACATAATTATTAAGTTACAGACAAATTACAAATCGTTAAACATTTGTTAATTTATTTACGCACAACTGCATTCAAATTGTTTGTTTACATCTCAGTTACCAGGGCAAATTGAAAGGTTACACCCTGCGGGCGGTAAAGTAGTATATGCGGACGGTAAAGTAGAGCAAAAGCCCGGCGACTGGTAAACAAAGCGTCAAAAATACGATTGAAATTCACATAACCAAATAGGTGGCAAATTGAACGCATCGCCTTATTGTTTTGTGGCATAGCCACTTGACCGCGTAATACTTTCAAACAGCCACAATCTTTAAATATATTCAAAAAATTGTAAATAACAATTGTTAACCCTGCAAGCGCGCCTCACTGAATCACGAGAGATGGCGCGCGATGAGCTTGGTGCGTGAAACAAAAGAAATGTTTTTTTTTATTACTATTTAGAACAACATAACATACCTGTAATGAAATTAAAAACAGTGGTAATATATTGCAACCAAAGGACCAATGAAATATTAAATTGAGTGTCAAATAATCCTTTCGCCGAGTAACAATTTTACGATACTCTTCTCAACTTTGGCGCACGTGAACTTTGAATTTTATTTATTTATACCAATACACTGTCCTAACAGGCGAACCCAAATTTGGACAGGAACAAATTAAGAGTACAAATTTCGAACAATGAACAATGAAAACAGTAAGCAGTATATAAGAAAATTACAATAAAACATAATTACAAATTTAACCAACATGACGACGTAATGAAGTGAGTGAATCATAAAATATATCTACATTAGACTCAATTTCATGATATAGATTGTGCATTTGATGTAATAGCGAATATAACATAATATTTGTTCGTGAAAAAGAAGGAAAAAATGTTTGGTATTTTCTGGAATTAAAGGAAGGTACACATATATTAATGAGACTTAAAGTTAATGGATCATCAATCAAATTATTTATAATTTTGTATAAATGGAGAACTTGTGTATTATTACGTCTATTGGATAATGTAGTAAAATTTAAATAGTTTAATAAATATTCATATGACATAGTAAAGTCTGGCTCTACATTAGTTTTTTTTTAAATATAAATATCTTAAGAACTTTTATTGAATTGATTCTAATGATAATATATCTGAATTGTAAGACGGATTCCAAACAGCTGAGCAATAATCAAGTTTACTACGTATGAAAGTATAATAAAGTGAAATTATGGGCTCTATGGACGAAAAATTTCGTGAATTGCGTATTATAAACACAATCATCTTATTTGCGGATGCAACTAAATTAGAAAAATGACATTTAAACGTTAATTTTGGTTTAAATATTATACCTAGATCTTTGGTTTGTGTGCAACGGATTACCGGTTCATCAAACAATGTATAAGGATAAATTATTATACTTGCTTTGCGTGAAAAGGACATAATTTTACACTTAACTAAATTTAGGTTAAGCTTATTGTTAATGCACCAATCTGTTAATTTTTTAAGATTTCCTTGCAATGATACACAGTCGTTAACATTTGAGACAAAGCGAAATAATTTCAAATCATCTGCAAAAAGTAATTTAAAATCAGTGATCACGTCAGGTAAATCATTTATGAAAATAATAAATAAAAGAGGGCCAAGATTTGACCCTTGAGGAACACCTGAGGGTGCATAGAACATAAGAGAATTGGAACCTAGATAATTTACAAATAACATGCGATTGTGCAAGTAAGAAGTCATAAGGAGATAAACCGTAGTTCTTTAATTTCTGTAAAGTGATATGATCTATGCGATCAAAAGCTTTCGAGAAATCCCTAAACACGATATCAACTTGTTTATTCATATCAAGAGAACAGAAATAAATTGTGTGAAAAAAGTAAATTAGTACAAGTTGATCTACGTTCAACAAAACCATGTTGAGAAAATGAAATTAAATTATGTACTTGGTTATAAATAGTTTTGTATAAAATATTTTCACATAATTTACTAAAATTATTTAAAATTGCAATAGTACGATAATTTGTTATTTCTGATGTATTACCTGATTTGTGGATGGGTACAATTCTAGCTAGTTTCCATACGTCCGGGAAAGTATTATTTCTCAGAGAAAGATTAATAATATAGCGCAGAGCTGTAGTAACCGATGAAGAGCAATCTTTAATAAGTAAAAAAGGAACTAGATCAGGACTGGATGTAAGTGAGGGTTTCAGTTTTTTTAATAGAGGTTGCAATTTAATAATAATAATAATAATAATAATAATAATAATAATAATAATAATAATAATGATTTATTGCCCAACAGTTAAAACCATTTACAGGACAACACATAAAATAAGTAATGAATACATTTAGGATACGCATGTACATCTACCATAATAGACGTAAGAAAAAAAATAATATTACAAAAATATATCCTCATATAAATTGTTCGCATTTTTGGAAATTACTGTTATGGGGGCACGCTCGACTACACTCGAATGGGATGAAGGAAGTTGAAATGTCCTAGAAAACCTGGAACGTGAATCTGGACACGCGACAGGAGAAAAGGCGCATCTATTTCACCACGTAGGAGGAGCCAAAGAAATTTAGCACTGCTCATCTCTCTTCGGGTCGCCAGGGATGGCATGCTATGACGTTGAAGGAGGGCCTGCTGATACCCCTTGGAGAATAAACTCTATCTAGTTTGAAGGACAAAAATTTTAAAAACCTGCGATAAATACGGTCAAGTGTCAAGTGTTGGTAGGTATAATTGGGGTACCAGATAAGACTAGCGTATTCAAGTTTACTTAATACGTAGGCATAAAAAAGTGATTTCATTGCATCCGTATTCCCAAAAATGTTGGTGATTCTTATAATAAAACCAAGCGGACGACATTATTTATGTGCTCAGAAAAAATGAAATTGCTTGAAAAAGTGACACCTAAATCTTTAAACGATTTTACTTTATCAAGTACTGAAGTATTTATATTATAAGAATACTGCATAATATTAATTTTGCGGGTAAATGAAATTGTACAGCATTTTTGGACATTTAGAATGAGTTTGTTAGTTTCACACCACGAATACATAATATTAATATTATTCTGTAGCAATTGTGCATCATTAACCGAATTTATTAACGATAATAATTTTATATCATCGGCATACGCTAATGCATGACAAGTAAACATGGAAAGTAGGTCATTGATATAAAGTACGAATAATAGTGGGCCTAAGTTGGATCCCTGGGGTACACCAGAGGTAGCTATGAAGCTGGTTGATGAAAAACCGTTATAATAAACGTAACAAGTTCTGTCACTAAGATACGAGCTTAATAATTGGACTATTTTTGGTGATGCTCCGTACATACTTATTTTAGATAGTAGAATACCATGATCAATTGAGTCAAATGCACGGGACAAATCTGTGTATATGACATCTACCTGGCCACGTTTATCAAGAATTTCAGCAGTGAACTGACAAAAACAAGCTAAATTCGTAGTGGTGGATCGACCTTTTACGAAACCATGCTGCTCATTAGATATGATAGAGCTGGTATGTCTGCAAATACACTTATGCATTATAATTTCAAATATTTTTGCGAAATTATTAAGTATGGAGATTGGACGATAATTTGAAATGTTATATTTGTCACCTTTTTTAAATACTGGAGTAATTCTCGTTTTCTTCCACTTTTCAGGAAATTTACAAGAAGAAATAGACAGATTAATTATAAAAGCAAGCGAGAGCAAAACGAGTGTATCTAATTAAGAAGCTTGGAATCATATCCTCCCCTGCCGAATACTTATTTTTAAAAGTTGACATAACTGATAAAACATCATCCTCAGTTACCGAATTTAGAAAGAATGAAGAGTGATATGGATTTTCTTCAGATTTGTCTTTATATCCAGAGCTCGTTGAAAAATAGTTCACAAAAGAGGAAGCAAAGGCATTGACTATGTCCTGAGGGTTATCAATTTCGCCTATTTCATTATACATTTTTCCTGGTATTCTAGAAGTACCCTATTTTTGGTGTCCAAATTTCCATAATTCAGATGGATTTGTTTTGATGTTATTTTCAATAGATAAAATGTAAGCTTTATATGCTTCACTTATTTGATTTTTAATTAATTTATGTACTCGTTTAAATTCAGAAAGATAAAATTGTTCTTTATATTTAATCCATTTTTTTCTAAAATAATATTTGGTTTTTAAATTATATTTAATTTCTGTTGTGAACCATGGAGGATATCGGGAATCATTGAATGACGATTTTGGGACTGATTTATTGAATTCTGTGTATAACGTTGAATAAAAGATTTCAAGTGCTACATTTACATCTTGAATATTATCCAAATGGGACCAGTCTAGCTTACATATATCATCGTAAAGTTGGTTGAAATTAGCTTTGCGAAAATTGTATTGAGTATTTAATGCTGATGGAAATTTATTTTCACAACTACATTAAATTTAACTGAGAGAGTTGGATGATAACGATCTTCTGGGAGCAAGGCGAAATCAGAGCGCTCAACTACAGTAGAATCTAAGAAATTTGATAAAACAAGATCTAGATTCTTGGAATTACAATTTAGCACGTTACTGTATTGAGTGAGATTTAGTACATTCATGAAGTTCTTAAACAAGAGAGATTTAGTATTAACTGAATCATCATATAAATGAGGAAGATTGAAGTCACCTAATATGAGTAAACGTTCGTTATTAAAAATTAAATCTAAGGCCTCTAGAAACGTGTTAAGATCGTCAATATTTATATCTGGCGGTATGTATATGGCACATATAATAAACGAAAGGTTGGTAAAATAACATTTACATACAACTATATCTATAACTGGCGTTAAATTTTTTAAACTAGATACATCTATAATATTAAATTTGATATCATTCATGAATGAAATTAAAACCCCACCGCCTGTAGAGCGGCTAACTAGTGAAAAATTTCTGTCAGAACGAACAACATTATAACTTGGAGGAAACAATTCAGAACTGTTTACTGAATCATTCAACCAAGTTTCTGTGATAATTATTATTTTAAATGACGCGGATAAACAATTAGTGTAAAACAAATGACATTTTGAATTTAATCCCCTAGTATTTTGGTATAAACAATCTAACGTAACATAACTGTTGGGCAATTCTAGTTTTCCGACCTTTTAGAAACAATACGGGGCATGTCATTTATGTATTTGATATGAATGTTAGTTTCACCTTTACTAATTCTTTTTTTTATTTGTTTTAAAATTTATTTACATTTCGAAATAATTTACTTATATCTTCAGGAGAAGATAAAGCAACCCTTAAAGGCCGAGACCTGGAAGATGATGGATCATACCGTCCGATTCTTTGCACATTAACAATTTTACAATCAGCTCCAATATCAGATATTATATCCTTAGCCAAACTCGCATCGGTACCACTCTGCTCGGTTTTTGATGAATTAACCTCATTCGCGCCAAATATTACATAGTTACGAGAGCGTTTTTCTCGTTCGGAAATTTCACAAATGATATCCTCAGTTACGTATAGTGAAGACAAATCGGCCTTATTAACATTAGAACTTTTAAGTTCTGCGATATCTTTCTGCAGTGATAATATAAAATTTTTGAGACTATTAATGTCTTCTCTAATTTGAGAGCAATTATTAAAAGTGCAGTTCCAATTCAGACCACTATTATTCATTTTTACCTTACGCGCTTCTGCTATCGTAATATCCACACAGGAGATACTATAACTTTTTTTCCATAAAGAACACATTATTGATCTGTGTTTCTCCGTGGATTTACGGCAGCAATTACAGATGATATTTTCCATTGATACAAAGATTGAATACAGAAATAAAAATAAAATAACAAAGAAATAGAAAAAACACCCAGTATGTATTTTTTTTAGCGATCACCAAGTATAAATGTCTGAGATATAAGTTGCCAAGTAACTAATTAAGCAAGTGTAAACACACAACTGAACCACGTTGACAAATGAGAAGAATTTGATTTGAATTGACATTTGTGAGTGATTATTGTTAAAGTCGATTTCCAAAGTGTCAGCGTTTGTATTTGATGATGAGTATACACTACTAAAATAAGTAGCAAAATTTGCAGCAATTTCTTCTGGCGTATTAAATTCAGTATCTTGATATTTCATGTTTGTTGGATTGGATGGTGTATTTTTCTATAATTTAATAAAATCCCAGAATGCTTTAAATTTCATTTGATCGAATATAGTTTTTGCAAGCTACTTGTACATCATTTTTTAATTTAGGGCCCCTTTTATTTATTATATACATAAATGATTTTCCAATGAACATGAATCCTATAGAAACTATTTTGTTTGCAGATTATACTACACTAGTAGCATCGAGTAAGAATCTAGAGTCACTACAAAACTTATCCGAATTAAATAGCAAATTAGCCGAGTCCTGGTTCATGCCAAACTATCTAAAATTAAATAGTGATAAAACACAATCTTTAATAATATCTTCGAACTCAACTTTGAGTGAAGGTAAATCTATTAAAGTGCTAGGGCTTAATATTGAGGATAGATTAACTTGTGTCAAATAATTTGATGAATTATTACCTAAACTGGCAAGAATTACTTTCGTTTTAAGACAGTTAAAACATTATCTAAATATTGAAATTCTAAAAATGACTTACTTTGCACTATTCCATTCGTTAAGTCATGGTTTTATTCTTTGGGGTAACTCTTCTCATGCAAAGAGTCTTTAAAGTACAAAAACAAGTAATAAGAATTATTATGGGCGTCAATTGCAAAGATTATTGTAAACCTCATTTCATACTTTTAGGAATAATGCCTCTACCTTGTCTGTTCATCTGTGCTACTCTTTTAGAAATTCATCGAAATAAATGTAATTATCCGACTGCATCGGAGCTTCATGGTTACTGCACTAGAAATTCGAATCTGTTAAAAGTTCCTAAATTTAGATTAAATAAATCAAGGAATAATTCTCTGAACCTGAACTTGTACAATGTTTTACCTGAATCAATTAAGAATCTGTCATATAAACTTTTTAAATCAAAAATTAAAATTTATCTTCTGAAGAACTGTTTCTATTCAGTAGATGAATATCTTCAACAAACTAAAGATTATTTACTGTCTGTAATATTTAATTAAGTACTCTGAGTACTTGTTTTTAAACAGTACATAGTTCTGCATCTACCAACAAGTGGAAACAAATTTAAGGATATATGAAGAACTCAACAGTGGATATCTATATACATCCTTGTTGTTGTCTTATAAATACATGTTTGTACCACTTTATTTTATACGATTAAATAAATAAAATAATTATATCTATTAATTTATTAGCGTGCAAATATTTATGTGTATATATGTGTTAAAATTTGTGTGTTTATATTGACATCTTACGTAACGTAGTTGAAAATATATGAAACATGAAATATTTTAGTCCTAGAAAATTTGAATTTATCATAGTAGATAGGGTCTTTATTCTTCTTATACAATTTGTGAAAGTGTAATTTCCTTTTAATATCAGTTATAATTGTGAAGGTGTACCATATAGGGTATGAGGATGTACGAGAAGGACAGGAAGGGACACATACATTAAAGAAGCTATATAGAGTAGTACCTATACAAACAAATTACACGCCTAATTAACATCAGTGAATATTTCAAGTTGATTCCAATCGAAATCATTGACTAGAGTGTACAGTTTACAAAAATCAGCTCTTTTAAAATCATAACTTACAGATGCAATATTACGTTTATTGTTATTGGTTTTATAACTGAATTCAACACTTATAGTGAAGGCGGGATGATGATTATACTTTACATTGAAAAACATATCAACACCACGATTAACAATACAATTACAATTTGATATAACCACATCTAGAATTCTACCATTATTATTCTTAACATTATTGTATTGTACAAACCCAAAAAAATTAAAAAAAAAATTTAAATAAATGATTCATATTAGAAACAATGTTTCAACAAAGTTGTGGAATATTAAAATCTCCCCAAAATAATGCATTTTGCGTCCTGAAGGAATGGTAACGACTGAAAGAACTCATATAATGTTATATAAACCGAAATATTATTACCTGGAGGTATATAAACATTAAAAACATATAATGAAAAATATTGGGAATATATTTTTACGCATAATATATACACGCAAGAGGGAGTGATAAACCAAATTCGTTTAGGTCTATTTAAATAGAATTAATATGATTCTTTATGGCTAATACAACTCCCCCACCACGGGATATACCTGTATTGAGTAGGTTACGATCAGTTCTATATATTATATGTTTATTGTCATTAAATTCACTGTTTAGAACTGAATCTTGCAGCGAAGTTTCTGTTATACTTATGATAACGTTTAGTGAAGTAAGCAATGATGTGTACACAGTATTTAATTTGTTATTTATACTTTGTAAGTTCTGATAATGAATATTTAAATATTTTATTGAATTGGTATTATCTTGTGAATTTATTAGTTTTATGAAATGAAATGTATATAGTTTTTATATCTGATGTGAATATTGTCTTCACCATCAGATTTACGTTTCATAAATTCAGCCCTAATCTTTTTATAATAAGTAGATTGCAGTTTGGTTTCATCATTGTTAATATAAATACCGTTGTATTTAGGGAAATGTCTTAACTTTTTCGAATTTGATAAAAAATCAGTTACACGGGGGATGCCTTCGTTGTCGCCAGAAGTGCCCGGTGAAATAGGAGCGCTGCCGAGTCGAAATATCCTCTTGATGCGTGAGTGAGGTGTTGAAGGGATGATATCTGCTGCAATTTCATTTATTTTGGAATGCAGATCTTCATTTGTTTGTTCAGTTACACCAGATATTATAATGTTTTTCTCGCGAGATTGTCTGTCATTTATTTCACTTATAACTTTTTCCACAATTTCATTCGAATCACGGTTTTGATTTAATTGTAATGTATCTTCCTCAAGTGTCGTGATAGTTTGCTTTAATAAGTTAATAGTGTTCATCAAACTATCAGTCTCTTTTAATCACGGCTTACAGTAAATACGTACAGTAAATACGTACTGATCTAATCTTACCCCAAATAGAAGCAATTCCTCATTATCCCTTCCTGATAAACAATTCAGTTGTTATCTTTTTCGAAAAAAAAGTACAAAGAAATAATAATCTAAATGTCTATTACCAAAGCATGCGAAATAAATTATTAGAACTTGAAATCATTATACAGCAATACAATGATCCACTCCATGTTGTATGTCTAGCTGAACACTGGTTCAACGAAGATGAAATTTCATTTCACACTATACCAAATTATAAAGTAATTTCCGTTTTCTGTAGATCTAAAATTGAACATGGGGGCACGTGTATACTAATTTATTTATTTATTTATTTAATTTAATATCCCATCCATCCCACAGGATCGAAATCCCAATTACGGGGTGGATGCACAACGAATACATAACAGTTACAATACAATGTTTCAACAGACAAGAATAATTATTTACACAACATAATTTTCAAAAATGAAAATCGATTCAAAATATACTTATGTAATAATGCTCGCTTGAAATGTCTAAGTGATAAGTGATAAATATCAATATCTATATTAATGTTATTAAAAATATAGCATAATTGTCTGATGGGCGATCTTGCTTCGTAGTTAGTTTTTACAAGTGAGCATTGAAATGTATACTTATTTCTAGAAGATAGGCGCGGAACAGAAAATGGAATACTAGCTAAACAAATAGGATCGTCTATAATATTGTTGACTAATTTATATACGTAGATCGAAGATTGCATGTTTCTTCTATTTTCTAATGACACCAGGTTGAAAATGGACAGTAAGTTATTGTATGACATATCATGAGTAGGATAAACACCGCAAGTTTTATAATAACAGTACCTTACAAATTTTTTTTGTATCCTTTCAATGCTGTTGCTATATATATTATATGACGGATTCCATATTTGTAAGCAGTATTCCAATTTTGAACGCACGAATGAAAAATATAACATTTTTAGAGTTCTTAACCTAAGAAAGGAACGACTATTTCGAATTATGAAGCCTAGATCTTTGCAGTATAATTTATATGCGCATTGAAAGAGAGCTTAACATCAAATATGACTCCCAAATCTTTAAATTCTGTAACTCGATCAAGTGTATGTTGTTCCATTTTATAAGAATAACAGGCAAAAATTTTTTTTTACATAATACGACATAATTTTACATTTTTTGACATTGAAATCGAGTTTTGAGGATTTGGACCACTCTATAATGCTGTTTATATCCTCTTGCAGCAATAATTCAGAATAACATGGCTGCAAAAAAACATAACAGAATACAATGACTTGATAATAGAAAAACATTTTGAATTCTCCATAATACAACTCAAATGTGGAGGAAAGTCTATATATATATATATATATATATATATATATATATATATATATATATATATATATATATATGGATATATATATATATATATATATATATATATGGATTCAGACTTTACAATTTTTCAAAACAATCTGGAATTACTTTTAGATAAAATCCACCATTATGGAAATCATATTAATTCCGCAGATTTAAACATCAATATTCTTAATAATTGCAGTAAGAAAACTCAGTTAACAGCTCTTCTAAATTCATTTAATCTGATTCTCAACGTAAATGAACCAACTAGAATTACTCAAAATTCAGCAACTGGAATCGACAATATTATTACGTCCAACAATATAGATAGTCTTCCCGAAGTTGTAAACCCCGGATTCTCAGACCATCGTGCAATAATTTCTCAGTACTTAAACCTATTCATTAACAACAAACACACCACATATGTTTATAAGAGACAATTTTCAGAAAGAAATATTACTGAATTTAACAATCTACTGTCAAATGAAACATGGGATACTATGAATGAGAATATGGATACAAATGAACTAGTACACGAATTTTATGCTACATTTAATAGATGTTTCAACAAAGTTTTTCCTTTAAATAAAGTCAAAATAATGCAAAATAAGAACCTAAGTTGGATGACTAAGGGTATTATTAAATCCTGCAGAACAGAAAGGAAACTTAGTCAACGTTTGAAGAATAATTATTCACATGAATTGTTCTCTCACTACAAAAATTATTATAAAATATTAACCAGAGTTATTAAGGAAGCCAAAGGAAAACAAATTACTAATACAATAAACTCATCAAACAATAAAATAAAAACAATTTGGGATATAGTAAGAAAAAAACCAATACTCCCAATTCTTCAACTTTTGAGGACAACATAGATGAATGGACAAAAAACTTTAATGCCTACTTCCTTTCAATGTATAATGACAGTCCATATCATCAATACAACTTTGCAACTCCATCTTGGTCATCCACAATTGTTTTCTGTCCTACTACAAAAATTGAAGTTGAATATGTAATAAGAAGTTTAAAAAATAGCCTTTCTACAGGTATAGAAAACGTGCCTTCCTTACTTGTAAAAAAGTGTGCGTTCAATATCTCTGAACCCCTCAGTGCTATCTTCAACAATTCATTCACGACTGGAAATATTTCCAACTTACTTTAAAAACTCAATTGTTAACCTGGTATTCAAATATGGTGATCGTGCTCTTGTGCAGAACTACAGGCCTATTTCTTTGTTGTGTGTTTTTTCTAAAATCTTTGAAAAACTAATATATAACAGACTTACTAAACATCTAACTAAAAACAATATAATAACAAAGTGTCAACACGGTTTTGTTAAAAATAAATCCACTATTACTGCAATTAATACTCTTGTGGAACGGATTCTCAGTGAACTTGACAATAATAGTAATATCAAGTGATCTGTCTAAAACCTTTGACAATGTCAACCACAATGTTTTACTACAAAAACTCGAGCACTGCGGTATTCGGGGAGTTCCTCTGACTCTTCTTCAATCCTACCTGAGTGATAGACAGCAGGCGGTCAAAATGGCAACTGCATGTAACAATGTTTACAAATAATATTACTCCAAATGGGGAAATATACGATCTGGAGTGCCACAAGGGTTTGTTCTAGGGCCGCTATTATTTTTAATTTATATTAATGACATGCCGCACTGTGTACAAACTCGATACACCATAATATATGCTGATGATGCATATTTTCTAATAAGTTGCCCCAAAAATAGAGTCCTCTAATGTGCGGAGCATAATCGATAAGACCCTCTCAAATATAGAGCGATGATGTGGCAATAATGACCTAGCTATAAATATTAGAAAAACAAGTGTAATACAAGTCTACTTAAACGCTGCAAATAAAGTAGATGTTGACTTAATAGGTAGATAAGTCAATATTTGTTCTAATATAAAATGTCTAGGGATACATCTTGATCATAATTTAAAGGGCAGCAGTCACATAAATTAAACAAAGCTTGTTACTGCATAAGAATTCTTGCAGATAAGTTAGATGTCACTACCTTATTAATAATTTATTATAGCTACATGTACTCATTAATTAATTATGGAACTATTATATGGGGAGCATCTTCAAGATTAAACGAAATTTTCATTGTTCAAAAACGTACACTTAGAACTATACATAAATTAGGACCAAGAGATTCGTGTCGGGGTAAATTTCATGAATTAAACTTGTTAACAGTTCCATCTTTATACTTATTTGAACTTTTAAAAAATGTTTTTAATAACTTAAATTCTTTTACTTTTATATGCTACAAATATTCAACTAGACAGAATAATAAACTTATACAAATACCAAATCACAAAACGGCCTCATATGAAAATGGTGCGTATTATATGAGTATTAAAGTTTACAATTGTCTACCCGAATATATAAAAATTCTCCCAATAAGGCGGGCACTTGATACAATAAAACAAATATTAGTTCTCAAAGAATACTATTTATTTCAAGCGTATTTTGATGATTGGAAAAATAATAATTTTCAAACATAATATATGTATTTATAATTAATATTATCTCTTTTTAATTTCACTATGTATTTAAATACCTATGCTATATTATTAATACTGTGCTGTCAATATTGTAATTATTAGTAACATTATTATAATTTTGTATTACTTTGTAGTAGCAGAGTGGAAGAACAGTGAAAACTGAACTCTTGCTGTTTGATCTTATTTATGATCAATAAAGATATTCTATTCTATTCTAGTAGTATTACGGATGAAACGATTGGCATCGTCAGCATTTAGTTCAGTGCATGACAGATCACATGCGATAGATTTATTTGGATCATTTTTGGTTGATTTATTACAATTTGGACAATTATTACTCATTGCCACGAAGTTTGCCGAGAGGCAACGAATAAATACAATCTTAAGTAGTTAAGACGAAGGAGGAATGTTTCGAACAAAAATTTATTAATTAAATTAAGTTTGCAAACTTTGCGATTTTGAGACTTATTGAAGATATGAGATTAACAATATGTCTTGAAAAAGCGTAACAGAAATTTTATCTAACACTCAAATTATAACGTTCACTGCAGCGCACTTAACTTTACACTGTACACCACTAAAGTAAAATTTAGATCAAGAAATTGTAGCACTTTAAGAAAAAAACTTAGGAGATTGCCGATACACGTCTGCTTCACTGTCAATGCTTCATTCTTTAAGCTGTGTATACCCAAGTACGAAAGCTGTTCGTGAATAGTTAGCGAACAAGTGACGTAGAAGTAGGTGCATAAGTGCGTACTAGAGATCAGGAGTAGTTCGGGTTTGGTTTGTGTGTTCGAATGACGTTCGTTACATTAGCGGTAAGATGAAAGAAACGGTTCGCAACTCGAAGAGAAAAGAATTTCCAGTGTGGACGTTTGAAATTAGATTTTGTGACTTATTTATTATTCCGCTAGTACAATGAGTAGAGTGAAGAAAATATAAATTTAACCGAGCAATATTGGGTAAATCCAAATTTATTTATTTATTAATAATATTTATTAAATAAAATTCTCCTCTACCATCTTCTACGTGTCGGTCCTTTTTCTCGATCGATATAATATACAAAGTAGCACAGCCACATAGTTCTATCGAGTAAAGTTAAAAATGAAAAATCTTGCATGAACCATTGTAACATACATCATCGTCTCTACTCGATAACATCGGCACTTTGACAATTTTTTTCTAATTCCATTCGCGAACTTCTCTCGTTATAGAAGGCAAACATGATTTCATAATTCAAATATGTATTGTAGACGTTAAGCGCGGGAACTGTTCGTGTATAATGTGGGTGTGTGTGTGTGTGTGTGTGTGTGTGTGTGTGTGTGTGTGTGTGTGTGTGCGTGCGTGTGTGTGCGTGCGTGCGTGTGTGCGTGCGTGCGTGTGTAGCTCTCAAACTGCTCGTGAACAGTTGATTTTGGTCTGTATGCGGCTTTGAAAGCGATGCGTAAGTTTAAGTTACGAACTGAACCCGTAAAATTTCAAATACTGCTTAGCGCGGATAAAATTTTAATAGATCGCTATATGATTTTTCTTTTCTTGACATTCCCAATTTGTCCTTTATTTTACTTAAAGAAAATATAGACATCGTACACGATACATACCTAGACACAGGTAACGGGATTAGCCGTTACAACATGTGAAAAATATTAAGTTGTAAAATTTAAAATATTTGTATAAATCGAATATTTGATATATTTTTGTTATCAGCTGTTCCCAAGTAACCCCGGAACAGTTGATAATAATAGTTGGGTAGACAACGTGGCAGTCTCTTGATCCGCCTCATACACACATTAACATTTATTGTTAAAATTTAATTTCAGGGACTTTAAAATGCGGTTATTCACCATGAATTTTATATGTGATTTCCTTGCACGCATCCTATTCCTGTTTTTTACCTAGGGTCCGCAAGAACGCCGAACTCAAACATATAAATAAAATAATAAAAATAAATATTTGTCTTTCCCTTGTTTAAGTATCTTGTATGTGTATAGTTACTCCAAATATCTTTTGTCATACCACTTTCACTAGCGCAAACATTTTCCATTAGAGCAATTTTATATTTTATGGAGTATCATAATTACGTTTCCTACACAATCTGTAAACATTCTACATATAATAAAAGTTAATGTCTAGGATTAATTTAAACTTCCCGCTTAAAATTCGTACCAAATGATGTAAACATTAAAAGCTCTAAAGCTTTAAAGCATTAGTTAAAAATTGCGGTGTCATTTACTCTGCAAATTATCCTTTCAAGAGATAAGATTTTTTTTCATTTCCGAGTACGAAACCGCGAATGCCATATGACAATAAAAGCTCTAACTAAAACTAGTCATTAAAAGATAAGTGTTATCTTCACTGGCTAATGAACGGTATTTCATTCAACAAGGCTACCGGAGACAATAGATTACTAAGGTAAATAAGCATCAACACCCTGTTTACTTGAAACTTACACGTAACATTGTATTATCGTAGATAATTCATGAATTTCAAAATTTCCCTGAGGAGTAAAGAAACGAGAGGCGACTTGTCACTTAAAGCTATAAATAAGAAACAATACTAGTATTGAGATGAAAATTACAGCTCTATTTAGTTGATTAGTTATGCTCTATTTTGTAAAGAAGTAGCATTTTTTTGTAAGTAAAATAACATTCTCTCATGGGGTATATATATGCTACAATCTAGAACTGAATTTGGGCATTGACCGAGAAATTTGCTCATAACTAATTTCAAACATCTGAAACTTCCCAAACCCAAATTTTTCTAGTTCAACGGATATTGCTGTTTGCTGTTGGTTTTTATAGCATAATAAGGTGTTATGCAAAACAAAAACAATTAAATATAATTTTGATTGTACATTAAATTATATAATACATAATGTATATAAACTGAATACTCATTATTGTAGTTAGTTGTGTATTCCTCAAAAGAAGCAATAAATATTTATAAAATATAATACGTTCCTTCTTGTGTTGTACCTTTAAACTTAAACCCATTACCTATCCAACAATTGCTTAATCAGAATTGAATAATACTAGCAATTAGGTGTTTACAATTACTCGAAATCTCAGTCAACCAGCATTTATTCTTGTAACAACCAACACGTTAGATCTTACATAATATTACACAATAGTAATTTATGATATACGTGTTAAAAGTGATTTTATTTTGTTCGAAGGTATGGATCACTCCGCTTCGCGTCGTGTTCAAACTTCCTTCTCACAAAATAAAATGTCACTTTTAACACGTATATCATTCACTATTTTTTCTACAAAGACTATTTTTTAATTTAAATTTGTATTTCTAATAATATTTAGAGATTCACTTTTAACACTAGTGTCAAAAGTAACAATTATCTATCATTTTTAACACTGGTGTCATAAATGACATTTTTAACGCTAAAAACAAACATTAAAAAGCCCACTTTTAATAAATTTGTAGAAAAAACACATTTTGTTGTCGATTTTGAGAGCAAACTGATGTGAAGGTATTTGCTCTTTATGAATTTTTGTACGATGTTGTAAAACTGAATGTAAAGAACTAATGTATTTTGTGTACCTGAGATGTAATATTTTGTAAGATCTAACGTACCCAGAAGGTGCAAAAGTGCATCGAAACGTCAATGTTTTAAGAAAATAAATGCTGTTTGACTGGGATTTCGAGTAGATAATTGATCACACCCAACCTAATCTATACCACAGTCGAGAAATTTTACACAATACTAGTAATGATTATGTTAAGTTATAATACGGTTTGTAAGAAAAGAACAAATAAATATCAGTCTTAGTAAGTGTTGATAAATCCATTACGCGTTGTGGTTGCTTTTGTTTGCCGCTTACTGACTGTTGTCAGGTTTTGTTTCTACATCCAAGAAAAAGGACAGTAACAGATGTTCAATTCTCTAGTTTTGTACGTTGAAAGATATCCATTACTGTACTGTTTAATTCTGATTAAGCAATATCCGTCGAAGTAAAAAAATTCGGATTCGAGCGTATTCAGGAGTTCGAAACTGAGAAAATTTTTCGGATAATGCCTGTATTCGGGTAAAATATATACTATTATTATCACCATCTGGAGTAGAAACTTTACACAAATCCAAATTTTTAAGAATGATGTGATCAATTTGACTTTCAACTATGATAATTAAATGTATCTCACAAATTAGTACCTAGTCTATGAGATTCAATCTTGGCAATACAGATTTTTGTTCCAAACAAAGTTGAATTTTCTTAATTTTCATATAGAATTTGAGTTCTACGTTGTTATTATTGTTAATTAATGCAAATGTTCAATATTTACAAATATATTAATTTTCGTTGCTCGCTCCGCAAAGTAACATTATTTTCTCTTTCAACTTCCCTTTCGTCCGCTCTCCATTCTGAAAGTTGCAGTCCTTTCTTGTATTTATTGTAAGTAAATCAGTTTAAAAGTAAAATGTGCGAGTTCGGTTCTGTGGGGGGTGCAGTGAGTGTGCGTGCGAAAACGTGTCGCGTTGCGCAAGCGCGGCGTGGGGTGGCTTGCTGGTCCGAACGTGAAGAAGGCAGTCGTTTGGAGACCGTACGGGCAACTATAGTTGTTGCTAGCTCCACTCCGAAAAACAAGCCTTGCTGTTCCAATCTCAGTTTGAGACTCCCGGAGGTGACTCCCAAAAAAAGGAAGGGAACACCGAGCTAAACATAGAGGATTCGAGCGAAAGGAGGCCCAGCCGATCTCCGTGTAGGTCGGTGAACTACGTATCGCGCCATCGTCACGCCAGTACGCAGCCCAGCTCCACAGACTGCCAACCAAGCCGTTTGCACCAGAAGCCGACATTTTGGAACACGTATAGTTAAGTTTCATATTAATAATAATTTTAAGAATTGTAGCAACTAAAATTAAGTAGACGTAGGACACGAGTTCAATAAATTCAAATCTATCAAGGAACCAAATAAAAATTAAATCAAGTATTTCGAAACCCTTCCAAAATCTGTCCACAGGTCAGCGGACGCAAGGGTCAGGTACGTTACAAATGACGCTGAACGGATGGGCCTTGATAGATTGAATTTTACTCGTGTACAGTAGTGGGTAGCTGTAATAACTAATGTAATAAGCATGTACGGGAAATTACTGCAAAATTTATGAAGAAGTAAACAAGTAATTGTTACAACTGTTAGTACTTATAAAATTAAAATTTACCAGTTATTCGTGTGCTTCAGAATGACGCGGTCGCGAGTAAAGAAACAAAAGAGCGAAGATGAGAGCGAGGGAGACATAAAGGATGCTCTACTTAAATTAGCAGAAAGCGTAGCATCAAATACAGCTAGTTTAAATAAATTAGTTTAGTCAATGCAGGTAACGGAGACTCCGGTATTGTCTAGTAATATTGAGCTAAAACCGATAGAATGCAAAAAATTAGATCGCAATATAGAGGACCGAGCTTACATATCTGCTTGGCGGGATCTGGGGGGTAATAATTTAATATATATACTCCTAAAGGAAATTTACATCCCATGGTTTTTATAAAAAGATTAGTAACACTATTTCAAGATGCAGGTGTACCGGAAAATAAACAAATATCGTTAGCAGTAAATTGTTTGCGTGGTACTGCGGCAGACTGGGCGGTATTAAAGGAAAGTAATTTTACGGATTTTGAAATGTTTCAAAGTTTATTTTTAAAACGTTATTGGGGAGTTGAAGAGGAACGTGAAGTATTTATGCGACTAAAATATGGACGTTTTGAGTCGGAGAAGCGATCAGTGTATTTTTTGAAACTGGCGAAAGAAGCGACTTATCTTAGCGATCAATTACCTGAAAAGGAAATTATTAATTTAATTTCAAAACATTTCGAGTCCCAAGTAGAAAGAGGAATACTTAATAATTGCGTAGGCTTCCACAGTCTGAGTCATGAGAAATATTCGTTTTCCGGGAATGGACTGTGTCATATTTTGAGTCAGAGCTCAACGTTTCGCCCGCAGTCATATGGGGCATCTTCAGGAGCAAGAGGGGGATAGTACTGTCTTGAACACGGTTACCCGACGTGTCAACCACGCTAGAGGCCGAGTTTAAGCAACAAGGAGGGAGACTCAGTTTACAAGGTTACCCGACGTGTAAACCACGCTAGAGGCCAAATAAACCAAGTGACGAAAGAAGGCCGAGGAGACAGTTATATACTAATCTAAAGATACGGTAGATGAGCAGAGCTAATGAGGACCAATGGGAATCGAGTTCGTAATGGTAGATTGGGCGTGTCGTGTTCCGAGAATCACCGGTTTCCACATGTGGCTCAAGAAATAGCCATCATCCCGATTGATGTTATTCGGATGTTTCCATATTTCTAAAGTTTCCCTGTATTTACGTCTGTAAAACTCAGGGACAGGAGCTAACAGGAACACTTTGAAACAAAGGCACTAGAATCATCTACATTCAAACCTAAGGTATGGTTTCGCTATGTAGATGACACGTTTGTCATTTGGCCACATGGTCCGGAAAAACTCACTTTGTTCCACGAACACTTAAACAGCATACACCCGGACATTCAATTCACCATGGAGGTAGAAAATAACAGAACTCTCCCCTTCCTTGATGATCTGGTTAATCGTAAACCCAACGGACAGTTAGGGCACGCTGTTTATAGAAAACCCACCCACACTGATAGGTATCTCAATTTTAATTCTCACCACCATCCCTCACAGAAACTCTCGGTTGTCAACGCTCTCGTACATCGTGCCATCAAAATCTCTGAACCTGATTTCCTACAGCAGGAGCTTGATCACATCAGACATAGTTTAATCCAGAACAACTATGACGTAAAATTAATCAACAATGTAATTCATAGACAATTAAACCCTTTACCCAAAAAACCTGTGGATACCTCGTTCGAAACATTTGCATCTATCCCTTACATTAAAGGTTTCTCGGACAAAATAGGTAGAATTCTCAATAAAAACAATATTAAGGTCTTTTTTAAACCTCCACAAAAGATCTCAGAAATACTCCCCCAAACTAAAGATAAACGCGAACCCTTGTCGTCACCCGGTGTTTATAGTATTCCTTGTTCTTGCGGCACAGTATACATAGGTGAAACAGGAAGAAGTGTTCACACTAGATTGTCAGAACACAAACGCTGTCTGCGTAATGGTATGGTATTAACATCTGCGGTCGCAGAACACCAACACAATACAGGACATAACATCTTATTTGAAAATTCCCGCATTTTAGCTCCTGTCCCTGAGTTTTACAGACGTAAATACAGGGAAACTTTAGAAATATGGAAACATCCGAATAACATCAATCGGGATGATGGCTATTTCTTGAGCCACATGTGGAAACCGGTGATTCTCGGAACACGACACGCCCAATCTACCATTACGAACTCGATTCCCATTGGTCCTCATTAGCTCTGCTCATCTACCGTATCTTTAGATTAGTATATAACTGTCTCCTCGGCCTTCTTTCGTCACTTGGTTTATTTGGCCTCTAGCGTGGTTTACACGTCGGGTAACCTTGTAAACTGAGTCTCCCTCCTTGTTGCTTAAACTCGGCCTCTAGCGTGGTTGACACGTCGGGTAACCGTGTTCAAGACAGTACTATCCCCCTCTTGCTCCTGAAGATGCCCCATATGACTGCGGGCGAAACGTTGAGCTCTGACTCAAAATATGACACAGTCCATTCCCGGAAAACGAATATTTCTGAGGAATACTTAATGCCGGTTATCGTAGTATCGATGATGTAGAGGAATATTTACGTCAAGTCGACAATACGTACGAAACGGAAACGGAACAAAATTCGCGAAATTGTCAAGCAAATCGGGAAAGTGAGCAAAAGGGACAAAATAACCCCAGTAGAGGAAATTGGCGAAGTCAAAGAGATAATAATAATAGGAAAGGGTATGGTAATAACGCGGGTAATAATCCAGACGGTAACGAAGTTGTATCGAACTCTTCACTAATAATTAGTAATCGGCAGGACGAATTACTCACGGATTTAGTTTCCGAACAACCAGAAAACTTAGAAAGTAAAGTTTTACCGGTGTCACCAATTGTTAGAATTAAAATAGCAGACATATCGTGTAATGCATTATTAGATTCGGGTAGTCAGTTAACCTGTCTATCTGAAGAGATGTGGAAAAGCATTTTGCATAATAATTTTCCGATACTTCCAGTAAACGGATATTCGGTACAATTAGCGGTAGGGAAAGAAAAGCACAAAGTGAAACAACAAATACTTTTTAAATTTAGCATACAGGACTGCGAATTCGAAATTCCCGCCATAGTAGTCCCTAAATTATCTAGATCCGTGATATTAGGATATGATTGGATGAAGCGAGGGTCTGTCATGTTAAATATTGATAAAAATTATTTCACCGTGGAATGTAATAACGGTGACGTAAGGGTACCATATCAAGATTGCAGTGAAGAAAGTTCTTCTATTACCATTGAACAATCGGTAGTAGTGCAAATAGGCGAAAAGTCAAGTACCTTTATCGAAAACGTAGATAACGTAGTACAATCGACTGAAGAAGGTTCAGAAAAATTTAGAAAAAATTTGCAAGCATTGTTAATTCAAAATAAAGAAATTTTTAATGAAACGCCGGGTTTAATGCGTGGATACGAACATGAAATAAAGCTGTGAGATGAAACACCATTTTTCATAAAATCGTATTCAATACCTCATAGCTTTCGCGATGAAATAAATCGACAATTAGGCGAAATGGTTGAATGGGGGGTAGTTAAGCCTGCCGTTACCGAGTATATCAATCCGCTGGTGGTAGTTACTAGGAAAAACGGTAGTAAAAGAATTTGTTTAGATGCGCGATTTTTAAACGATAGGATGGAGAAAGATTATGTTCGACCTCCGAACCCTGAGGAACTTTGGTTCAGATTCAATAAAGGGCAAGTACTTAGTACTATTGATTTAACGAGCTCATATTGGCAAGTTAAAATAGAAGACGATGATCAGAAATATACCGGTTTTATTCACGATGGGAAAACATGTGTTTCAAGTACTGCCGTTCGGACTATCTACGTCTGTAGCTAGTTTTATTCGGGGTTTATCCCAAGCCTTAGGACCGGAAATAGAAGAATATACAATTATTTATGTGGATGATATTCTTATTTATTCAGAGGACGAGGAAAAACATTTAGAACATCTTCAAATTATTTTCCAAAAACTAAAAACGGCGAATATTACTGTTAAATTGCCGAAATGTTTGTTTGGTCGTAAAAAGGTTATGCCTCGTTGACAATACCTTTCAATAAGTTACTAAAAAAAGGACAAAAATGGGAATGGGGTAATGAGCAGGATGAAGCTTTTACTAAAATTAAAGAAGCCTACCTAAAAGTGACGATATTAATGCATCCAAAAAGAGAGTCGCGATATTTTATACAAACTGATAGTTCCGACTACGGATTGGGCGCATGTTTATATCAAAAGGATATAAAAACCGAAAACAGAAGTATAATCGCGTTTGCCAGTCGGTCGTTAAATGAAGCCGAAAGAAATTATTTCACCACTGAAAAGGAGGCGTTGGCAATTGTATTTGCATTAAAAAAATGGCGGGTTTTTGTATTAGGGTCGGATTTAACAATAATTACGGATCATAAGGCTTTAACATTTATGAAACAAACAAAACTGTTGAATTCTAGGCTAACTAGATGGCTATTGTTTATGCAGGAGTATAATTTTACGATTGAATATTGCCGGGGTTCAGATAAAGTTATCCCTGATGTTCTTTCGAGAAACCCAGTGTCAAATGAAAATACCGTTCAACGACCCGAATGCGTATTTTCTGTCTGCAAAGTGTCAAAATCTATTCATAATGTTGAAAAATTATGTAAATCAATCGATAAAGCTCAAAAGGAAGATGGGTATTGTAGTGAGGTACTCGAGGTACTTAAAGATACGAATGAGCACAACCGGTACACTACATGGTTTACCGTGTATGAAGGACGGCTATTTCGGCGCGGTGTTCAGGGTGAAATGGAATGGCGGATCGTTATTCCGAAACGGTTCGTTTTGCCGTTGGTTATGTATGAACACGAAGAGAACGGTCATTTTGGTGCAGAAAAATGTTACTTGTCTTTAAAGCGTTGGTCATTCTGGCCCAAAATGAAACACCAGATCCGTCAGATAGTTAGTGGTTGTCAATTATGCCAAAAATCCAAAATTTCTGTCAGATGCCGGGGAGAAATGAAATCTATTATTCCACAAAAACCAAACGAATTAGTGTGTGTGGATTTGATGGGACCGTTGCCCGCCTCGAGAGGGGGAGTTAAATACTTACTTGTTTTTATTGACGCGTTTTCAAAACATGTTGCGTTATACTCGCTGAAAAAGGCTAGCGCGATGGTTATAACCCGAAGGTTAGTAGATGATTTTTGTATTAAATATGGAAGACCAAAAATGATATTATCGGATAACGGAACGCAGTTTCGGAGTTCTAAATGGAAGCAAAGATTAAAACTGCTTGGGATTGACACGGCGTTTACGTCCGTGTATTTTCCACAAGGAAATCCTACCAAACGCGTGAATCGGGAAATCGGACGGATAATGAGAGCGTATTGCTATAAAAAGCATACCAAGTGGGCTACGATGCTTCCCAAAATTGAAATATGGTTGAATTCAGTCATTCATGATAGTACCGGTTTCACACCGGACGAAGTACATTTGGGTAAGGTTAAGGTCGAAAAATTACTAGCAGACATCTCTTTACCGTTAACGAGAAAGGTAACTTTGGCGCATGGGAGATTATTGATGCGAGCACAAAAACGAAAGGAGTATCACGATCATAGAATAAATCCTGTTAATTTTGAAGTTAATGAAGCAGCATCCTTTATGCTCCGCTGACGACAAGGAAATTAAAAAGCTGTTTTTGCTTTATGAAGGTCCATTCATAATAAAAAAAGACCAATCCGAATTCTTACTTAATTGCTACTGAGGCAGGCGAAATAATTAGTCATCATAATATATTAAATTTGAAAAAATATCGTCATCCGGTTAGTAGTGACGTGCTAGAAAATTACCAAGGGTAAAGAATTTTCAAAATTTTCATTAGTAATGTTATATTCAAATTCTTTAGGGGGGTAATGAAAGTTGCAGTACTTTCTTATATTCATTGTAAGTAAATCAGTTTAAAAGTAAAATGTGCGAGTTCGGTTCTGTGGGGGGTGCAGTGAGTGTGCGTGCGAAGACGTGTCGCGTTGCGCAAGCGCGGCGTGGGGTGGCTTGCTGGTCCGAACGTGAAGAAGGCAGTCGTTTGGAGACCGTACGGGCAACTATAGTTGTTGCTAGCTCCACTCCGAAAAACAAGCCTTGCTGTTCCAATCTCAGTTTGAGATTCCCGGAGGTGACTCCCAAAAAAAGGAAGGGAACACCGAGGTAAACATAGAGGATTCGAGCGAAAGGAGGCCCAGCCGATCTCCGTGCAGGCCGGTGAACTACGTATCGCGCCATCGTCACGCCAGTACGCAGCCCAGCTCCACACACTGCCAACCAAGCCGTTTGCACCAGAAGCCGACATTTTGGGACACGTATAGTTAAGTTTCATATTAATAATAATTTTAAGAATTGTAGCAACTAAAATTAAGTAGACGTAGGACACGAGTTCAATAAATTCAAATCTATCAAGGAACCAAATAAAAATTAAATCAAGTATTTCGAAACCCTTCCAAAATCTGTCCACAGGTCAGCGGACGCAAGGGTCAGATACGTTACAATTCTTTTTAACACGTGTTCGGATTTGGTCGTATGCATCTGATAGTTTTCGCTGACGCGTAATACCACCCACCCGGTCTCCCAACATCCAGATTTGCAGTCGTGGATGTATAAATCTAATTCACATACACATACTTGTTCAAACATGTTTTGGTGTAGTACTGAGGGTAAGCAATTGAGCTACTTGCTCACCGTAGTCACTATTAAAAATATAGAAACGGACGGTGCGGCACAATCAAATTGAATGTAACTATTATTTGCGGTATTTTAAAATGTAGCTTTGCCTCGCGCACTTTCGAAAAAAAGAAAAACATGAATTAAATATTACAACTGAGCTGAAATCTTGTGTAAGGCGTTTCAATCTGTGTGCGTAATTCCCAGGATCAAGAAAGACTTACAAATTTACCTGTATTAACAATTGAAAAAGGTTTTTTGCAACAGATAAAGGAAGAGTCTGGATTCCATGATCTTGTGATAAAAGATTTTGCAAAGAATGATAGGAGGATCCAACTACATTACAAATAATATTTACTTACATACATAATATAGATTGTCCTTTTTTGACAAATAAAACATTAATTTTGGTCTCAGTTGTATATTTCCTAATTAAACACCGTTTCGCCAGCGGTGCGCTGCCTTGTTCAAGTTAATGAAACAAATTATATAAACAAATATGTGCTTCTACCTCGTTATAACTGCTTACCCTACAATAATATTCAATACTCACCACTGAGTAATTGCCAACATATACTAGCGAATGCTGAGAGTCATTGAATTTCCTGCTTTGACTATAACATATACAACAACAGATTGTCCAACTGTAAAAGTCTAAAGGAACCATCCATTTAACTATTGTCATGTGAATGTTATAAAAAAGAAATTGCAATAATAACCAATGTCAGTAAAAATCTAGAAGGGCTTTAGTGCTATCATCAACATAATTTACAAAATTAATTATGTTTGTAATCAACGAATCGCACGGATTGTCAAGTTTTACAGAGAGAACTATTAACAATGACAGTCTCTTGAACAATGAAAACGTGCCAAAAATTGAAGAAAGACGGCTATTGCCAAGGAAGCAAAACCAAGGGTTGATAATCGTACAAGAAGGCCATTAAGATAACAAGAAAGCCAAACGTTATAAAAAAAATACCTACCCATGATAATGCGTCCAAAATTAAAGATATTGTGCTTAGTAATGGCCGAATTACTTTAAGGACGGGTTTCAAAAACAGCGACATGAAGTAATATCGGTCGGGTTATGAACTATTTCACTTTTATTAAGAAAATTGACCCAGAGAGGGCTGTACGATGATTCTGTTCTGTACTAAGAGATTCATTTCTGATATGAATGAATGCACATAAGAAAGCGTAAGAAAGTGTTCATGTAAAGACGCCCAGGGTTTGGGATTTTATGACTGGTCTATGAAAGCTTCCATAGCCGATAACAAACAGTCAACAACTGTTCACATTTTTCTGGAGATTTTTCAAGTATTCAACTTTTAATATTAAATTTCATGAAAATATTTTTATCTATTATTTATAAAATTCACTGCAAATATATTATTAAATTTTATTTTTATATAGGCTGTTCATTTGAAATAGGCCATCATTATTATTTCGAGAACTTTTTATAACAATAATTGTAAAAACAGAAACTATAATTTGTAGTACAAATAGCGAGAGCTAGATTGCTGTTTATTGTAGTACCCATATATTTCTTACAATTATTGTAGTGATTTTATTTTAGTAGTTATTAGTACAATAACAAATACTAATCACTAATATGTAAATTATTATTTCATATTAAAATTTAATATTTTTGTAAAAGATAATCCTATTCTATTGTATCAATTTTTATGCTATTATTTCAGATTTTTTATTTTTTCTATCAAGAATTCTCAAAATACGAAATGCAACTTTCATAAATGAGAACATACATTTTTTTTTCTTATACTAAAGATAATTTTATTTCGAATTCAAAAAATAGTAAATAATATGGTATTTTGTTAGGTAGTAGGTATCTGTCATATAATATAGCGTTCAATATAAATGTGTAGTTTTTCGGTAACACAGAAAGATAAAACTAAAAATGAACGGAAATTTTGATTGTTATTATTTATATAATCCGCTGGCATGCCTATTAGTTCGGCTACTCTAACAGGTAAGAAACGATGCGATTAGAAATATGTTGATATATTTTACTGCTGCTGCTATACTCTGAAAAAGATTAGGTAATAATGATTTTAATAACGGGTATTTATAAAATATATTTTGGGTGTTTCTGGGACAGGTAGGATTAGAGATTTCCTGGATTTGGAAAATTATGCTGTCCAAATTAGATTTTTTTATTTAAATTGCATTTTGTCCGAAATAGTAATGGGGAATAGATTTAAATTTAAAAAATGTGTTGGACCTCATTACATAATCGAAGCTAAAAAATAAAAGAGCAGAGCAAAATCTCATAAATTACATTTTATTAATATTCAACCCTATTTAATTTTTTTAATAATTCTCTGTTCACTGTGATGATGACAAAATCCTTAGTGTGAAAAGCCAACTGAGTGGAAAATATTAAATTATTAAAAAAAATGTAATTAATTTGGCCAATATTATTTCGAATTTTGAATGGCACAAAAATGACCCATGCCGTAAAGAATATGTTTGCATATTTTCTGTGCCCATGCTGTGCAGTTATTTATAGTTCTATTATTTTATTTTTACATGTATATTATTATTGAAAAGGATCATGATACCTCATTATTATTTTTATCTTCCGTCATACAAATTAGATTTTGTTTACAAATGATCAACCGGGAGTGATGCTTTACTTAAAGCTTATTGCTTATTTTAATTGACGGGAGGCTATGTGTTGGCCACATCAGATTTCTTTTAATTCTTATGAGAATTTATTTATTGTTCTATTATTTTATTTTTCATATGTATGTTTTATACTGAAAAGTGTCATGGTCATGATAATATTATTTTTGTTTTTTATTAAAGTTTGTAAGAATGTATGATTCCTTTTTAAAATACAGATATTAAAAATGTATTTCAAATTGCTGTTTAAAAAAATTGATAGACTTGCATTGTACTTGGAAGGGTCGTAGATTACAATAGGAGTAAAATTTATGACGGGCAAAAACGTCGGGTACAAATTTTAAGCTTACAAGTATTGAATGATTTGAACTCCATTACCGACAGTGGTGCCGCCTACATTCCTGACATCTATGAGATATAGGGTGAACTGTTTTCGAGCACGCTGCTATTGAAATGTTTCTAGTTTGGCAAATTTTTCTTTTAAGTGCAGTAAAAAATCTACGTATTTTTTTATTAACATTCATGCATATCTAGTAACAATATGAAGAAAATTACTTCCTAATTGTGTTCTGGTTTAATAATTTTATTATTTACCTGATTTACGAGTAATCTTATTAATAAATATTTAATATATTTTCAAGTAATGTTAATTAGGTAGTAGAGAATAAATTTATATATATATATATATATATATATATATATATATATATATATATATATACATTTTATTTGTTTTGGTATAATTATTTTAATTAAAAACTATAAAAGCACTTAAAAGAAAATGGATTTTTTGGTTATGCAACCAGAAATATTGAATCCCCGCCTTGACGTTGCTGTGGATATTAGTAATTCATATGGCTCATGCGAAAAAATTGTGGGCAAAAAACTCCTGGATTTTGCACCACGTTAACGTAACGTAGCGGCTGAGTTCTATACGATTCATGATATTTCTGACAAAAATGAACACCGTCGTGATTCTGTAGCTACCGTATTTACCAGACATGGCCCCGTGTGACATTTTCCTTTTCCAGAAGAGGAAGAGTACATTTAAAGGACAACATTTTGCAACCATAGAAGAGATAAAGGAAAAATCGATGCAGAATATGAAGGCTTATACCATAAAATGCAATCCACAAGTGTTTTGCAAATTGTAAACAATGTTGCACTTTAATGGGGATTACTTTTAAGGGAAGATTTTTATCAAACCTCGTGTTACTTATAATAAGTTAATATATATATATATATATATATATATATATATATATATATATAAAATTATATCCTATATTAAATAGGTTCCAGGAGCGTTGCGAGGATTAATGTTAGGGCGGGGAATTTAATCTTACGATGGAGGGGGGGGGTGGAGTAAAGCATTCCGACCTTAAAAAATATGATCCATGACGATCAAATCTATAGATTGTTGATCGATCAATCGATCTTCTTATCAGATGGAGCACAGCGATGTTTTTTTCGTAAGCCAAGTTTTTCAACTTTCTCCTTCTAGCTACTTATTCGCATACGTACACATGACCTTGACATGTTTTTGGGTCGATAAGATCGATTTGTTGTTGAATTGATCAGTTTATCATAAATAAAAACCTGATGTGGCCAGCACATTGTTTGTTTGTTTGTTCAATGGGGGGGGGGGGGGGGGCTTGCAGCCGCGCGTACTCAGGCCTACTGGCCCATTGTACTTCCCCTATACTCAGGGTCCCTTAGCTAAGTCCTGCCGCCTTCACGAAGGTGCCAGCACATAACCTCTCGCCAGATATTTTACCTGATTGTACACATAAAACGAAAAATATTTTTAAATACAAACACATATATTCATGTCTCACTACAAAATAATTCTCACATATATTTGCAAAATCTGTGGGATATTTTGATATAAATTATGTACAATACATACATTTTCTTTATATTCAATATTTTGAAATTTTCTTTTTCTACTTTCGTTTTCTTTTCCTTTATATTCGTCATTTTTTCACAAATTCCTTTTATATTCTTTTTACTTCTCGCTAAGAGAAGTATTGGATTCATGCTAAAAATCGCATATCCACATTTTAGTGAATAAGCACGTTTTAAGGTCCCTAAAATCCGAAAATAACATTTTTACGATGATGTCCGTATATATATATATATATATATATATATATATATATATATATATATATATATATATATATATATGTGTGTGTGTGTGTGTGTGTGTGTGTGTGTATGTGAGTGTGTGTGAGTGTGTGTGTGTGTGTGGATGTGTGTGCGCGTGTGTGTGTGGATGTGTGTGCGCGCGCGTGTGTGTGTGTGTGTGTGTGTGTGTGTGTGTGGATGTTGGATCCACGATTTCTCAAATACTATAAGACTTAAGACATTTTTAACTACGGATTCCTCAATCTATCAATAATGGGAAGAGTCGAGTCAGTTTTGGTAACAATTCGACAACCGGAAGTAGTAGTTACAAGAAAAAAATCATCTAAATATTATTTATCGAAAATTTATGTAAATACTTATATTAAAGAACGTTAAATTCTTTATTCGATAAATATAAATTCATTACTATATTTGCTATAGATTTAGAGATAAAGAAATGCATATAATAAAAATAATAATAATAATAATTTATTGCCCAACAGTAATCCGATAACAGGACAAAATATAATATAAACAAATAACAATATATGTATTGAAAATTACAAAATAATATTTTAAATAAACATATCTGGGTACAAAAGATTGGCTGCACGGGAAGCAATATAAATTGGAGAACGTTTGAGTATATCTGTGCGTGAAGTCGGCAGATGGAAGGGCCTGGCATATCTGGACTGTAGTCGGGGTACGTGGAATGACACCCGGGACAGGAGATATGATGCATCCACTTTGTTGGTTACCAAGCGATTGAGAAATCGAGCACAGGACCATTCTCTCCTCTCGGTCAGGGACTGCATGGAATGACGTTGTAATAGGGAATCCTGGTCTGTACCTCTTACTGGATAGAACCTATCTTGTTTAAATGAGAGATATTTTAAAAATCTACGATGAATTTGATCAAGAACTAGACTTTGATAATTAAAAAATGGATACCAAATTAAGCAAGCATAGTCAAATTTGCTCATTATGAATGCTAAATATAAGGTCATTAGAACATTGATATCAGTAAACATATTAGAAATTCTCGTAAGAAACCCAAGTGTCTTACTAGCCGATTTGCAAGTATTATTAATATGATCTGTGAAAACGAAATTGCTACAGAAAGTAACTCCTAGATCTTTTATAGAATTTTTTCTTGATAACAAATTATTTTGCATATTGTATTCCACCTGCAATGCGTTCTTTTTACGTGTATACGTAACTATGCAACATTTGTCGATATTTAGTTTTAATTTGTTTTTAATACATCAGTATACCATTAAATTTATATTGGTTTGCAATTGAATTGTATCAGCTGGAGTACTGATATTTAAATATAATTTGATGACATCAGCATAGGCAAGCACATTACAGTTAAATGATGAAATGAGTTCATTTACGAACAAAATAAATAAAAGCGGTCCTAAGTTGGATCCTTGCGGTACCCCTGAATTTGCAACAAACTTGAAAGATTCAAAACCATTATCTTAATAATTGAATTACAGAGGGAGCTGCGCCAAAATTACTTATTTGATGTAGTAAGTGATTGTGGTCAATGGAGTCAAAGGCACGTGTTAAACCGGTGTAAACAGTGTCTACTTGACCTCTTTCATCCAACACCTCACAAACGTATTGTGAAAAAGATGCAAGATTAGTGGTAGTCGATCTTCCAACCATAAAACGATGTTTATCTGGAGTAATTAAAGTACGAGTATTAGTATAAATATTCTTGTACATTACCATCTCGAGTAGCTTAGCAAAGTTATTCAAAATTGAAATTGGTCTATAGTTATTAATGCCAGACTTATCACCTTTTTTGAAAACTGGTGTTATTCTGGTTTTTTTCCAACGTTCAGGAAACGTACAAGTGTTAAATGCTAGATTTATAATGGCACAGAGTGGTTTCGCCAGTATTAATCGACAGTCTTTAATAAAGAAACTGGGAATTTGATCTTCTCCAGCAGTACATTTAGTTGAAAAGGATGAAATCAAAGCACGAAGTTCTTCTTCACTAACATTAAGAAAATTGAAAGGCTGAGAATGATAATGTTCTTCTATAGAATTGTCAAATGAACTTTGGGCGAAGAAACTAGAAAAGAAAGAAGCAAATGCATTGACTATATCCTGTGGGGAATCATATTAACGGCTGTCATCATGAAGAATACCTGGTATACGAGTTGTACCTTGCTTTAAATTAACATATTTCCATAGCTCATTAGGGTTAGATTTTACATTTTGCTCTACATTACTAACGTAACAGTTGTAAGCGTTCTTAATCTGCGATTTTACTAAAAGCCTCAGTCTTTTAAATTCACTAAAATAATACGCATTATTTGTTTTCAACCATTTACGTCTATAATATTCTTTAGTTGAAAGGCTATATTTAATTTCAGAAGTGAACCAGGGGGGGGGGTTTTTAGAAATTTTAAATTTATACTTAGGTACTGAGTCATCAAGTATAACATACAACATAGAATAGAATTTATTCACAGCATCTTCAACACATTGATAATGGTTCAGGCATGACCAGTCTGTGTTACAGATATCATCATATAATTTTAAAAAGTTTGCTTTCTTGAAATTGTAACGTTCATTGCCAGCAGATGAAAAATTAATTATTTTTAAACGATTTGGGATATTAAATTCAAAAGATAAGGCAGGATGATGTTTATCCTCACCAACCATCGGAAAATTAGTCCTATTTATATTGATATCATCACAAAAATTTGATAATATGAAATCTAGTTTATTACCATTAGTATTTTCAATTGTGTTATATTGCTTAATATCAAGAACACTGCAGAAATTTCTAAAGGACACTGATTTGATACAATTAATAGAAAAGTTATACAGATTACTCAGGTTGAAATCACCTACCAGTATAAACTTTTCATGAAGAAGAATCGGTATTAGTGCATCTAAAAATATAACAATTTTATTGTTACTTAAATCAGAAGGAATATATATTACACATATTAAGATTGATGAATTATTGAAAAAACATCTACAAATAATAATATCGATTAGTGGTGAAATATTTGATAAATTAGACGTATCTAAAATTTTGAAAGAAATATGATCCCTTAATCCAATTAATACTCCACCGCCTTTTGAGCGATCTACATTTGAAAATTTTCTGTCACATCGGACAAGAACAGGTGAGCCATGCTTGAGAAATAAACATAATATCATAATAAATAGAACAACAATTAATATAAAATTCATGAGATTTTGTGTTAAGTCGATTCGTATTTTGATAAAAACAATTCAATGTGATCGGATTACTATCGGGCTTATTTAGTTTTCCGACTTTGTAATTGTCGGTATTCCATTTATGTATTTAATCTTTAAGTTGGTTTCGCCATTCGACAAACGATTTTGCAGATCACGTTTCACAGTGTTATAGAAATCCATCTGTTTGCGCGTTCTGTCTCGAGATATTGATATATTTTTCCATTTATTTGAAGTTTTTAATTTTTTAGCATTTTTGAAATTTTTTAATACATTATCACCTGATGATAATTTTACCTTAATTGGGCGTGGACGGGAAGCCGAAGAGTCATAGCGACCTAGTCTTATTGGTTTATCAAATTGAGAATCAACACCTAAGTCTGTTAAGATATTTTTAATTTCTTTAGTGTCAGATGCTGATTTTATTTGTTCATCAACAGAGGTATTTTCACTCAAACCATATATCATAATATTATCTTTACGTTTTTCACGCTCAACTATTTCATGAATAATTTCTTCAGTGAGTACAAAGTTAGATTTTTCAGTGTCTATATTTCGACTATTTTTTAATTCTATGATATCATTTTGCAGACCTATAATCATTGACCTTATATCATCTAGAGCATCTGAAATATGACTACAGGTGATGGGACATGTATATTTTAATCCACCAGTCCCAGATCTAATTTTTCTAGCTTCAGATGAAGGAAAGGAAAGTAAATAGATGAAGAAATATACACCCAGTATATAAATTTTAACCAAACACTCAGTATATTAAGAAGAAATTAACGAAAATAAAAAAAATAATATGATATAAAAATTCTTAGATCAAACTACTTCAAGGCAAGAAATTCAAATATTTGTAATTCACACATAAATGTCACTGTCAAAAATATTTGTATGTTACTGTCAAAAATATTTGTACATCATTATGAAGATTATGAAAATAAATAAAAAGTCAACAACGCAAAAGAATATACCTAAAAAAGAATATAAAAGGAATTTGCGAAAAAATGACGAATAAAAGAAAAAGAAAGTATAAAAAAAATTTGTATTAAAATAATTATTTTGTAGTGAGACATGAACATATGTATTTGTATTTAAAAATATTTTTCGTTTTATATACAACCAGGTAAAATATCTGGCGAGAGGTTATGTGCTGGCCACATCAGATTTTTTACGTATATTCTTTTGCGTTGTTGACTTTTTTTATTTTCATAATCTTCATAATAATGTACAAATATTTTTGACAGTGGCATACAAATATTTTTGACAGTGACATTTGTGTGTCAATTACAAACATTTGAATTTCTTGCCTTGGCGTAGTTTGATCTGAGAATTTTTACATCAAATTATTTTATATGCATTTCTTTATCTCTAAATCTATAGAAGATATAATAATGAATTTATATTACTCCAATAAAGAATTTAAAGTTCTTTAATATAAGTATTTACATAACTACCACTTCCGGTTGTCCAATTGTTACCAAAACTTAATCAACTCTTCCCATTATTGTTAGATTGAGTAGTTAAAAATGTCTTAAGTCGTATAGTATTTGAGAAATCGTGAATGCAACATCCACACACACACACACACACACACACACACACACACACACACACACACACACACACATACGGACATCACCGTAAAAATGTTATAATCGGATTCTAGGGACCTTAAAACGTGCTTCTTCACTAAAATCTAGATATGCGATTTTTAGCATGAATCCAATACTTCTCTTAGCGAGAGGAAAAACACATTAAACGATCAGATCGATCGTTTGAGTAAATGTCTGTAATCATGCTGATTGATCAATCAATCTTTTGAATAGATCTATCACATCAATGTTTTTTCGCAGCTCTAGTAACGCGAGACTTAAATTATGGATGCATTTAAAATTATGATATACGAGGTCTGTTTACCTTCACCTTCAAAGTAGTCTCCTTGGGACTCCACACACTTCTCCCAGCGGTTCCGTTATTTTTGGAAGCATTCCGAGAAAATCTCTTTCGGAATGGAGTAGCTCGGCTTTCGTTGCAGCCATAATGTCCTCTCTTGTATGGAGCCTGTTGAACCACAGGAGCCTTGTTCTTCACCAAAAAAGGCTGAGTTAAATGCGAGGAATATGCTGGAATATTGTCGTGATGGAGACACCAATTTTCTTTTGACCACATCTCCGGTCTCTTGCTCCGCACAGCATCACGTAGGCGACGGAGGACATCCCTGTAATACCCCTTGGGTGATTGTTTGACCCTGTGATGCGTACTCGTGGTGTACCACACCACGGGAGTCAAAGAAAGCAGTCATATTGTGTTTTGTATTTATATACGTGATAAATAAGTAGCCAAGTCTAAAGAAATTGTATTTTGCTTTATTCAAAATTATTAATTCGATTCTTGACAAAAGATAATGACATTGATAGTCATGGTTGCTAGATGAGTGATTTGAATATATAACATTTCCTCTTCCTCTATAAAAACATTAAATAAATATTTCGATTGCATTTACCAACTAGGTGTATATTTCAATGGGAGACGTCGGATACGTTTCGATCTTCGTGGTTGTGGCGTAGAGGTTATCTCTTGTGGTGGTCTAGCTGCAGCTGTCGAAGTCTTAGGGGTTGTGGGAAGAGCTTGCGGAATAGATGGTCGCGGTGATGCATTCGGTACTGCAGGCTGAGTCACGGCTGGTGGCGTTGAATCTTCATAGAAACGAATTCGACGATCGCCTTCTTGGTGGTCACGGATTTGATCAATGTGTCTTTTATAACGTTTGCCGAAGTACTCAATCTCGTAGTGGAGATCCCCAAGGTGAGTGGCAATTGTGCCTGGGACCCATTTGTCCATCCGAGGGTTTCCAGAGAGAAAGTAAATGGACTGCGTTAGTTTGAATGTGTGGAATGTAGCATGTAATTCGGAACGTTGTTTTTCTGTTATTCTGGTGTGTAGATCCTCTGGTTTATCTAAGTCCAAGCGCGTTCGTAAATTTCGTCTCAAAAAGAGCTGTGCAGGCGGCTGTCCCGTGATTCTATGTGGCGCTTTGCAATATTGGCGGAGGAATTCATTTAAATTCTCTTTCAACGTACTTAGTGAAGTTGACATGGAATGTAGAGCGTCTTTAACAGTCTGCACATACTGTTCTGCCTGCCCGTTTGTCGACGTATGATACGGTACTGTGAATTTGTGGTATTTTACCTCGCTGACCTGGAGAAATCTCTTAAATTATGCGGATGTGAATTGTGTTCCGTTATCTGAGACTATGGTAATAGAAGCGCCGTAACCTGCAAAGAGATCGTCGAGGATAGTAATCGTTGCAGCTGCTGTTGTAGAAGTGGTTGGTTTCACTTCGATCCATTTGCTATAAGCGTCGACAATAATCAACAACATGGTTCCAACGATGGGACCTGCATAATCAATATGCACTCTCTCCTATGGAGCTTTAGGATTCTCCCAATGCGTGCGCGTGTTTGCACACTCTTTGCAAGATTTTGCAATGCGCTCGATATCTTCGTCGATGTGAGGCCAGAAAACGAACGATCGCGCCATCCCCTTCATCTTGACTATTCCTATGTGCGCTGCGTGCAAGTCATTCAGAATAGTTTGTCGAAGGGATGGTGGCACAATGACTCGATGTTCGAGCAGCAAGCAGTTGGCTGCTAGCGTGTATTTAGCCTCTGGTGCCTTAAAACCGTGGCGAGGAAGATCTTGTCCTGTTTCCAAAAGTTGGACAATCCTACCGAGATGTGGATCTTTCCTAGTCTCGCAACAATATCTTCTGCTCGTATCGTGAGTTGCTTGATTTGGTCTATAATAAATATGTCGAAGTCATCAAAGTTCTCTCTGACCTCTTCCTCTTCTTGTGTTTGCAGTTTGTTAACCATGTTCGTCGTTGTGGATAGTTATGGTAGTGATTTGTCTGGGTAAAATATTTGTGTGAGTGGCTTATGATCAGTAATAAGCGTAAAATAGCGTACGTATAAATACTATAAAAACTTCTGCACCGACCAGACAATTGCCAGTGCTTCTTTATCCAGTTGGGGGTACCTCTGTTCCGTCTCGTTCATTGTACGACTGGCGTACGCGATTGAACGTTTTCGGCCATCAGATAGTCGATAAGACAAAACGGCACCTAATCCTGTTTTACTGGCGTCCGTCGCTAATAGCAACGGGAGTGCCGGATCATAGGGCATCAGGACCTGTGGTGAGGTCAAGATTTCCTTGATGTTGACGTATGCCTTTTCTGCAGCCGGTGTCCATAAGAACGGTTTCATCCGAAGCATGTCTCGTAGTGGTCGATCTCTTGTAGATAGGTCTGGAACGAAGGAACTGTAATACGTTGCTTTACCCAAAAATAATTGTAGTTCTTCTGGTGTGGTTGGCTTCAGTGCATTTCGTATTGCATCCACGTGTTTGCTTGATTTGTGTATACCTTCTCCATCGATCTTGTGCCCTAAGAATTCAACTGATGGGGTAGCAAACACACATTTCTTTCGGTTAAGTTTCACTCCTCGAGACTTCATCCTTTCTAGAGTTGCGTTCAGAGCCAACATTATTGTATCAAATCCATCTGCGAAGATGAGTATATCGTCAAAAAAGTTCAAGACGTTGGGGAGATCTTGTAGAAGATCTTCCATTTTTCGCTGCCAGATGGCGGGAATATTTGCTGCACCGTAGACTGCTCGTGTAGGTCGAATGAATCCGTGAGTAGGTGTGTTGAGAGTTAAAACTTCAGAAAATTCTCTGTCGACAGGATGCGTATATGCGTCTGTGAAATCTAAGTGACAAAATAACCTAGCAGCTTTCATTCGGTTAAATAGATGTTCTGCCCTTGGAGTAGGATGTTCATCAATCACCATACGTGGATTCAATGTAGGCTTGTAGTTAGCTGTGATTCGTACACTTCCATTTGGTTTGACCACAACGTGAGTTGTTGAAGCCCACTCAGAATGCTCAATCTTTTCGTACACTCCGGAAGCGATTTTCTCGTCGATGACTTTGGCATACTTCTCTCGCAATGCCAACGGTATTTCTCGAGCTCTACAGAAAACTGTCGTCGTTCCTGGCTTTAAATGTACTTTAGCTGAAGATCCAGTCAATTTCCCTGGTTTATCGCAGAAAACATCATCGTATCGAGTCAATAATTGTTTAAGTTGAGCTTCTTACTCCCAAATTAAGCGTGGAGGTGTGGTCGACATTGTGGACACTTGTTCGAACTGCGAAAACATGTTGGAAAAATTAATTTTGTTTACAAATTGAAATATCCACTCGCGCCCAAACAAAGTTTCAAAATCGCCATCGACGACATATAAGTCCAGTTTTTTAGTTGTTTTCCCAATCGTAGCGTTCACTGGAGTGCGGCCAACGCAATGTATGCGGTGTCCCGTGTAGCTTGCGAATTGTCAGTCCGTCTGCTGTAAAACACAATTCGGTTTAAATGTGTTCAATGCTTTTTTGCTGATCAATCCACATGGTGCTCCGGTATCAAGTTCCATGTCAAGGTTGTGGCCGTCTATCTTTACGCTGATCATTCGTTTGCCTTGTGAATCGACCGCGTGAACGTCGTGAATTTTACTTAAGACTTCCATATGCTCTGCTGGTACTTCAGTCTGCTTTACTTGGCCAGTCATCTGTGTTGATTTCTTCGATTAACAGCCTTTGACAATGTGGCCCTTTTTCCTACAGAAATTACAAGTAGCATTTCTAAATTTGCAATTTTGACGCAAATATGGTCCTCCACAACCCATGCATGACAACTGTTCAGATTTATGTGATGAATTCGGTCGATTTAGTTGCTTATTTCGATTGCGAGATGTTGACCGGTTGCGAAACGACTGTTTTCCACCTTTTTTAATAATGGTGTCAAATAACCCAATTTATTCGTTGATTCACCCATTGTTGCTGGTGTTTCTAGTGACGTAACTTCCCTCGCCGTATTATGAGTCGCTTCAAGAGCATGCGCGATTTCATATGCATCAGTAAATGTCGCTGGAGTTTTAAGCGATAATTTCATCGCACATACAGCGCGATAAGAGACCATGCAACATTTGTTCAATCACCATCCGATCCAGGAAATCACTGTACTCGCAATGGGCTGCACCTTGTCTTAATCTTAAGGTAAAATCTACGACTGACTCCCCTGCATTTTGTTTCATTTGCCGAAACTTAATGTTTTCTGCGTATTTATTTCTCACCCTATCAAAATGACCACTGAGCGTAGTGCGCATATTAGCGTACGAGACATTTTCCGGTAGACGCGGACTAACCAGAACTTTCAGTGCATTGTTTAGCTCTGTACCCCTATACACATGCGCGTAACTGGCGTGTTGTTCCTCTGGGATGCAACTTAATTGTAATGCCCAGTCAAAACGCTTGAAATAATCTTCTACTGTCGATCTGTCTGTTGATAGATATTGAGCCATGGAAAATGGCGGCGGTTTTGGTGGCGCAGCAGGTGCGGCCGCACCTCTGTTCTGAGAGTTAGCTTCTGTAGTAACAGTCGCAGCGATGTTCGCTGCAGATGCCTGCATTGCATTTGTGAGCAAACTCGTAAGAGCTTCCATCAATTCAGGTGTCACCGACATTATTTTCTTTTATAGATGCCTGATCACACTATTTCTTTCTTTTGGCGTAAATTTATCCCACTTCTGACACCACTATTGTGTTTTGTATTTATATACGTGATAAATAAGTAGCCAAGTCTAAAGAAATTGTATTTTGCTTTATTCAAAATTATTAATTCGATACTTGACAAAAGATAATGACATTGACAGTCATGGTTGCTAGATGAGTGATTTGAATATATAACAAGTCAGCATCACTTTGACGTTACTGCGCATTTGGCGGGCTTTATTTGGTCTTAGTGACGTGGAATGCTTCCACTGTGACGGCTGGGATGTGTTTTCCTGGCTGTCGTCCAGTTTCAGGCAAAATGCTGCTTGCCAGCAACAGACGCTATCGACAGACGCACGAAGGTTCAAGGTCGGCTTCTGCAAGCGCGCTTTATTCATATCCATCATGTTTTCGCAAAAAAATAAGGTCGGATACTTTTCAACAGACCTCGTATTTTTTGCGAAAAAAAACTTTTATTTACATTAGTTGACTGTGGTTATTGGTTATATACTAAAATGTTACTAGAATTTTTTTAGTCTATTTGTAGGGAAGGGGGCCACTGCACCTCCCATGTTAGGTTCTTTTGCCAATTAGCATCTCTGTAACCTCTCTTCTATATTAAGCTCATTCCCTAACCACGTGCTTCGTACAACATCAAAGAATAATTTTGTCTATACAAGTAAGTACGATGTTAATATGTACAAGTCAAGATTCCAACTAATTAGTTGGTTTGAAACTTAAAGGACGAACTACCTCACTAAACAAGATGCTTTATATAAATTGTATAAGTTCATTAACACATTAAGTACAGAAGAATTTGGACTCATTGATCTTGTCATTATCATACGGCATGTGTACATAACTGAAGACACAAGTAGAGAAAAAATCCTAATATGGAAAACGTTTCAAAGCAGGAAAAAGTTCAGAGCAGAACACGTGGCAGGGAGATATAAAATGAATTTAAAACAGAACTTCCGAATAATTTGTTTACTTTATTTAAAGTATTTTAAATGTTAAGATCATTTCTGTAACATTTGGCTTAAAAATAAAAGTTTTATGATGGCACAGATGTAAAATATGGCTGTTGAAATTGAATTTTATTATTTGATCAACAAATAAAATGTAACAAATTATTAAAATAAACAATACTTCAATATATTAGAGATCATCAAAATAAATAATATAATAATCTTGAATGACTGAATACAATATATACAGGATGTCCGTCTATAAATAAACCAGCAAATATTTCGCTTATTTTTACTTTTAGCGATTTCAACTATAAAACATAAATTATAGTTTGTTCATTCCTCCATAAAAGAAGTTACTGAACAATAACATTTAAAAATTACATAGCAAAAAAAATATATAACCCAGAGTAGTGTGGTATGAATTATAAGTCATCAGCGAAATAGGTATTCTAAATTCAATACACATATATAAAAATTACATATGGTTGATATAAAAAAGAATTTAACAAATTGAAGTACAAATCTACATATCTAATTCAGATACTTTCCGTTTAAACACAGATAAGCTATCGGAAAGATCTAAGTGTAATGAGCAAATATTGTACGTTTTACACATTGCATTCATAGGAGACTTCTAATGATTATTTGTCCTTGAAAACTTGCAAACAAAAGTGGCAGAGTTCCTTGTATTACATGGACGTATATGAAAATTTAGTTGTCCCAATAACTCAGGTGAATCTATAAAACCATTTACAATTTTGTAAACAAATAAAATTTGTTGCTTGAAACGACGAGCTGAAAAACTTTCTAAATTGAATTGTTGCAGTAAGCAATAATGATCAATATCAGGCCAGGAGCTGTAAATACGAAAATAGCAATATTTACAAAATTTTCTTCGAACACTTTCTAGAGCAGCAATTTGATAGTTATAGAATGGATTCCAAAGCACGCCGCCATACTCAAGTTTATTTCTAATTAGAGTGAAAAAGATATTCACTAAGCACCATTTATAATTAAATTTACGAGTTACGCGAAATAGGAATCTAAGATTCTTGTAGGAACCTCTTATAAGTTGTTCAATGTGAGGTTGAAAAGTAACTTTCTTGTCAAATAAAATACCCAGATCAGTTTTAGTATTGACTCTGGCCACACTTAAATTATACATTGTGTAGTTGTAATAAATAATTTCAACCTTTCTTGAAAAACTCAAAATATGGTATTTATCCAAGTTGAAAAATAATTTGTTACGTAAAGACCATTGGTAGATGCTATCTAAATCTATTTGAAGCTCGCGGAAATTACTTAAATCTGAAATAGTATGAAATAACTTGAAGTCATCCGCATATATCAGTCAGTTAGAAAAATTAATAAATCAACAATGTCATTTATAAACAATATAAATAATAGCGGGCCAAGGACAGATCCTTGAAGGACGCCGAAAGGTACTAAATAATTCTGCGACTTAAATACTTCAATAAAAACGTATTGTATTCTATTTCAAAAATAAGATGAAATGAAGTTTATCATGCTTTGTGAGAAACCTATCTTTGTAAGTTTGAAAATTAATAATTCATGCGACACTGTGTCAAATGCTTTAGAGAAATCCGTGTAAACACAATCGACCTGAGCCTTTTCCTCTAAAGCATTTGACACAAATTGTGTAAACAATAATAAATTAGTTACAGTAGAACGACCACTGACAAATCCATGTTGAAAATTACTGATGTAGTGTTTCGTTTGAATTTGGATATATTTGAATAAAATTGTTCAAATATTTTTGAGAAAGCATTTAAACACGAGATTGGTCTGTAGTTACTCACTTGAGAGCGGTCACCCGATTTGAACAATGGACAAACTTTAGCTGTCTTCCAAAATGAAGGAAAGAATTGATGTTTTATAGATAAGTTAAATATCTGAAGTGGTAATATAATTAGTTTAGAGCAGCCCTTGACATAAATATGAGAACATTTTCTGGACCAGTAGATTTAGAATTGTTTTGTGACTTATTTGCATCCGAGATATCAATAGTAGAAACATTATTAATATTAACAAAAGTATTATTATAGCTTTGAACATCTTCGAGATTAGGGACGACAGTATCATTATCAATTCTAAAAATGCTCCGGAAAAACTGTTCAAAACAATTTGCAATTTGTTGACCGCCAACAAATTCTTCATTATCAGTATTATGCATAATTGTGGGAATACCAGAATGTTGCTGTTTGTTTCGAACATAAGACCAGAAATTATTCTGATTCGGTTGATTAGCGATATTTTCTTGCATATTATTAATATATGAGTGATATAAATTTGAAGACAAGTTTTTGCATTTATTACGATATTCTTTAAAGTTAAGTAAATTAATGTTTTGTCCAAATTCCTTGTAAAGTTTCCTATGGTGTTCCTTTTTTTTAATTAAAGTTATGAGTTCTTTGTTAAACCAAACGGGGTATTTACTTTTTCATCTTTGAACTTTAGGTATGCGAGCATCAAAAATATTATAAATGATTTTATAGAATATTTCAACAGCTATATCTACATTATCACAACTTATAACTTGGGACCAGTCAACTGAACTAAGAGAATCGTATAGCAACACATAATTACTTTTACTGAATTGACAATAAAAATCAGTATTAACACAAGATTTAAGTTTGCTGTTCAGAGAAAATGAAAATTCACAAAGCAATGCTGGGTGATGTTTATCTTCTAAAAGTAATTGATCAATGCAGTGTTGTACAGTACAATGAAAGTTACTCACTACAACGTCGAGCAGTCTACCATAGCTGTTATAGATAAAATTATGACAAAGTTTGTAAAGTTATTCACAAATGAATCTGATATTAATTGATTATCGTAGTATCTATTTAAGTTTGTTATGTTAAAATCACCTATAATAATAGATTTTGAATTATATACAAATGATAGGGAGTTAATAGTTTCGAAAACACATTCGTATGTAGCAATGCTAGCAGTTGGGGGAATATATACAGCAATTAAATATAGTGAAGCATTATTTATAATACATTTAAGACAAAGTAACCCTACATCTAATGCATAGCACGACATATTGTAAACTGATGGAGTGTACTCAGCCTTGGCTGCAATTAGAACGCCTCCGCCTCTGCTTTTGCCGGTTGCAGCTGGATCTCTGTCACAACGAAACATCAGGTAGCGACGATCAAACAGTTCAGCATCACACCCTGTCCTTGAGCCAGGTTTCGGTGAAGACAAGAAAGTCAAACGATGTAGTAGCGACACTTAAATTAAGTTGTAAGAGTTTTGTATTGAGCCCGCGTACGTTTTGGTAGTAAACGGACGCCGCATGGATGTATTTAGGCGAATTTAGTTTTTTGATTTAACAATTTGAGGAACGCCATTTATGTACTTGATTATTAGGTCAGAATTACCATCAGCTTTAAGTTCATTTAACTCGTCCCTTAATAATTAGTAGTGTTCACGTTAAGGGTTTTATCACCGCTAAATATTATTCCGTTATATTTAGGACTTTGTTTGAGGTTTTTAATATTTTTAAATAAAAATTTGACTGTATTATTGTTATTAAAGATTAATTTTACTGGTCTTGGTTTAGAAGTTTTATGCATCAGTTTCCCAACACGAAAAAAGTTATATTCGCTTTGTTCAATATTAGGAAGGACAGCAGACGTAATTTCACTAATCACAGCATTATCAGAAGAACTATTCAGAGTACTGGTGGCTTCAGGCAACCCATAGATAAGGACATTGTTGTCACGTTTTTTGCGATCATTGATTTCGGCAATGATTTCTTCAAATTCAACGCATTTCTGGATTTTAGTCGGTTCTTTAGCTAATAATTGCTCTTTCATATTAATAATATCATTTTGCATAGTTGCAATCATGCATGAGTTCAGTAATAGCATCGATCTTAACTTTGGAAGCATCTGCAGTTAAAATTGGTAAATTATTGCATTTGTTGCAGAATAGTTTCTTTGATCGTAAGGCACGTGTATCACTGTGAGAAAAATCGAGACATCTAGCATGAAAATCAAAATTGCAATTCCGCAGAGATTTGACATTGTTTGGATAGATGTTTATCGCAATGGTACGACTATAAAATTCAATTGTTGACCGACGATAGATAGATTATGATAGAAATTAGTTAATAACACGATAACTGAAATAGTAAATATGAAAGCACTATTAAATTCTTATTCCGCACTAAATTATTGACAATTTGGTTACTAATTTGACACAAAATTCTATTTTAAACTCACAAAAAATTAATAAATTTGCTCACAGAAAATAAACCTTGTTCACTCTCACAAGGTATCTGAATATATATCAGTATATTACAATATCAATACGTATAACATATATATATATATATATATATATATATATATATATATATATATATATATATATATATATATATATATATATATATATATATACAGCGTGTTTCCTTTAAACCAACCAGCGCTTTTTTGGGCGAACTAATGACTTTAGAAAAAAAATGTTACATACAAGAAATGATCAAGAATAAGGGGCTAATTTATTAATAATAACAAACCGAAAATTCAACCTGCGGTTCTCTAACGGCAGAACAAAATTATTTTTTTAAATGGTATCGTATATAATTTTTTATTTGGGGTAGCTCGTTTAGCTGTTACATTCTGTATATATATATATATATATATATATATATATATATATATATATATATATATATATATATATATATATATATATATATACAGGATGTAATCATACTTCGGAAAAAAATTAAAGGGCATATAGTACTGACCAAAATAAGTAAAAAAGACTTAATCAACATGGGTCCGAACTTCAATAGTGCCCGCGCCATAATTTTGGAAACACTGTTCTACATAATACCCAAGATTCACAGCCGAATGTTAAAATAGATCTGTATACGAGAATAACATAACTATAACTGTTATTCTCGTTTTGTTGTTAATCTGCTCCGTTCCTATGAAGCATTTCTTTACTGAATACAAATAATATTTATCTATATCATACGCTGTGTTATCAACCTCTGCTTCGCCTCATATGATATTTAGTGTCTCTCATTCTATATGTAACAGGTCCTAGTTTTTCATGTATTCGATATGGACCTTAGATATAGCTATTTTTGAAGCTGGATTATGTAAGTACGCTAGTTAAAGTCTATAGGTTTACTTCGTTTATTATATTGTCTTTCTCTTACGTCAGCAGCTTTTTCTAAATTTTCTTTAACAATTTGAAATGCTGAATTTAATCTGGCTAATAACTCCGATGCATAATTTGTGTCATTATCATATTTTAATTTTGGTGGTTTTAAAATTTCTTCATACGACAATTCCATGTCTCTGCCATGCATCAAAAAGAAAGGCGTGTCTTTAATTGAAGAATGTACTGATGCACGGTACGCCATTAAAATACATGGGATACATTCATCCCAATCTTGTTATTTAGGTGATGTATAATAGGACTTAATATCTTTAAATAATCGATGTGATCTTTCAATCATTCCACTACTCCTTAGATGATATGGAGTTGTGTGAATTTCAGTAATACCCACTAGCATACAAATATTTTTCATTAACTGCGAAACAAATTTTTTTCCTTGAGCTGTTAATAATTTTTGTGGTACGCCATGTTTACAAATAATTTGGCTAACAAATGCTTTGGCAATCGTATCAGCTGATTGATCAAGTAGCGGAATAGCCTCTGGATATTTGGTAAAATAATCTTGGAAAGTCAATATATACCGATTACCAGTATCACTTGTGACAATGGCCGGATAATATCCATTGTTGTTATTTGGAGTGGCTTTGTTACTGTTTCGAATTTCTGCAATGGAACCGATTTTCTATTTGATGGCGTCTTTCTAGCCTTACATGATTTACAAACTTGTCTTCAGCGTCCTGTTTCTTATTTAAGTTTTACTAATGCTTTGATATCCAGCAAATGGAAGATCATGGTAATCATGAATAATTTTCTTTGCTAAATTTTTCGGTATTACTAATTTATTATGTTGTTCTGTTGTTAATTTTTCTTTGAATTCGTACATTTTATTCATAATTAATTTACAAAATTCGTCGGTTTCTTACTCGTTTTTTATTAATTCTTTATCCCAAATTGGTAAATATTATTCCGATGTTTCAATAGCATTGATAGTAATTCTACTTAAGAAAACCGCATTATTATGCTTTTGTCCTTGTTTATGTATGATTTCAATATCATATTCAGACAATAATAATGACCATATAATTAATCTTGACATTGGTTTTTATTAAGAGATTAACGATTTCAGAGGTCGATGATCAGTTACGACAGAACATTTTCGTCCATATAGATAAGAATTAAAATGTTTTATTTCTTTTTCAGTTACCGTATAATTCTTTACCGCAAAATTTAACTGACGACTTGCATAAGCAATAGGTTTTTCTGAATCACCGTACTTTTGACTCAAAATTGCACTTATCGCATAACCAGATACGTCAGTAGACAGAATAAATGGTTTTGAGATGTCTGTATACATTAATATAGAAGAATTACATAATTTATTTTTTAGACATTCGAAGGCCTATTGTTAATTTCACCTCAAACAAATTTTATATTTATCTTTGTCAATTTTGTTAAATGTATTGCTTCATAAAAAAAATCAGTGATAAATTTTCTGTAAAATCCTACTAGACCAATAAATGCTCTGGATTCTTTAATATTTGAAGGAACTGGATATGACTTTACAACACTGACTTTTTCTGGATCAGGCTCAACGCCTTAACGCCTAATATGGCTCAAATAATTAGTTTTCCCAGTTACAAATTTACATTTCGACGATTTGAGTTTTAAATTTGCATATTTTAATCTTTCAAATACTTCTTCCAACCGTTCTAAGTGTTCTTCAAAATTTTTACTAAAAACAATGTTGTTATCTAAATATACATGGCATTTTTCTCCAGTTATTCGTGACATAATAGAATACATAAGTCTTTGAAATGTAATTGGGGCATTTGCTAAGCCGAATGGCATTCTTACACATTCATAGTGTCCATCAGGTGTTGAAAATGCTATTTTTTCTCGATCATCTGGGTTAACGTCTACTTGCCAGTATCCACTTGCTAAGTCAAGAGTCGTGAATAATTTCGCATTACCTAATTGATCTAATGTTTCTTGTAAATTTGGTAAAGGGACATAATCTCTTTTCGTTATCGAATTTGAAGCTCGATAGTCTCCACATACACGAATTCTATTTTCGCCTTCTGCTACTTTCTTCGCTACCATTATAACAGGAGCTGAGCACGGGGACGATAATTCTTGTATTACCCCTTGTTCCAGCATTTCATTAATCTGATTTTTTAATTCTTCCCGTTGACTATATGTTATTCGATATGGGGGTTTTATTATAGGAGGTACATTTTCAGTAACAATTTGATGTTTAACTTGACGTGTGCATCCTAATTTACTCCCCTTTTCCATAAAAATTCCTTTATATTTTTCTAACCTTTTCAGTTTCAACTGTTCATTTTTTTGAAGTTGGTCTAGACTTATTTGAGACATTACATTTGTATTTTCTTCAATATTAAGTACGTTTATGTGTTGATTAATGTTATTATTTTCTGATATATCAATTATCTCACTATATGCAACTATGGTATACTTGGGAATTTTTACTGTTCGATTAGATACGTTTAAAATACAAATATTAATTTCAGCTGTTGCTTAACTAACAGATCTTGCAACTAGTACACCCGAAGTCAATATTTCAACAGGCTCTATTAAAATGTCAAAACCTTGTTTTCAAGTTCTTGAATTGCTGTGAAGACAAACTGACATCGTGGAGGAATGTCAACAGGCTGTTTCATTCGAACAGAGAAGCGGCCAACAACCACTTTCTCATCATCAAACACTTTCGGACGTGGTGAAGACGATGGTTGATTAATCCTTTCACACAGCTCTTTGTTTTTATTACCTTTTTCGTTTCCTGTTGCTATTTCATTGCAATGTCTTTTTTCTTTGTTTTTCTTCATATTTTTTCCTTTTCTTATTTTCTTGAGGTTTATTTTCAGGCTTCTTTTCAACTCTCTCTTCAGGTTTCCTTTCGGTCTTCTTTTCGATTTTCCCTTCAGTTTTTTCTTCGATCTTCTTTTCAATTTTCTCTTAAGGTTTCTCTTCGATTTTCTTTTCAATTTTCTGTTCAGGTTTCTTTTCGATCTTCTTTTCAATTTTCTCTTCAGGTTTTTCTTCGATCTTCTTTTCAAGTTTCTCTTCTAGTTTCTTTTTAGTCTTTTTTTCGATTTTCTCTTCTGGTTTCTTTTCAGACTTATTTTCAATTTTCTCTTCTATTTTAGTTTCGATCTTCTTTTCATTTTTATTCTCGTTATTTTCTTTTAATATACCTATATACTACAATTTCTATCGCATTATCTTCTATATTCTTTCTATTAAATTCTTTACTTGTGACCATCTTAGTCTATCTAACCCTGAACCAATCCAAGGTATTGCTAGCTTTGTAATATTATTACGTAAACAGTGTTTTCGGAGTTCGTGCAATGACTCATTTTGGGTTTATGATAATGAAGCTCTTTTGATACTAAGTAATATATAAATCTGAAATGATTTTCATTTCGTTCTTTCAGATATACTAAATTACCAACTCTTGGGTTTTTAGATCTCAATAAGTTTACATTATTAAACATTTTCTTAAACATGAGTATGAGTTGTCGTAGAGTCAGTTGTATTATCGTTAACAGCATTCCAAAATTCAAATAGTGCGTATAAAATATTTTATTATATCATCTTTGACATAGTTTAACTCAGTGATTAGTGTCATAGTGATAAATAATCAAAGTGTGCTCTAGTTTACACTGAATTTAAATTATTGTGGGCGTATTTGTAGTTCTTAAGGTCAAGTACAAACTTCTTCTCATAGTGTTCATTCACCTACAGAAGGTCAGATAATTTATTTATTTATCTTCAAATTATTTTTTGTATAATTACAATGGTTAACTTGTGCGCCATATGTAAAGCCAAAATAAATAATAGAACTAATCCAGGGTTGGATAGCGGGGACCCATGTTTAGAATCATACCACTATACTTGTGGCAAGGTTACAAATGATGAGAAAAAAGCATTACTTGCTATGCCAACCCTAAAGTGAACATGTAACTCTTGTAAGAATTGTGAAATAATTGGATTACCTAATAAACTTTCTACCACTGCTGCTCAATCAACAATGTCAGATATAATGAATTATTTGACATACAAGGAAATCCGTCGATTACGTTTGTAATAAACTTGATGATCAAGAACTTAAATTAAAAAGTAATAAATGAAAAATTAACCGTAGTTGATAAACTAGAAGCAGAGTGTGGCGTATTAAGAGCTAAAGTTGCAGAACTAGAGCAAAGATCACGTTTAAATAACTTAGAAATTGTTGACGTTCCCGAAAAGCAAAATGAAAACTTAATTAATGTAGTTAGCGATCTGGGAAATTTAGTCAACTGCCCTATTACTGAAAATGGCATTGATGCAGTCTACCGTGTTGCTCCATTTCATCATAATAGCAGCAAACCTGAGAGCATTATTGTGCGATTCACGTCCAGATTAAAGAGAGATAAATATATTGCCAGTGCGCGGTTGAATAAAAATATTAACACAAGTCAGTTAAACTTTTCTGAAAATAACAAAATATTTGTCAATGATCACCTAACTCCAGAAAAAAAAACTTCTCCTACAAATGTCAAAGCAAAATCTTACGAAAAAAAGTATAAATTTGTATGGGTAAAATCCTTTAAAATATTCGTGCGCAAAACAGACTCATCGCCAATAATAATCATTAATTCAGAAAAAGATCTCGTTAAAATAGTATAACTTAAATTACTTAATAGTGAATTCTGTGACTCCGACAAATATTTAATATATAGACGTGATCGAGTTGACCCCAATAAAAACTCAAGGTGGTGCTGTACTCATATTAGTGTCTAAAAAATTTAAATCAAAATTGGAAGTGACATTCAATTCAACTGCGAAGGATATTTGGGTTACAATCCATCTCTCTAATACCAAACTTTACGTGTGCATGTGTTTATATCGCGCCATCTTCTGTTCCAGATACCTACACAGATCATCTAAACAGACTTTGTGAAATAACTTCAAAATATCCCAACAATAACTTCTTAATAGCAGGCAACTACAATCTACCCCACATAGACTGGACCCCTAAACACAATTACTTTGAACCATTTAACACTATAAGAAACGACACATATTTCGAATTTATGAATACCATTAATCAATGTAATTTGTTTCAGGTTAATGGTCTCAAAAATAACAAAAACAAAATTTTAGATTTTGTACTATGTTCCAAAGTTTGTAATGTTAACTTGAGCCTTTCGCCCATAAGTACAGTAGACAAATATCATCCACCACTTGAAATTACGTATGAATTACAAAATTATAAACCACTTTCTTGTGATAACATTAGCAAATATAATTTTTATGATTGTAATTACGGGGATTTAATTTATAAATTATCAAATATTAAATGGCATGAGAAACTTAGTGATTCTGATATAAATGTAAATATAGAACGTTTTTACAGTATTTTGTATACTTGAATGAACGAATTTGTTCCAGTAAAAATAATAAATAAAAGTAGTCACCCGAGATGGTTTACTAGATCATTGATTAAGTTAATCAAAGAGAAACGTAAATATCATCGTAAATGGAAAACTTACGGAAATCTTTCAGACTACTGTACGTTTTCTAAATTACGATATGATATAAAAAGTAAAATGAAAGACGATTTCAAAATCTATACAAACACAATTGAAAAAAATATTAAAAAAGATCCCAAAACATTTTGGAGTTAGGCAAAGACTCTGAAAAAAATGCAGGAATACCCAATATTGTTTACTATAATGAGCTCGAAGCTAAAAATAGTTCTGAAATATGTAATCTTTTTGCAAAATTTTTTGAATCAGTTTTTATTGAAAATAATAACACTATAACAAATATTGAGAATTACAATCCAACTCACATAAATTTAAGTAATATAAATTTAAATTATAATGATATTTTTGAGTATTTGCAAAAAATTAATGTAAATAAGGGCTGTGGACCAGATCGAATACCTGCTAAATTTATAAAAACATACTCGGCCTATATAACTGAACCATTATATATTTTATTTAATCAATCGCTACGAACAACTACCTTTCCAGATAAATGGAAACTATCATTCATTAGGCCTATTCACAAATCAGAAGATATTAATAATGTTACTAACTATAGACCCATCTCAATATTATCAACGTTTGGACAAATTTTCGAGGCCTTGGTAACTAACAAACTCAGAATGTCTTTAGAGAGTGTAATAATTGAAGAGCAACATAGTTTCTGCTCGGGAAAATCTGTCAGTTCAAATGTAATTCCATTTACAAAATTTCTTAGCTCACATATAGACAAAAAATTGCAAATTGATGTAATATATACGGACTTCAGTAAAACCTTTGATCGGGTCCACCATCCCACTCTAATTCATAAGCTTCAGTTATTGGGTATCCATGGCTCATTATTAAGATGGATTCAGTCTTACATATCTAACAGAACACAGTTAGTATCCTGCAACGGATTTAAATCACGTTTAATATACATAACATCTGGTGTTCCTCAAGGGTCACACCTTGGACCCTTTTTATTTAACCTGTTTATTAACGACATCAAATCATGTTTTAAGAATTCTTTTATTTTATACGCCGACGACTTAAAATTTTATAACATTATTAGAACAGAATCTGATTCCGTGAAGTTGTAAAATGATTTAAATGAGTTACAAAAATATTGTACTAATAACTATCCATCTCTTAATGTTTCAAAATGTCATGTAGTAAATTTTACAAGCAGATTCATTTAATTTCCCACATAATAATTGTGATGTAGTTTTAGAGAACAAAGATGTTACCAAAGATTTAGGTATTACATATGATGGTAATATTGAATTTTAATCCTCACACTGAAACGATAGTAAAATAATCATTCAAGTCGTTAGGATTCATAATACGAAGCTGCAAACACTTTAGTGATTCAAATACCTTAATATATTTATTTAATTCACCAGTTCGTTCCAATTTGGAATATATTTCCACAATTTGGAATCCAAAGTATACTAAAAATATAAAATTAATTGAAAGTGTACAAAAAAATGTATACATTTTAAGTAAAAAATTATTCGAATTATTTAATGAGACTGAAATATTTCAATATGACTTCCTTAGAAAATAGAAGAACACTCAATGACATGCTCACTCTGCATAAAATATTTAATAATCAATTGTTTTCGATTAGTATCATTCCTTATTTCAACATTTACACCTCAAACAGAAACACACGATCAGATAATTTATTTCAAGTACCATTTTGTAATACTAATAACCATATTAACTCTCCAGTAAATAGAATAATGAATACATACAACCGTAGATTTTGTGACCTTGATATATTTCACGTCTCATTAAAACAATTTAAATATGCTGTTATGAATGTATTAGAATAAGTAGTAGGTATAAACCTATCTTCTTTATCTTATACATTGTTTATTATAAATGCATGTAATTAAGCTGTGTGAACCTATTATTGGTATTTTTGTACTATTGGTTTACCTTATATATAAATAAATAAATAAATTACTGATATTCCTCGATTCAATTTCAAGTTTTGTGAAACACAATGTACGAGAGAATAATCACCTGGCCCAAAAAACAAATCTCCATGTATTTCTTTTAACTTGCATGTCTGACTTTTCCCTCTATCTTACTTCATATTTTTCCGTTTCATTATTGCTTCTGCGTTTATAAAAAAGAACAAATTATTGTAACAGTTAATATTTGGCAAAGCAAAATTTCTTAATTTGTTTTGTTTGACATTTATTTGCAAAGGACAGAGCTTTTGAATTTAAATCTGGCGTAGATAATTATTGCTTGGAAATGTATTAGGTCTCCTAGGGTCTGTTCGTTGTTGATCATTCTATACTGCTGAACAATTTGTACTAATGTGTCTAGGATTATTACATTTATAACAAATTATTGGTTTCGTATCATAATTATTTTCAAAATTCGTAGGTTATTTTTACTGCGGTTTCCTTACCGTAGTGTACGGTATTTGGATCATTAGACCTGGCACCCCGTAATATACTCTCTCTATTTAGGACTTGTATACAGCTGTCGCCGTTTGCCGTCCAACCGGACTCACCGAGCCGCAGTGTTTTAGCACTGCCGTACTGCCGGTTGGATTTCAGCCATTGCTACATTTATTTAAGATGTATAAGTGGCCAGCTTATTGCATCCGAGTGTAATAAACATAAGTAGCAGTATTTATTTTTTTGACAAATCACACATTATCGGTTGACCACACAACTTAAACTACAGACAGGTCACATACTCATTTCGATAGATGTCATATCCTTGTTCACCAACATTCCGCTCAAATTGGTCTTAGAAGCAATAAAGGATAAATGGAATATAATCTCCCAAAGAACAGAGATACCCTGGAAAGAATTCTCTGAATTAGTTACCTTTTGTTTGGAAGGGAGTTTTTTTAAATACAACAATACTTACTACAGGCAAGTTTGGAGTATTGCTATGGGTTCATCACTTAGTCCGATTGTGGCTAATCTGGTTATGAACAAGCTACTGAAAACAGTAATTCCATTATTGGGGTTTAATGTCACTTTTATAAAGAAATATGTAGACGACCTTATTCTGGCAATACCACAAGACCAAATAGATGAAACTCTCACCATCTTCAACAGCTACAATCAAAATCTACAATTTACAGTTGAAGTAGAACAGAATGGTGCCATCCCTTTTTTAGATATGACATTAATAAGACATGAAAATGGCACAATTAGCACAAAATGGTATAAAAAAATCGACAGCTTCTTCTAGATACCTCAACTATAAATCCAGACACCCTAAAAATCAACTTATTAATAATGCAACAAATCTCATTTTTAGAGCTCTTCACCTAACCTCTAAACAATATCATGACGCCACACTACAACATGTAAAACAACTATTACGTATAAATAACTATTTAACAGGTCTTGTTAATAATTTAATTCATGATATAAAAAACAAAAACAATAATAATAGCAGAAATAATGAGAATAATGGGGCCAGTGTAACGGATGATAAAAATAAACAAAATAAAGTTAAAAGCTATTACTCCTTAACATACATAGATAGCACTGCCATGCAGCTAAGCTAAAATTAGGGTACCTTTATAACCAGGGTATGGCCATGCCGTGGCTCACGTTTCTTCCGCCATTACCGGCCCGTCTGTTATATGTGTTGTTCTTGCGCAAATTATTATGTATTTTCGTAGCTACTTGTTTTATTTTAATGAAAAACACATTTAATTATCATTTTAATATGTATTTAAAATGTAAGTAATATATTTTATTTTATTTACTTGTGTAGTTTGTTAAGATACCCACCACGATTACTGACATATTGAAAACAACTATAAATTACCAATATTAAGCACAATCATTTAAATTTTTAAAAGAAGTTTAGAATATACAATTATGTCAATAAGAACTACATATATTAAATTAGATGTGATAATAACAACCCATGTCATATATTCTACATAACCTCTAAATGTATGTCAATAATAATTGTGTATCTTTTAAATTAATTCATTTTTATTACCTTTATAAATTCACAGTATGATAATTTAATATTCTTTTATAATATAATATCACATTTATTACAAATAAATATGGAAATTAATTACCGATAATGGCAGTGATCTTGGCCCATGGCCATACCCTGGTTATAAAGGTACCCTAGCTAAAATGTCCTTTTTCTAACGCGCTAAATGTTAATATAGGCTTTAAACAAATAAAAACTGTCTGAACCCTCTTCAGTAAACTTAAGGCAGACATAGATATAAACAACAGGACGCATGTCGTGTAGAAAATAGCATGCAACGACTGTCCGGCGCAGTACACAGGACAAACTAAGCGTTACTTAAACACACGGATGAATGAACAGAAGAGAAATTGTAACAATAAGAACACAATCAATGGAAAATGCGCTTTAGTTAGTCATGTCCAATCACTTGACCATACATTTAATTTTGACGAAGTAAAAATTATAGACACGGAATATAATCTACACAGAAGACTTACACTAGAAATGCTGCACATTAATAATGATCCCAATAACATTAATTTAAAAACAGACAGTGCTAATATTAGTAAAATTTATACAAATATATTAAAATTTAATAATAAAAATCAAAAGACTTAACAATAATAAAAATAGCACTACAAACCAATCTCACAAATTAGATATAGGTGATACAATCCAAACTAAAATTCGCGGGATAATTGTTTTTACTTAAAATTAGTAAGAATAAGAAGAATTAAATGACACAAAATGGTATAAAAAAATCGACAGCTTCTTCTAGATACCTCAACTATAAATCCAGACACCCTAAAAATCAACTTATTAATAATGCAACAAATCTCATTTTTAGAGCTCTTCACCTAACCTCTAAACAATATCATGACGCCACACTACAACATGTAAAACAACTATTACGTATAAATAACTATTTAACAGGTCTTGTTAATAATTTAATTCATGATATAAAAAACAAAAACAATAATAATAGCAGAAATAATGAGAATAATGGGGCCAGTGTAACGGATGATAAAAATAAACAAAATAAAGTTAAAAGCTATTACTCCTTAACATACATAGATAGCACTGCCATGCAGCTAAGCTAAAATTAGGGTACCTTTATAACCAGGGTATGGCCATGCCGTGGCTCACGTTTCGTCCGCCATTACCGGCCCGTCTGTTATATGTGTTGTTCTTGCGCAAATTATTATGTATTTTCGTAGCTACTTGTTTTATTTTAATGAAAAACACATTTAATTATCATTTTAATATGTATTTAAAGTGTAAGTAATATATTTTATTTTATTTACTTGTGTAGTTTGTTAAGATACCCACCACGATTACTGACATATTGAAAACAACTATAAATTACCAATATTAAGCACAATCATTTAAATTTTTAAAAGAAGTTTAGAATATACAATTATGTCAATAAGAACTACATATATTAAATTAGATGTGATAATAACAACCCATGTCATATATTCTACATAACCTCTAAATGTATGTCAATAATAATTGTGTATCTTTTAAATTAATTCATTTTTATTACCTTTATAAATTCACAGTATGATAATTTAATATTCTTTTATAATATAATATCATACCGATAATGGCAGTGATCTTGGCCCATGGCCATACCCTGGTTATAAAGGTACCCTAGCTAAAATGTCCTTTTTCTAACGCGCTAAATGTTAATATAGGCTTTAAACAAATAAAAACTGTCTGAACCCTCTTCAGTAAACTTAAGGCAGACATAGATATAAACAACAGGACGCATGTCGTGTAGAAAATAGCATGCAACGACTGTCCGGCGCAGTACACAGGACAAACTAAGCGTTACTTAAACACACGGATGAATGAACAGAAGAGAAATTGTAACAATAAGAACACAATCAATGGAAAATGCGCTTTAGTTAGTCATGTCCAATCACTTGACCATACATTTAATTTTGACGAAGTAAAAATTATAGACACGGAATATAATCTACACAGAAGACTTACACTAGAAATGCTGCACATTAATAATGATCCCAATAACATTAATTTAAAAACAGACAGTGCTAATATTAGTAAAATTTATACAAATATATTAAAATTTAATAATAAAAATCAAAAGACTTAACAATAATAAAAATAGCACTACAAACCAATCTCACAAATTAGATATAGGTGATACAATCCAAACTAAAATTCGCGGGATAATTGTTTTTACTTAAAATTAGTAAGAATAAGAAGAATTAAATGACTTAAGATTTGGCGGTTTATGTGTGACCTTCGCAACATAGGTACTTGCCACAACATTAGTTTTTTCGTAGGGTGTAGAAATAATAAAACACGTTATCCTTAAAATATTTTATTTTCAAAAATAATCTCACGACATATGATTCAAAATGAACATTATCATTCATTTTTATTAATTATGACAACCATTGTACATGTATTTCCATGTTATTTATTTATATATATATATATATATATATATATATATATATATATATATATATATTTCAATGTTATCAGTATAAAACACATTTTCACGTAAGTAATTATTATAAAAAAAACCTCATTGTCTTTACATATTTATATTATTTCTGTAATAATTTTGTAGCTCCTGATGAAGGCACATGTGGTGCCGAAACTAGTAGAGGCCGAAAATAAATAATTTTTAACCACTGACTAAATTCCAGAAGTTTTCCTTTAAACATACTAACAATAATTTCGGAAATTAACTGCAATATACTAAGATTAATTTCCGCTTTCGTAGCCAGTTCTAGAATTTCGCAAAATTTATAATTTGGATATTTCGATATGTCCATGATAATTAATTTTAAAATGTCTTCTGATATTTCTTTTTGAAATTGATGTATTAGACCTCGATTGTGCCTTTTTTCAATAAATTCTTTCTCTTTATCGTCAACTTTTTCGTTATAACTTAAATTTTCCTCCAATAATTCTGTACCTACTATTTTTAACCTTGTGGCATAATGATCCACACTTTCTTTTGGATTTTGGATAAATTTACTTAAATCTACTTAACCATGACCTGGTATAATTTTTCGATCATATTTTTTAATTATAAAGTATTTTTAAAAATTGTAAAAGGGACATCGTCGATATTTAATTGTGCCTCTGTTTCAAGATAGCGGAATGCATTACCCGTAAATTATATTTTGCAATAGCTATTGTTTAAGCTTCTGCCCATGAATCTATTTGAGCTCTTAGCGAAATTTTTGGAAAAAAATTCTTTTATGTTTTCATGAGGTTTCCCGGAAAATTGCGGAGTTCCTACTAAGGATTGACCAGTTGTTCTTGCAGGAATAAATGTAGTCGTCGATGTTGGCCTCGTAGGGCTCATGGTTGTTGTAGTCTGAGTATCGTTCGACAATGTTAAAAAAATTAATTTTCTTTGAAAAAAAAATACTAGTGAAAATACAATATATTTGAATACTAATTTTAAATAAAATAATATTAAATTACGCACAATAAATTCTTTACACTGGACGACCACCCGGTATATACAACCTCAGCAATTGAAATTTTTATTATCATTTCAATTAAGACAACAAACTAACTCTCAACGCTTCATCTGTAGCCGATGAGACATGCCCTAAATGCGTATTTACTATTAATATGTAAAATTGCGCAGCAATAAATTATAAAGCATTTCTTAATTAATTTTTCCGTAAATATATAGTTTTTTTCTTTTATTGTATGGAAACGTGCAATTCAAATTTCAAAATATCAAATTAATATCCCAATAGCTGCCACCAAATTTAGCAACTCAATATTTTATACTGTTACTTAGGACGACTAGATACAGCACTATATAAATTCAGAGGGAAGGGTCGGGTGGAAAGGGGTCCACTCTAATTGCGGTAAAAAGCGGAGCTAAGCAATGAATAACTCAGGTAGTGGGAGACGACAGACTACAGGGGGACAATACACGAGACGACAGACTACAGGGGGACAATACACGGACTGAATTTTATTTCACTGCAGCTCCAGCATATACCGAAGAGGAATAGAATAAGGTGATAACAAAACATGGTTTAGTTATCAGTTGTCACCTTAAAATTAAATTTAAATGTTAAAATATTATTTAATTATTTTTTATTTTGTAGATGTGAGTTGGTTACATGGCATTTGAGTATTAAAATTTTAAATTTTTGCCTTAATTTTTATTAATTATGTTATAAACTTCGTCAATTTTGAATTACATTTTAAAATATAAAAATTGTATAATTCAAAATACAACACAGTTAATCCGAAAATAAAATAAAAACAGGTGAATAAACCTTATGTAAATTAAAATATTTCTAAATGAGGTATTCCAGCATTGCAAAGAAATAATACACTTGAATAATTATAAGGTAGCATATGGACGTTAAATTAAAGTTGTTAATAAAAAGAAAATGATGAAAAATTACTTTGTTGTAATAAAACTGCTTAATTATTGTAAACATGACGTCATATTCCCATGGAAGGCCCTGAGCCTTCTAACTGGTTATTTTCGTAAAATTTTGGATGAATTCGGGTGAACAAGACCTATTATTCATTGTTTTTTTTTTAATTCAATTTAAGAACTAGCAACACTAATCCTAATAACATTGTCAAAATATTTTATGATATAGATTGAAATAATATGTATTTATTTTATTTATTTGAACATTTTTCTTTATTTCTGTATTCATTACTAATTAATTTGACATGGGAAAGTACATTTAATAAAAATAAATGAAATATATGTCTAATGCAGACAATGCAGATACCCCTAAAATTAACTGTTTGGGAAGCACAAAGCAATTCAGGATTATGACGTCACAAAAAGCTGTGGCATTTTGTTTTAGACATTCGAATAACATAACCGTATGAACAGAAAAAATACGTGTAATTTTATAATTTAGTCTAAAGCTTAAAACTTTAAACGTTTTTGCATAACTACGTCCGTTTGGTATTGAAATGGCTCAGAAACACGTTATAAAGTTTACTTTTATTGTAAATATATACAAACAGGTCTATTATTGTATCAGGATACGGATTTCATTCCAATATACTTTTTTTATAATAGATGTTATCGCCGTCTGCTATAATTTTTGTGTATTTTCTCCATGTATGCTTATGCTCTTTGCAAATCCTTCAACTAATATTAATGCTTCTATACTTGCGGATGAGCTTTCAAAAATTTTAATACATATATGATTAGGAGTGTCTTTATTATTTCTTTCAGAATTAGAGAATTAATAGAAAAATGTTATAAATAAAAAATATTCTTGCAAAATGTAGTACCAATTATGTATAAATACATTATTGTTGCGTAACCTACATATTTCGTTATAATCGAGAATTATTGCAATCCTTCGCTGAAAATTTTGTTATATGCGACCTTTCGCTATAAACGGGTTCGTTATAAAAAATCGCAAATAAGATTTATATTCAGGGAAAATATTTTTGTTCATTATATGCGAGCTTTTTCATATCTTGGCTACGTTATATCCGAGTTAATCTGTATTTATGTTTTTATTATTCCTCACACACTTCACTGCTAATTTGATAAACGTTACATTATGTGATAAATAAACTGATCTTGGTAATTAAAAACTACGATAACAATACCTAGACACAAATGTGTTTCATATTAGTTACTATTATTAATACTGAACATAAATATACAGAATATTGTATCGAATACAACCCTGAATTGGGGGCGGAGCTTAAATGGAATTCGAATATTTAACATTAGAGGCGCAACTGCTTGAACCTATTTTTACGTCGACAATGCTTTTTCTTTTCACCTTAAAATCGTATCTATTTATGAAAATATTTTTATAATTCTTTTTTTATTTTATAGAGGTTGATTGATTGTATGACATTTCAGTGTTGAAATTTTAATATTTTATGTACAACATTCTTAAATGTATTACAAAGTTGGCAAAGTTAGCAAAGTTCAGAACGCTATTAACATAAAATAGAGCAAATATTTAATATTTCAATACTGAAATGTCATACAATCAGTCTCTCTCTATAAAATAAAAAAAGAAATATAAAAATATTTTAATAAATGGATCCGATTTTAAGGTGAAAACAAATCCCGATTTCGCCCTCCCCTTCCCCCAGTAGCCATTCCTTTTAAACTATTATCAAAAATAACCAACTTGGTAGCACGGATAGAACTCTATTTTTCAACTAAAAATGAATTTATTTCCAATTAATTAAATTAAATACGAATTTTAACTTTAATAAAATATAATTAAAACTTAGAAAACTGTATAAAAACTATTAGAATCAAATCGTATTAACTTTTACATCAATTTTGATTGGTTACATAGATATTACAAATATTGCAACTGTAACTATTTTAATAATTAATTAATTATTATAACTGCTATCACGCAATAATACAATATCGAAAGTAATAGTAAATAAATATACAAAAAACCAACCTTGAGTAGTTTCTAGAAGTGAAAGATGTCTACCTGGGGCAAAGGGATTCGGTTTCACTTATATATAATTTCTTCTTATGAAACTTTAACTTCTGAAGACTCTCTTATTAAACTTAGCCCTGTCCCAACCAAATGAGTCTTGAAGACTAACTGCGTCCGGTGAACTCGTGAATATGAGATGCGTCGCGTTTTGTTTAGATAAGTACAGTCGTACAATTAAATATTAAATATGAAATACTTCATCATTTACATTCATTACATTAGATATCCTTAGATATCCTTGACAACGAAAGAGTACATATTTATTTCAACACAAAAATATCAAATGTTTCAAGTGTCAGTTCAATTTATAATTTTGTGTAATAAATTTATATCTATTTAATCGAAAACATGTCTCAGAAATACAAGCAAACTTCCATATTTTATTACCGCATCGCGTACCTAAAACACTTAACGTATTGGTTTCCATGGTGCTAAACAACAACTTAAACACAACTTGATAAGCTCGGTTTTGATCGTATTGGGCACAATGTAAAAGTAGCAACCACTTTATTAATTTTTCAACATACGCACCCGGTTTTAGGGACCAACGATGGTTAAAATTTCTATTACTTCTGTAATCACAAGTGTCGTGCCATTGTATCGTATAATATCCTTCGGTGATATCGTTACTTATTAATTATTTATAAAGTTTATTATAAAAATAGCTTAAAATATATAAATTTAGATGGTATTATGTCGTCTTGTTTTATAGAATATATAATTATTTCCATCCACTTACAATGTAATAAGGAGACAGATCTAGTACTTCATGTTTAAAAAGTGATGGTGGTGGAGCGTTTATTGCGGTTCGCTCTTGTTTAAATTATATTGATTGACCTGAATGGAATAGTGATGCCGAAGACCTCTGGATTTCGTTAATTAACAATAATAACAATAAACAATATTTGCATGTTTGTTGTGTTCATTTAGCACCAGACGATCGTGTGTCAATGTCTAATTTTCTCAGTAAACTATCAGATATTTTAGACTCAGTACCTAATGATAATTTTTTGATTATTGGTGATTTTAATTTACTCCATTTGAAATGGGTCCCTAATGCTCTTAAGCCTTTAATACTTATACTTTGTCTTCATCGAATTTTGTTGATTGTATTTCATATTGTAATATTTATCAGATTAATGATGTCCGTAATGCAAACAATTGAATTTTAGATTTGGTTATTACCAACTTCAAAAATATTGAAGTTTTATCATCTCAATCACCATTAAGTAAAGCAGATGCTCATTTTCTTATATAAATCAGCTGATTACTATAGAGAATCAAAAACGACTTGAAATTAATTGGGACCAACTTTTTAATGGTTTAGATATTGACATTTCTTCTATTCACGGGTGTTTAGAAGTTTGTTTAATACACAATTTGACGATTTTGCTACCCAAAATTTAATTTTCTTTTTTTAAAAATTGTACTATTGCGAATTTATTAATAATAAATATGTTTTCTGTTGATTGTTTATTAATTACAGTGTCTGCAAGATAGCAAGCAACAGCCGATAATTTTTGTGCCGTGTGAAACAAACTTAAATCAGACAGCAGAGGGCAGCAACGATCAGACCATTGGCGGGTAATCAAATATCTATCAAATTTTTAAAGATTTTTAACTCAAAAACAAGATTTAGAAAAAAAATTATTAAGAAATATTGATTCTCTCGTCGAGTTACATTAGAATAATAGGGAAACAATCTAGAAGTAAAAATCAATCACAAATTCTTATAATAATAAAATCAAATGAAATGTCAAATCTGTCAGATATGTTAGAAACATCAAACATAAATAATTGTCAATATATAATTTTCTAAGTAAAATATCAGATATTGTAGACTTAGTACCTAATGATATTTTTTTTTGATTATTAGTGATTTTAATTTACCCCATTTGCAATGGGTCCCTAATAATAAAATGCTGTTAAGTCTTTAAATACTTATAATTTGTCTTCATCGAATTTTGTTCATTGTATTGCATATTATAATATTTATCGGATTAATCATGTCAATAATGCAAACAACAGAATTTTAGATTTGGTTATTTCCACCTTCGATAATATTGAAATTTTATCATCTCAATCACCCTGAAGTAAAGAAGATCGTCTAATTGAGATCTAACTTAGATTTGATAGTTTACCTCCGATGACAAGTTGCCATCGTAAAATTTTCTTACATAAATCAGCTGATTACTATACAATTAATCAAAAACTACTTGAAATTAATTAGCACCAACTTTTTAATGGTTAGATATTGACAGCATGGTAAATGAATTTTATAATATATTGTATACTATTATAAATAACTATGTTCCAGTAAAATATAATTTTCATGGTTCGTATCCTGTTTGGTATACTGGACGACTTATTAAGTTTATTAAAGAAAAAAGTAAAGCACATGCCAAATATAAACAGTACAAATCGGAAGTGCACTACAAAAAATTTTCAGTGTTAAGAACAGCTGTAAAATTTGAAATTAGAAAATGTTACGACATTAACATTAAGAGTATGGAAAATTCTATACCGCATAATACTAAAAAATTCTGGTCATATGTTTCTTCTTAAAAATGTTCAAACAGGATACCTAACACGATGTGCTATGAAAATTCAACAGCGAGTAATGGACGTGATATTTCTAGTTTGTTGTCTGACTATTTCAAATCCGTATTCATTGAAGAAAATAGTAAAAATAATAATTACAATCAATCGCCCGAATACAAAAGATTTTATTGGAACCAATATATCTTTAAATGAGTTCGAGGTTCTAGATATTTTATTACTGCTCGATGTAAATAAAAGTGCTGGACCACACGATATCCCTATTGTATTTATTAAAAACTGCCCCTATTCTCTCTATTATCCTCTCATGTTAATTTTTAATAAATTATTAGATGCAGGTTATTTTGTCCCAATGAATAAAAGAAATCTTATGTTGTCCCAGTCTTTAAAGATGGTACTAAAACTCAAATGATAAATTATAGACCGATCTCAAAACTAGACATCTTCGAAAAAGTATTTGAAAAACTAGTAAATAAAATTTTATCTTCTTTAGTACAAAGCTTATCCCTCAGCAACATGGTTTTTATGCAGGTAGATCTGTAGAAACGAATCTTCTTACATACAGCGAATATATACTGAAGTCCATGAATGGACGTAGTCAGGTTGATTACATATACACCGATTTCATTAAAACATTTGTTAAATTAATCACAATTTGCTCTTAAAAAAAACTTTCTGATTTCGGTGTGTGCGGAAGTCTCTTCGACTGGTTTAGGTCCTATTTAAAAGAAAGAAGTTAGCGGGTTACAATAAATGGTTTTCTGTCAAACGAAATTAAAATTCCATAAGGAGTTCCTCAGGGATCTCTTTCGGGACCATTTATGTTTAATATTTTTATTAATAATATTTCTCATTGTTTCAAATTTTGCAAGTTTTTTTTATTTGCTGATGATCTAAAAATGTTTCATTCTGTTAAAGATACCATGGATTTCTCAGAAATACAACAAGATCTTAATCGTTTTCAGCTAAATACTAAAAATAACACAATATATATATATATATATATATATATATATATATATATATATATATATATATATATAATAATAATAATAATAATACTTTAATAATAATAATACTTTATTTTTCGTGATGTACAGTAATACATATGAAAATTGTCAAAGAAATGCAAGTAAATATTATATTAGGTCAGATTGATAAATATTCGTCCAAGTTATAAAAACATTTTTCAATGAGAAAATTTTTAAACTTAATTTTAAAATTTGTGATATTTTCACATGATTTGATGGTAAGTGGTATTTTGTTGAAAATGTCCACGCCCATGATATCCGGCGAATTCCGAGCACATTTGTACCTGGTTAGAGGTTTACGCAACTTTTCCTTGTTTCTAGTACTAATATTAGAGATATTGAAATTTGAATCAAATTTATCTTTATATATATATATATATATATATATATATATATATATATATATATATATATATATATATATATAAATTGTCAAATACATTTTTCGTGAAATAGGCATAATGATGCAATTACACCTGTATCAGAAGTTAAAGATTTGAGACTAATCATAGATAAAAAAATTATTCTTGGCCTTTATGTCGATTCTATAACGAAATAGTTAGATTTTCTAATTAGAACACCCGAAACTTCAAAAGCCCAAATACTTTAAAAATCTCATATTTCACCTTGGCACGTAGCCAGTTAGAATTCGCAACAGTTTGTTGGTCTCCCCAGTATACAATCTACATCAAACGAATTCAGTGTATTCAGGAGAAATTTGTTGAATTTATGAATTACAAGTTTCCCAATTATAAATGTAATTTATTATCTCTGGAAAAACGGCGCATTGCAATTGATTTAACATTTTTATACAAGTTAAGTAATAATAAAATAGATTGTGCTAATAAGTTGTCTTGGTCTCCGTGTGCCAGTATATACTACACGAGCATCTAAACTTTTTTATATTGGTTTTAACAGGATTAACGCTGCTTTTAATTCTGTTATGAATCGACTGCCATTTTTATTTAACAAATACATTGTTAATAACTCAATTGATATTTTCAGTCTTAATATGGCAATATTCCGAAATCAAATTGCCAATAATATCACTTTTATTAATTAATTTTACTTGTTTGCATGGAGATAGCTGTAAAAAAACTTAAAACTTTTACGTGTATTCATTTGATTTTGTTTTTGTCTTGCCATTCTGTTATTGGGTTTGTTCTGTTGAATGGCCGAAATAAAATAAATAAATAAATGATGAAAAACAAAACGAACGTCTGCTGAAACTTTTTGAGGAAGTAAAATCCCTATTAAAGTTTTCTCGACTTATGAACCCTGCTGCCCACCACGGCATATTACCCATTGTTGGGTGTGTCAATCTGCTTTGTACACCGACATCGGTAATGATGATTACATATTATATAACTATTAACCTTGCTTTATTGTTATTTACAATTATTACCCCAAAACAATGTTTAATTTTATCCTTTTATTTGTTTTATAGCAATGGTAACCAATAAAAAAATATTTTATAGATTTAAAAAGAATGTAACTATTAATAAAACTCTACTAAAAACTCAAACATAATTTACAGTTAATTTATAATCCTTTGACAATTATTACTAGGGCTTATTTTGTCGATAAGATGGGCCCGCCAACAGGTTTATATGAATTTCAAACTGACAATAACTCAATGTGTATTTATCATTATAATAAGTATCAAGTAAAGGTGATTCGAACAGGGATCTTTCAAATTTTGCCTAATAGGGAAGTTGATTTCTCATTGAAATTGAAGTGGAATAAACAAAAACACACACAACCAGGACTTTGAAGAGCAATTAAAACAAATTGTACAGAGTCTCTTTCATAACAGGTTAACAAGATTTGGTCCAAAGTTCTGAAAAGAAAAAATAAAATAACTTTGTAGGTGATATTAACTGATAAATTATTGTGATTACGGAAGTTCTGCTTTAAAAACACAAACATATCTGTATCAAAGAAAGGTGCAAAAGGATAAAAAAGAAAATTGGAGAACTAATATAACTTAAGAAGACAATATTTTCTATTAATCTCTGTTCATTGATAAATATTAATAACCCGTGCCAACTGACCCGAAGGTCGATTTTAGTGGCAACCACTGCGTATAAATACTATAAGTAGGACAACTCCCTAATTTTTGATGACATATTGGTGTTAGCAATATGTAGGCCGTAATTCCCACGTTACATTTAACGCCATAATAACATAACTTCTTAAATGTCACCATTTAATCCGGATATAGGTAAGAGTAATGATGTGCAATTTTCGGAAAGTTATATATTTGAAATTTTCACTGAAAAATTTATTGAAAATTTCACACAAGATTTCACTGTTAATTTCAATGAAAGTTTCATATATAAATTTCATTGAAACTTTCAATTAAACTTTCATTTAAATTTCAAAAAACTTAAAATTTGTCAGTTGAATTTGAAATATTTCATTCTCAAATTAACTAAATTGAAAATAAATAAAGAAAACAAAACTTTCCAAACAAAATAAAAATTTATTATTAAAAATGTATTTAAAATAGAAAGTATTTTATTGTCTTTTGTATTTATTTCATTGAAATATCGCCAAATTCTACCTTTAATTTCCACCAATCTTAAACTGTATTGAATCCTGAATTTTATATTCGAGAAACATACAAGTTCCAGCATGTAGTTTAACCAAACATAACTTGCACGACGCATGCGCAGTGTAGCTTATGAAAGTTTCATGAATTTAATGATTGAAACTTTCCTTTGTGAAATTTTTCAATTGAAACTTTCAATATGAAACTTTCAAATCGCACGTCACTAGGTAAGAGTATTTTTTGCCTCAAGGCTACATCTCATTTAGTGAATATGTCACTCTGGTGATCCCTTTCAGCGCGGGCTATAGTATATGTTTTAATTTTTAATTTTTGCCGCCCTTCTGATGCGAATGATGCTCATTCTGATAGGCTGCCTGGAATATAATCCCAATAAATAAAATTTTACGATATTGTGGTATACGTCATTTCTACTAAATTTTTACCTCCTCTATCAATTCATGTACTCAGTTTTGATCAAAAGTCGACACAGCCAATGTTATTTTGTTTTGAAAAGTAGTCGTTTTTCTAAAACTAAACATAAGTAAATGCGTTTTAGCAAAACTCAACAAAAGTAATATATGTGCATACATATATAATTACGATTCGCCGAAACATTTTTATTTTTTATTTACTAGGAGTTACGAGGCCCTATGCTAATAACGTGTTGCCGTTTTCTTTTACTTCTCGAATTATGGACCAAAATTTAGATGAGGAATACATGAGTACTATTCTAGAAACAATTACTACGTTTACATGCAGTTTTGAAAATGGTTTCAGTTTTCAGTCAAAATTATGCAAAACTGTTTACATGCAGTTTTCAAAACAACTTTAAAAATTCATTTGAAATCAGTTTCAGCGCATGCGCATTTAGCTGATGTAAGTGACAGATCCTCTTCACTCCAAATACTTCGTTTTGCTATTATTCTAATTATTTTTTATACTTCGTACCACTACGCACTAAAACTACACAACTGTCAGTACATTTGAAGGTTAGTAACACAAAGCGACAAAATCGTTATGCTCTGTACGCATGCGCAGTATCGAAACTGAATTTTAAGTGTTTACATGAGTAGTTTTGGAACTAGTTTTCAAGTCCAACCCATGAATTTGAGTTTTGGTTTGAGATAATTCAAAACCGTTTTGACACTGTATACATGGCGTTTTCAAAACTAAAAACGTTTTAAAAACGGTTTCAAAACTGCATGTAAACTCAGTAAATATAAGATCATAAAATACAAGTACGAGTAGTAAACCAAAACAACGAAGTGCAGCGATATACTATTATTTTAGACTTAAAAAATCTGATGTGGCCAGCACATTACCTTCCGTCAGTTCTATGTATTTTGTACAAATTTCATACAGAAAGTTCCTTGCTAAAGATTATATTTCTTGTACTTTACCTTCCGGCAGTTGCACGTATTTTATGCAAATTCCATACAGAAAATATATAGCAAAAGATCCTATATAGTTCCAGTAAAATTATACGACAAACACTATGTCAATTTCACTTGACATTGACATCTTTCAATCAAAATTTTCTTAATATAGTAGCTGTTTCCATAGCTATGGCTACTTTATGAAATTTAATTTCTATATAATTTTTTAACTCTATATCCATTTAATATTAAGTATAAAATGTAGTCAAATCGTATAGAGAATAAAATATTCTTTAATATTTATACTAACATTAAACGTGAAAAAATGATATTTAACATAGTTTTTTCAAGAAATACTGTTAAAATCTTCAAATGAAGGTACTTCCAGTTGTCCAATTCTAACCAAAATCTAATCAGCTCTTCACATGGATGTAACGAAAAGAAATACGAAAGAATTATAATTTTTAGAATTGTAGTATGGAAGTTATCGCAGACGAAAATTTTGTTACATACACATACACACACACACACACACACACACACACACACACACACACACACACACACACACACACACACACACACACACACACACACACACACACACACACACACACACGGACACACATACATACACACACACACGCACACACACACATACAGACATCATCGTAAAAATAGTAAAATCGTATTGTAGGGACTCTAAAACGTGCTTATTCATCAAAAACTCACCACCGAATTTTTTGACCAAAGACAATACCTTCCTTACCTAAAGGTGACGGAAGGTAAAAAGTAGATCGTTTGCCAGTAAGTGCTCAATTTTTCCGAAATATCACTGGTATTGTTATTAAATTATATTATCATTATTTATTTATGTATTCATGCACAGGGTGTAAATCGAAAAGTGGAACATAGGCGTTTAACATGGGAAATCAGTTTTTTTTGCGCAAACGTTAGATAATTATTTTATGTAAAAATACTTCGAATAAATGTTATAGAGATTTAAATTCTACTTCTAAATAATGTAAAACGATTGTTTTAGCTCTTCATAGAAACGTAAGAATTAATTACAAAGTTACAGTTTTCATGATCTTTTACTCTAGGCAGCCATGAATTTATGAGAAAAAATAAATAAATGCGTTGCTTTGATCTGTCCATTGGAACAAATACAGTTTACCTTTTTGTGTTTTGTGGTAATATACTATTGTAAACTAAATTTAGTCCTAATTGACATTTACTAATTACGCATTTTTTATTGATTGTCATAAATCCATGACAGTCTAAAATAAAAACTCATAAAAATTGTAACTTTATAATTAATTTGTACGTTTATATGAATAGATAAAATAATAATTTTACTTGATTTAGATTCAGAATTTATATTTCTATAACTTTTATTTAAAATATATTTACATAAAATAATTAGGTAGCGTTTGCGTAAAGAAAAACTTATTTCCCATGTTAAACGCCAATGTTCCACTTTTTGGTTTACACCGTGTACATTTGGAGAACCAACAGTTATCTCAAAGCAGTTATTGGTTCTCACTAAATAATAAATTTATATTAACAATATATTATATTGCAATAAGTAGCACAGCGAAAAAATAAACAATGAAAAATAGGAAGCAATACTGTGAATATACAAGAGTACAATAAATAAATGTTAAAACACTGACAACATAATTAGCTAATTATTAACACAACAAGACTTAAATATTTCTCTTTTAAATTTTTATGGTTATTAGTAGCAGCTTTATGTAGGTCAAACAGTGAGTTAGAACGAGTTGTTTTTGAGGAATATGAAAATTAAAATATTGTAAAAATGAACTGCAGTTTATGATGTTGTTAAGAATTTTATAAAGCAATATCATGTCTGATAAAACTCTTCTGCTTTCAAGGCTATTTATGTTGAAATGTTGAAGTCTAGTATCATAGTTGGAAATATCCACATTAAATTTAGCACACAGCACATATATAAATCTTTTTTGAATACTTTCTATTAGATGTATGTTCTTTTTGTATATCGGGTACCAAATCACTGATGCATATTCTAGTTTCAAACGTACAAAAGCGTTATACAAACATATAATAGAAAAGGGTTTGGTAAAACTTTTACAAGTACGTAAAACAAAACCAAGCATTCGGTAAGAGTGATTAACCAAAGAATCTATGTGGAAGTTATATAATAATTTTGGATCAAACATAATTTCTAAATCTTTAACAATAGATTCTTTTCTTATTGCACTACTATTAAAATTGTAAAGAAAATTGATGACATAATTTCTAGCAAAATTAACAAAATGACACTTACCAATCTTCAGTAACAGAAAGTTATTTCTGCAATAAAAATTAAATTTATCTAAATCCCGTTGTAGATCATCAGAATCGTTTACATTGGTTATAGTTTTGAATATTTATAGATCATCAGCGTACATTAGAAAATGAGAATTTTTAAAACAAGTACTTACATCGTTTATATACAGTTTGAGCAATATGGGACCAAGGTGCGAACTTCAGATGTTACTGCTATTGATCGAGATTGATATCCATTGCAGTAAACGAGCTGTCACCTGTGAAATATATATGAACAATATGGCGTCCATATAAAAATTAAAACTTTCACATCTTAACTCGAAAATATGCAATATAAAAAAGCTGAGTTTCACCAGTCTAAAAAATATAAAAAGTTCTCTAAAGATGTGCAAACCGAAAATCCAGTATTTTTAACACATAGAAGTATTTGCAAAATAAAAAACAGCAAAATTTATATTTCCGAATATATTTAGTGATCTTTGCCTATTTCGCAAATAACGAAACACCATTAACATGGTGTTCTAAAGGGGCAACTTTTATCTAATTTAACCGGCTTCGTATCTCTTATTTTTCCATGTTGGAATAGTTATCATGGACACCTTGTATAGTTAAAAAATTCGGGAAACTGCAAATTGACCTATATGCCAGAATAATTAACACAAAATGTTAAAATTACGCACTCCAGACTCCTTCTCAGTAGATGCCTTTACAATTAATTACGCGTGTTACTTTTACGCCTTTTCAGCCCTGTTTTAATAATTAGTTAGTTAGAAATAAATATAATTGAAAAATCGATCGGTATTTTAATAATTGATATTATTCTAAACATTGCTCACAGAAAAACAAAATTTTGTTGAATCAAAAATTCCTTACTCTTATTACGTTTTAGAAACACATTCGGTGTCCAAGAATCTTGCCCTAATAGCAGGGATATTATCCGGAGAATGTTTATTTATAAACATTCCTCAAGGTGTTCTGCCTTTAATACTGTCATCGTTGTCCGAAAGAACATTATGGGTGCTGTCACAAAAGAAAAAAACAAGAAATTTTGCTGCTCAAAAAATTTAGAACCATATTCATATTGTTTAGAATATAATATAAATTTTATACCCAACCCCGTCCATGTAGAGAGTTCCTACTACACAGGAATTTCTTTATCGAGCAGCTCTCAATCTAATACTATCAGTAAAAACGATGATGAATTTGTAATTAAAAAACAAATTAGAGAAATTTACAGTACAAGATCAGCAAATCGAAAATATGAAGTTACAAAGAATCGAGTTCGAATTCTAAAATATATCGGCAACATATTGTCCCTTACAAGGACCACTATCAAACTAGTTACCTTAATGGCTCTTACCAGTGCACATAGGGTTCAAACTCTATCATCAATAAATGTAAACTTTACTACAAGAAAATAAGATAAAATAGAAAATAGTGAACGAATAAAGACATCAGGTCCTATTAGACAACAATCTTTACTTGTTTTTTCCATTTCTCCGCGAAAAACTAGCATTGTACACTGCGTCAACAATTATTCTCTACATTCGTATCACACCTGAATATCGTTCAAATGACCAAAGATATTTAATTCTAACATACCAAAAACCGAATCATCCAGTATGTTCTCGAAGTCTTAGTAGATGGATAAAGCTAGTATTAAAAAATCTGATGTGGCCAGCACATTACCTTCCGTCAGTTCTATGTATTTTGTACAAATTTCATACGGAAAGTTCCTTGCTAAATATTCTATTTCTTGTACATTACGTTCCGGCAGCTGCATGTATTTTATGCAAATTTCATACAGAAAATGTATGTCTTAAATTATTATTTTGTGACGTTTTCTATATACAGTGTAATGTATCTGCAGAAATAAAAGATTTATTATTATTATTTCTTGTACATTACCTTAAAGCAGTTGTATCTATGTATTTTATACAAATTTCATACAGAAAGCAAGAGATCCTATATTTCCAATAAAATTATAACAAACACACTATGTCAATTTCACTTGACACTGACATCTTTCAATGAAAATTTTCTTAATATAGTAGCTGTTTTCATAGCTATAGCTACTTTATGAAATTTAATTTCTTTACAATTTTTTAACTCTACATCCATTTAATATTAAGTATAAAATGCAGTCAAATCGTATAGAGAATAAAATATTCTTTAATATTTATAATAACATTAAATGTGAAAAAATGATATTTAACATAGTTTTTTCAAGAAAAACTGTTAAAATCTTCAAATGATGGTACTTCCGGTTGACCAATTGTAACCAAAATCTAATCAGCTCTTCATATGGATGTAACGAATAAATTATAATTTTTGTAACTGTAGTATTAGAGTTATCGCAGACGAAAATTTTGTTACACACACACACACACACACACACACACATCCACACACACACACACACATACAGACATCATCGTAAAAATAGTAAATTCGTATTCTAGGGACCCTAAAACGTGCTTATTGATTAAAAACTCATCATCGAATTTTTTGACCAAAGACAGTACCTTCCTTACCTAAAAGTGACGGAAGGTAAAAAGAGTCGTATAGTTACTAATATTTTGCCAGACTACAGTATAAGACACGCTTCCACCTCTGTAGCAAATAGAACAGGTGTTAATAAAGACACGACTTGTTCAACACCGAATTCTCAATATTCAATCAACTTTTATAATAATCCTATAATTACCTAATAGTCAAATTTTACAAATAAGTATAGAGAATTACTTAAAATTTTTGGGATTTATAAGGGGCTATTGTTATGTATAGGCTACTGCAAACTGGGTTGGTGCTTGTATGGGCTATGTGTATCATAATGAACGCAAACTGTTTTAAATTTCGCACCTATCACTTTAAACATCTACATAGTAATTATATCGGTGAACAAGTGAAGGAAAATTGTAAGATTAACCGACTTACCTGTATGGAAGGTTGATCGTAATTTTCTGAGCTTGTCCTCCGATATAATTACGAAACCCCTACCTTACCCGAAGAACCCAAGTGCAAAATTCGTATCACAAATAACGAAATGAGTAACTAAATGAGCTGTAATGAGGTGTTACGTCGGGTGTTTTTTGATTACATAGCTTTCAAATCTACCGACGGGTATGGCATAACGCGACACTACATAGTAATTATATCGGAAGACAAGCTCGGAAAATTACGATCACCTTCCTTACAGGTAAGTCGGTTAATCTGACAATTATCATTCGCTAAAGTAAAATTATGAAGGATGAACACCAAAATCCGTGCAGGCGTCTATTATTGGAAAACAGTTTTGTAAAGTATTATCTGACTAGTAAAATTTGTGAGATACTTTATAATTTGAGTTGTTACTGGTATTTCTTGACTGTTGGTATGATGTTAGGGGAAAAAATTATTGGAGATGTAAAATGATTTTATTAAATTGTCATTTATTTAACAATCCGACATTTCGGTTCCTAATAAACCATCATCATAGCTATGTTAATATAATTAGAAAAACTAACAATTATATTGCGAAAATGAATTAATACAAGGATGAAAATATCCTCATACTATATAAAGAGTGATAAAATGCGTGCATGCATCAGCGCTACAAAAGTTCATCTTTATAAACTAAGATGTACAGAATAAAATTCTAGATTTTTTTGAGCTAAAATTTTAAATTTACGTTATTTCTTTGTTCTTTGTATTCGGTATATCTTGTATTGGGACCTTCCGCCAAGTATCGTTTCCAAAACTCTTTCTTTCGTTTGACCTCTTCTTTAATATTTGCTGTTTTCATTTCACCAAGCGGTTTCTTTTCTATTTTAAATTATCTTATTAACGGCGCGGGTCTGCGCCTTGCCGTTCCGACGACTATATTTGTAAAATTATTTCAGATTTATTCTGAACCCTGTGGTTCACTCTCCACGTTAGCAGTGACTGTCCGTGAGATGACGTCTGGTAAGCGCCCGCACGGTGCAAATATTTTATCATTACCGATATCTGCGTACAAAGCAGATTGTTACACCCAGCAATGGGTAATAAGCGGAGATATATTTATTTTATTTTATTTCGAGGCTCATCTCCGGCGTAAATCCCTCATTTAATAATGCCTCTGTTCTCCAGGTATATTTTGCTTTTTTGCTACTATACATATTTCGATATCTGCCAGTTTGAATTTTCAAAGCTTCCTTAAGAACTTGAGTAACTTTTGTGCGTTTCTTAAATTACTACCTAAGGTGGGTTCCCAAGTCAACGCTATGATAGCGTAGCGAAAAATACCCCTAACACCACTTCCATTTTCCTACCCCTATCAACTACCACAGTTGTTAAAGAAAAGAAGTGTTATTTGTCGCTACGGTATCATAGCGTTTCTTTGAGATATATACCCTGGTGTGAATGATTTCTTTAAATAAGTTTATGCCATAAGGAAGAAGTGATCACTATTGATTTCTGCTCCCCTTCAAACTTTCACATCTTGAATTAATTTCTAGTGCAAATTTTATTTTGCACGTGTTTTTCTTAATCTCAAAATTACAGTGCGACCCTCGTATAATTATCATTCTTATTTATTTAGTTTCAGATCCAGGATATTTTTTTTTTTCAATTAACTAGTGCATAATTTAATTTATATTTAACTTTTTTTGATACGTATAGTCTATTATTAGTAAAATAAATTTTTACACTTATTTCGAAAATGAATTTTTCATTCTAATTTATATTTAATTAAACCTTTCAATTGAAAGCTAATTATTTTTCTTCTTCAAACAAGATTGACCCTTGCTGTATACACTCATGGCAAAGAGAAAACTTCCCTTATTATACGTATAAGGAAATTGAAGGCCTTGGTGATCCAATTATTTATTTAAAAAATGGACGTTTCGAACCATATTGGTTCATCTTCAGCTACAATTTTTTTTTAAAAACAGAATGTAAATGTACAATGGATTACAATATTATGTAGTTAGTTAATTGGTTTAAATTACTCACCATATAAACGTAAAGTAAAATAAAGTAAAAAAAAATTACAATGTATGAAACATTATGTCAAATAATTATTGTCGAAGGTAAAATAAAATGAAATATTATAATTTGCAATACATCTTGTCGAACTGCATAATTAAGCGTGTTAATGCAAACTGACCTATCTTAAATAAAGGATATTAAATTTAAATTCAAAACTGTTTGTAAATGGGCATGCGCGGGAAGTAAATGTTTTTGTAAAAAGATAAATGCAATAAAAAAATATAAAGAAGAAATTATTAGAAATTCCCTAGGAAATATTTGGCATGACTCAGGTTGTTTTTAAAATCTGTTTGGTGGTTGACTGCTTTATGTTTATTAATATTAATGTGTAATGTCTCTTTTAATAATCTATTGTTTCTATGTCTTACTTTGTCTATGATGTGTACGTTGTTAAAATCAAATTTGTGACCTGTATGACAGTGGTGGGATACTAACGCGCTATGTACTACATTTTGCCGTTCGCAATTGTATCTGTGTTGATAACATCTTTTTCTTAAAGTTTGGCAGGTTTCACCTATGTATATTTTATTGCAATGTAAGAAATTAATTTGGTATATGACATTTTTGTAATTGTTTTTATCTAACTTATCTTTTAAATTCGTGTACAAATGTTCTGTGGTGTTGAGGTTAGAGTTCGCTAATTTGATGTCGTATGGCTTTAGTATTTTTTGGATACCGTTATTCAGTCTGTAGTTGTAAGGAATAGAGATGTATGTGTCTTGTTTTGGTGTATTATTGGTAATATTATTGTGCGTGTCTATATTCTCAAACTTTAATTTTCGTATTCTGTTTTTTATAGTTTTTTCAATGAAGTTGTAGTTATACCCGTTATTAAGAAGTAGTTGTTTGACTGTGTTTATGTTTTCTTTATGGATGTTATGGTTAGATAGTAATATAGCTCTATCGACTAAGGCTAAAATTACACTTTTTTGTAGGTTGAGTTAGTATATGATTGGAAGTGTATAAAGCGTCCTGATGCTGTGGGCTTGCGGTACCAGATAGTTATAACTTTTTTAGAGGATCTGATCAAGGTAACGTCTAAATAATTAATACAGTTGTTTTCATTTTCTATCGTGAAATTGATTCTAGGGTGGAAAGAATTAAATTTGTTCACAATGCTTTGAGTTTGAGAGTATAGAGAGAATATAGACACGCACAATAATATTACCAATAATACACCAAAACAAGACACATACATCTCTATTCCTTACAACCACAGACTGAATAACGGTATCCAAAAAATACTAAAGCCATACGACATCAAATTAGCGAACTCTAACCTCAACACCACAGAACATTTGTACACGAATTTAAAAGATGTCATATACCAAATTAATTTCTTACATTGCAATAAAATATACATATGTGAAACGTGCCAAACTTTAAGAAAAAGATGTTATCAATACAAATACAATTGCGAACGGCAAAATGTAGAACATAGCGCGTTAGTATCCCACCACTATCATACAGGTCACAAATTTGATTTTAACAACGCACACATCATAGACAAAGTAAGACATAGAAACAATAGATTATTAAAAGAGACATTACACATTAATATTAATAAACATAAAGCAGTCAACCACCAAACAGATTTTAAAAACAACCTCAGACATGCCAAATATTTCCTAGGGAATTTCTAATGATTTCTTCTTTATATTTTTTTATTGCATTTATCTTTTTACAAAAACATTTACTTCCCGCGCATGCCCATTTACAAACAGTTTTGAAATTAAATTTATTATCCTTTACTTAAGATAGGTCAGTTTGCATTAACACGCTTAATTATGCAGTTCGACAAGATGTATTGCAAATTATAATATTTCATTTTATTTTACCTTCGACAATAATTATTTGACATAATGTTTCATACATTGTAATTTTTTTTTTACTTTATTTTACTTTACGTTTATATGGTGAGTAATTTAAACCAATTAACTAACTGGAATTGTAAATAGCAAAGTAATCTCAAAATCACAGCACAAAACAATGAAAATAGGCACATGGAACATAAGAAGTATAAAAGGGAAGGAACTAGAACTAGCAGAAGAATTTGAAAAAAGCAACTTATGTATATTAGGTATTACTGAAACAAAGAAAAAAGGGAAAGGAATACAAAAAATTAAAGGGCATATGCTAATATACAGTGGAGTGGAACAACATGAGAACGCAAGGGAAGGAGTAGGTTGCTTAATAAGAGAGGACTACATAAATAAAGTTTTCAAATGGAAATTTTATACAGAACGTATTCTTTCTGTAACCCTAGAAATAGATAAAATAAAAACAACTGTTATAGTAGTATATGCACCAAACGAAGATGAAAGAAGTACAATCAAAGATAAATTTTGGGAAGAAATGCAGCAAATAATTGAAGAACAACTTGGAACAATTATCCTAGTGGGAGATCTTAACGCCCGTGTGGGAAATAAAAATATAGGCATCGAGCATGTGATGGGGAAGAATGGAGAGGAAACAATAAATAATAACGGAAACAGATTAATAGATTTCTGCATAATCAATGACTTAGCAATAATGAACACAATGTTTACACACAGAGACATACACAAATATACTAGGGAAGTAGAAAGTAGGAAAGAAAAATCAATACTAGATTATGTGATAGTTGAACAGAGCTATAGACAAAAAATTAAAGACGTAAGAGTTAAAAGAGGAAGGGAAATCGGAAGCGATCACTATTTGGTGGAATCAAAAACTAAAATTGAAAACAGGAATGGAAATTACGAAACCCAAGGAAAGATAAAAACCAGTAAAGAAACGTTAAAAGTCTATAAGTTAAAAAATGAAGAATATCAAAAAAATACCAACAAAAGGTAGAAGAAAAAATCATAAAATTAGAAGATGATGGAAGATCAACGGCAGAAGCAATATGGAACAACTTTAAAAACATCGTTAACGAAGCTGCGAAAGAAATCTGTGGTACAAATATAACAAATGTAAACAAAAAACGAACACATTGGTGGAATCAAGAGATTAAAGAAGAAATTAAAATTAAAAAACAAAAATGGAAAGAATATATCAACAACAAGAACCAACTAAACTACGAAATATATAAACTACAGAGGAAAAAAGTAAAGGAAATAATACAAACAGAAAAGAAAAAGGAGTGGGACGATTTTGGTAGCCACGTGGAAAAAAACTACAAGGAAAATAAAAAACTATTTTTTAAAATTACTAAAAACTTAAAGAAAGGGAAAGAACCACCCTTAAGACAAATAAGAGATAAAAACGGTCAGATTCTAGTAAACGACAAAGAAATTATGAAAAGATGGAAAGAACACTTTGAGGAATTGCTAGAAGTGACAAACAACAGACCAGAAAGGGATACAGTAATGTACAATGAAGAAATTAAAAGAGATGAAGAGATTACAATGACAGAAATAACAGATGCAATCAAAAAAATTAAAATCGGTAAAGCAGCAGGCTACGACGAAATTAAGCCAGAACAAATAAAATATATGGGAACTACAGGAGTAGAGATGCTGCATATTTTGTTCAATAAAATATGGAAAGAAGATAATATACCACAAGACTGGGAGAAGACAATAATAATGCCAATTTTCAAGAAGGGAGACAACAGAAGTTGTGGAAATTACAGAGGAATATCACTCTTGTGCGTAACGGCTAAACTATACGAGGCTATAATAGAAAATAAATTAAGAAGAGAAATAGGAGACAATATTGGAAAATCACAAAGTGGATTCAGGCCAGGCTATAGCACACAAGATCACATTTTCAGCATACGACAACTAATAGAGAGAACGCTCCAATTTAGCAGGGAACTCTATATATGCTTTATTGACATAGAAAAGGCATTTGATAGAGTGAGCAGAGAAATATTATGGGATATACTTAAAAGAAGAGGAATAAGTAATAAATTACTAAAATCGATTAGAACCCTTTACAAGACCTGCAGGAACTATGTACGTACTGGCAATTCTATATCAGAAGAATTTATAACGACCCAAGGCCTAAAACAAGGAGGAAACCTAAGTCCACTGTTATTTGTAATATATATGGATGAAATATCAAAAAATGTTAACCCACGACTAAGGAAAATACCAGTGGGAAACTTAAACCTTCAGAACATTAAAATATCCGAAGCCCTATTCGCCGACGACATGGCAATTTACGGAACAACGGAAGACAATCTACAAACAAATGTGGACATTTGGAAGGCAGAGTTGATGAAAGCTAACATGACAATCAACGTAGGAAAAACAACAGTAATGGCAATATCTAGAGAAGACAAAACAATAACGATTAAACTGAACGGAACAATAATCCAACAAGTCGAAACTTTTAAATATCTAGGTAGCGTGATTGAAAGTAAAGGAGGATGTAATTCAGATATAAACAATAGGGTACAAGCAGCATCCAGAACTTACCACTCCCTGAGAACAGCGATATTTAGCCATAAAAATGTAAGCAAAAGAACAAAGCTAATTGTTTATAAAACAATACTATTACCAATTTTGATATATGGAAGTGAATCGTGGGTATTAAACCAAAGAGAATACAGCAAAATACAAGCGGTAGAAATGAAGTGCCTCAGACAAATAGAAGGGGTGACTAAAATGGATAAAATCCGAAACGAAGAAATAAGAAGGAGACTCGATATAAAATCAACCCAAAAAATGATAGAGGAAAGACATTTGCAATGGTTTGGGCATCTTATTAGAATGCCAGATAACAGACAAGCAAAAACTATATGGAAAGCAAGAACAACAGGGAAAAGAAAGAGAGGAAGACCTAGGAAAACATGGGAAGATAGTTTAAACCAGATTCTGAAAGAGAAGAAAACTACAAATCGAGAAGCACATGACTTAGCAAGGGACAGGAAAAAGTGGAAGACGTTTATAGAACTCTAAAAAAAAAAAAAAGGAATAAACAACCTCAACACCATACCGGTAGAAGAGGATTTGACTATATATATATATATAACTAACTACATAATATTGCAATCAATTGTACATTTACATTCTTTAAAAAAAAAAATTGTAGCTGAAGATGAACCAATATGGTTCGAAACGTCCATTTTTTTAAATAAATAATTTAAATAAATAATTGGATCACCAAGGCCTTCAATTTCCTTATACGTTTAATACATATTGACCCTTCCAAATCAACGATTCTGTAATTCCCTTATTATACTTGTAACAGACTTAAAACTGAAAATGATCCGAAGTTTTACTTTCTTATGACTCGATTCCCAGTGGGACACTT